>JAAIIK010000078.1:3881484-3913111 GCA_014706435.1 Silurus glanis
TATATATATATATATATATATATATATATATATATATATGAATAAACGAAAAATATGATTCTATTATCATTGTTTTATTTATTATTGTGTATATATAATAATTTATATAAAAAAATATATACATAAGAAACAACAATAATAATAATAATTATTATTATTATTATAATAATGATAATAATGATAATGTCTGGTTTCTTATCGGTCATTTATATAAATATATTTTATATATTTTTATTATATTATATTTTGCTTTTGCTTTTTTTTTTTTTACCTTGTCCTTTTTTTTTTAGAACACCCATGGTAGTCTTTCAAAACAGTTATATATTATATTGTATTATATTATATTAGATTAGATTAGATTAAATTCTATTATATATTAAACTGTAATATAAAAGCAATACAGTAGAAATGTAATTTCATTTTTAATTATTATTTTAAACATTACTTCATAACATTATATATTACTTTGATTTACATTAAATAATCATTATATCATAACCTAGAGTATTGTATAATAATAAGTGTAATAATGGTAATAATAATTTGTCACAAATTATGAATAGCACATTATTTAAAAGATTATTTCTATACTTTAAACCTCCTAGTGAAGGTTATGAGCAACCCCCTTAATGACCTTTACGACACTTTTTGCTTTTACAGTGTTTTGTGACATGTTGAAATTGTGATATTACATTGAAAATTTAGAATACAGTCAACTGTTCACGCTTATTCATTTCCTTTAAAACGCGAGTGGCCTGGAGAGCTTGCCCCTTGTTGACATGGTTGTAGAATATTGTCAGCGCAGGCAATCATTCCGTTGTTCTCTGCTCCACCAGTCGATAACAGAGGGGTGATGATCGTGGTCGTAATCATCAGCCTTCTCCTCTTAGCCATCTTGGGCAGCGTGCTGTACTTCCTGTACAAGAAGGGCAAGCTGCCGTGTGGACGTTCTGGCAAACAGGAGATGTACGTTTCGGTTCACTTGATTGAAAACATGCCATGCAGATTTCTCGAGTATTTGGAAGTGTGTATTGATGTGGACATGTTTAATGTGTCCAGCACCAAAGAGACGACCAATAAGGATAGCATTGTGGTGGAGATGAAGGCAGACAAGACGGAAAAGACGGAGAAGTCAGGATTACTGACGGGTGTCAATGGCAACAATAAACCTCAAAGTGACCAGGTAACTATAGAAACTGTGTGCATGACGAATCAGATTTCTTTTATTGGTTTCCTCTATGCTGGATATTTTATATATATATATATATATATATATATATATATATATATATATATATGTGTGCACATGCTCAGCATATAGTCATTTGTCAGTACTTGCTTCAGTCTGCTGAAATACTTTTCTGGTTTTGAAATGGACTTCAGTCTGCCAGTTGATTCAGACCCAAGTAAAATCTACTTTGTGGTAAACAGTGAAATGGTGCAATGAAAGAAAATGGGGGCCATTTAATAATTGTACATCAACTCAATGCCCTTTATTATAGATGTACTTGACATAAAGCCAGTTCTGGCTCAACTATTAATATCTTTTCTTTCTTTCTCGTCGCATTTCATCTGGATTAAAGCACACTGACCTGCGCAAATGAGGCCAAAACCGAGAACAGAAGATTCCAGCACAACAACACAACAACCGAGAGCTACCCGGATATGAATAACGTCTGCTGGAACAGCTGAATAAAGAGGACATGTTTTGTCCACCTTTTCTTTTTTTCTTTATTGTTATTTTTTACACGAGCTCCCTGATTGGCCGCATCGAACTAAAGCGAGCTCGTTCATCCACGCCAGTTTTTTATTCTTCTTTATTTCAGCCCACAAACCTTTTATTTTATTCTGTAATTCCCATCCACCTGAGGAATTTCGATGTCACATCGTTTCCATGTATGGCCTTTTATACCCATTTGAAAAGTGTATATAGTATATATAATATTTAGGTAAACTTGAACCGTACGGCAGATTGTTTTTTTTTTTCCACTGGATTACGGAATTTGATTACATACGTCAATGGGACAAAAAAAATTGGAATTTTCATAAAAGAAAGAAAAAAAAAAAAAGCTTGGTCAAACAGTATTTCTATAAACTGTGTAACACTGCCGTAGACTCAGTAGAACCACAACAAATATAATCACATTCCTCATTGTGATTTTTTTTTTTCCCAGTACGATAATGTAGTTCTCATTTTAATTTTATGGTTTATGGATAGTAACTCAAAAATCTGCTTGCATACAGTCATGTTCTTTCTTTTTTTAGCCAGTGTGAAGAGAAGCTGGTAATCCGAACAGACCAGAAAACTCAGCATGTAGAGCCGATCACCACTGTAGACTTGTTTGTGTTTTTTCTTTGTCGATCACAGAGACTACTGCTTTTGTAAATATCGTCGGCAGACTAAACTGTAGCTGCGTTTTGATTTCTGTTCTCTGCCTCACGTTCATCAGCTGCAGTTAAAACGGCCATGTTTGTTACACTGAGACTTGTTTTGTTAGGGCCTGATTGTGTGTGTGCGTACGTGTGTGTTTTCTTGTTTGAAACAAGTGATTTCGCGAGCTTGTTTTGTCTCCTCACACTGTTGCGGATGAGTCGTGGGATTCTAAAGGAGGGTAATATAGTAGCTCTGAGCTTCGCTTTGCCAGGATTATGGAGTAGGGACTACTTTTTCCAGCTGCCACCGTTTTCCAGCGCGGTCACATCACGTGACCCAATCACAACGTCACCGAGCACATTCACAGCTCGTTAGCACATGTGCTACCCTGCACACGTTTCACTGCTAATGAACTGTGTGAAATTGTGATTAGGTCATGTGATGTGATGAAGACATGGATGTCCAGTGGATGCTGAGAAATCTACAAATCCACATTAGTCTTGGGTGTGTCCCGGCTGATTCAATACATAGCAGGGAAATTGTTTGGCCCCCAAAAAAAGAGAAAAGTTTGACTGCTGTATATGTTTCTATAACTTTTTTTTGAACACCAGTGAAGACCTAATAAGATAATGGTTTGATCGTTTCTAAAGATCGACATTCAGCCCACAATCGGAAAAAGACGCCTTGTTGTCAAAGGATGATTCGTTTTCATGATGGATCACATGCTTCATTTTGGTGTTTTATCCATATTTATACCTGGAGAACACTAATTTATAGAATTCCTGTTACTATATTTTTTTTAATTCCCTGAACTATTTCCAACTATCAGACGTCCTCGTCCGTTTATTAGATCTCACAACCTCGCGTCTCTTCCGCACGGCCCGACAAGACAAACCCGGATTTCAAATGTATATAAACCAGTTCACATGTGTGGTTCCTTGTTTTGTTTTGTTGTTATAGTAAATGTTAATGTAGTTCTGCTTATGTGTGTAAATTAAGAAATGTGATTTGACGCTTGTGTTTTTTTATACACTGTAATTTCCTTTTTTTCTGCAAAAACAATGCCAAATAAAGATATGTTACACTCTATTATTCTTTAATTGATTTTTTTTTTTAAAGGGGGGGGGTTGGAAAGCACATATTCTTACCACCTTAAGTGGGTTGAGGGCAATTGCTTGAATGCTGTCAGTAATGCTGAACATCTGGAAATACAAAACATAAACCATGAAGAATATCAATATTACTAACGATGCACAAGATCTTTTTACTTTTTCCCCAAAATTTTCTGACTTATTGGCAAACAGACTCCATATAGTCTGTAAAACAGCTTAGGCTTAATTTTGGCTTCTTTTTGTGTATGTGTAATGTGTGTATTTTGTCTGTGATTCAGATCATAGCTGCAGTTAAATGAACCACTGTTTCCTCTTGGAAGATGGTGACAATTTTAGTATGAAAAAAATGCTTTAAATATAATACATTTCTTTGTGTAAAAGTCTGCTGCTCATAAATCATTTTCATAAGGCGTCAAAATCACAGTTCTCTTTTTTTCTTTCACTTGTTTTTTTCTTTCTTTGTTAAGGAATACCTCCTCTTCTTCTTCTTCTTCTTCTTCTTTCAGCTGCTCCCATTGTTAAGGAATACCAAAATCCAAAAAACATTTTTTTTGGAAAAGTTTCGCATGTTTGGGGGATTTTCTTCTATTCCTAAGGGTATCGATGACAATCTAAATCTTAAACATTCACCACCATCATCATCATCCTCATCAATCATCACCTGCTCTTCATCATAAGACTATAATCCTGTACAAGCGTTCTATCGTTCACTCAGTCCAGTCTGTGGCAGAATGATGAGAGGAGGACGAGTGCCCCCTACCGGTTGTACAACCCAGACAATAAATCATACATGCAATTTTTTTTTTTTTCAGTGTTGCAATCATGAATTAATTTTTATGTTTTTCATCTTATTTTTCTTCCATTTTCTAATATGAAACACAAGAAAACTTTTATTTGGTCTTTGACCAGCATCATGTGGCATCATTAGGACATTTATGTTTGTGCATTCATGTACAAAGTTGTCAGTGAAACATGTAATAAAACAAACAAATATACGTTTATAATGTCATATAACAAAGAATTCAAAACTATGCATGAGCCATTATTCAAATCGTTGTTGTGGGTTTTTTTTTTTTTGATCAATCTGCAAAAAAATAATTTAGCAATTAAGTAATAAATCAACCAACCAACCAGATAAACAATATATAAAATAAATGAACGAATTGATAATTGAATTGCATGTACTTGTGAATTTAAAGTCCCAGAGGGCGCTGTTGTTCATGTATGTGTGCTCGGATGGCGTGTGTTACAAGACGCAACAGAACACTACTGCTCACTGTAGGTGTACAGAGCTACAGGTGACTCACATAAATACACCAAATGTATAATGTTTTTCTACACCCTATATAATGCACTTCATTAATAATACGTCCAAATTTTGTACCAAACAAACGAACAAAAAACAGCCTTGATTTATGCTCCCAGTTGGCCCAGTCCTTGGGGTTCAATGGTAAAGATGGACAACTCAGAAAGCTCAGAAACATTCTTCCATCCAATGATCATACATTTGACCCCACATTGATTGGAATGTTGTAAGTTCAAATCCCAGCACCACTATCTCCTGGACCCTTGATCAAGGCCCATACCCGTAACTGGCTCAGTTGTATAAATTAGATAATTGTAAGTCAGGCGAGATTGAGATGGTTTGGACATTTTCAGAGGAGGGACATGGGGTATATCGGTAGGAGAATGCTGAGGACGGAGCCACCAGGAAGGAGGAAAAGAGGAAGACCAAGGAGGAGGTTTATGGATGTGGTGAGGGAAGACATGCAGGTAGTTGGGTTGAAGAGGCAGATGTAAAGGACAGAGGGGTATGGAGACGGATGATCCGCTGTGGCGACCCCTAATGGGAGAAGTCGAAAGAAGAAGAAGAAGAAGAAGAAGTCTGAATATGGGTGTGTGCAAATTGCCGTAAATGTTATAATATTGTTTGGGTGAAAAAACCTTGACAGTTTGTTACCAATCTACTCTTTTATTCACACATTTAAAAAATACAGATCCTATTTTTATTTTAACTTCACCAATTCGGGGATCAAGCACAAGTTCATTTCTTCTCTTATTATTCTGCCTGAATTCATACCAAATGTGTACAAATTCTAGAGAATTTGTTGCAGGTAATAAAATCACAAAGTTCTTTAACCCTAATCAATTCCTACATCTTTGCTTGTGGGAATTGTTCCAAATACTGTATACTTTGCTTCAGACCCAGTTTACTCGCAAAATGGGGTGATCATACACTAGAGGACGAAAGACATCATGCTGGTACCCTCCTCTGACGTCTGAGGCCACTGGGCCGGTTTGTCGAGTTGCTCCATCTTGTTTGGCGCTCGAGAACTGTGACGCTAATCTTTTAAGAGGCTCAGGATACTTGTGCACTTGGGGAGGGGATGGAGAATCAAGAGGGGAAATGAGGTTGTAGTTTGGAGATGTCATGGAAAATATTAAGATATAATAATAGTACCCTTGTCTGATGAGGTAAGAGCCAGTGCAGATCATTGTGGACAGGATGTGTCTCCTGGATAAATGGCTAAATGCTTAAATGTCTGATGCAGCAGGAGGTGGGATTTTGGGAAGGCTAAGGTAAAACCTGTGGATTATGAGCTTTGAGGTTATTTGAATAGAATAGACTTGCTCATGAAACGGACGAGCTAACGCTATCTCGTAAAAGTATGATTACTGTGTGTTTCAGCGTGTTAACACAGCCATGGCGTTATTTCTAGTCGAGACGAGCTGCAGCCTTATCAGCTGGCTTTTTCTGTACATCCTGCTGTGTCTCGTGAACAGAAAGCGAAGTGCCGAGTGGAACTGCAGACTCATCACCCTACTCCACGGGGTCCTCATAGTTCTTCTAACTGCTTACATCGGGTTTATTGATGGACCATGGCCATTCACACATGCAGGTAAGTCATCACCGATGCCAAATTTACATAGTGGTCTTATAAAAAATGGTTGTATGATGGTTAATAATTGTGACTTTCTAAACCTCAAAGCATGTCCGAAACCCTTTAGCATACGAGTATGGTATCAAAAAGTTTCGAGACTAGCCCTGTTTACAATAAAGTACTTTATCTATCTACGTTTACACGCGATCACCCAGCGTTCCTGCCAACCCTGGAATGTCTTCTTTTCGAAGCGTGTCAAGCGCCTTCTGCGAACTGTGCTGGATCTCTGCAATGGCGTCAAAACGACGACCCTTTTGAGCCGGATCTTATTCTTAGGGAAGAAGTCCACTGGAGTCACAGCTGACAAGTAGGGTGGGCACGCAAATGAGATCATGATGTTTCCAGTGAGAAACTCATGTGTGAGGAGAGCTCGGTGACAGGGTGCACAAGTGGTCAGAATAGCAGACGTAGTGTCATAAAAGTACCACCTGTCTTTTGGCACACTGACTTATGAAGGTCGGTGCTCCCTGTGACTGTGTGTGCAGCCTTGTGCTGCCATCTGTTGGCGTGTTACAAAACTAGTCTTGAAACTGTTTGATACCAACAAACCAAACAAACAAAAGTTTGACCTGGACAGTATCCGTGGTCCCAGGGGCTTGAGCAAGGATAAACTCTTCCCATATCTATATGGACTTGTGTTCTCAGGAATGGGTTGAGAACAAGAAAACTTGCTGCATTCACATTGGATTCAGAAACCAATAAGAATTGTTTTTTCGTGGCAAAAGTCCAATAATGTTTACCACAGCAACTTCAAACTCCACTCAAATAAACAAGTATGTATCTTGTAGCTGTATCTTTTCTATATCTGATCTCCAGGCTCGGAAAACACGCCACTCCAGATCCTAGCCCTGCTCGTCAGTCTGGGCTACTTCCTCTTTGATATGGTCTGGTGTGTGTACCTCCGTACAGAGGGGCTGGTAATGCTGGCCCACCACACCCTTAGCATCCTGGGGATTGTGTGTGCTCTGGGAATGGGCGAGTCAGGCGTCGAGGCGTGTGCTGTGCTCTTCGGGAGCGAAATCACCAACCCGCTCCTGCAGGCCCGCTGGTTCCTCAAGCAGACGGGGCGCTACAACAGCCTGAGCGGTGACCTCGTCGACCTCCTCTTCATCACGCTCTTCGCTTGTGTGCGCATCGGCGTCGGTGGACGCATACTCTACAGTGAACTGGTGTCTCCAAAACCCAAACTGGTCATGAAGGTGGGCGGGGTGGCCATTTACACCCTCTCCTGCATCTTCATGGTAGACATCGCGTGTTTTGCCTGCCGGAAAACCCGCACCAAGTACAGACGATGGCAGGAACAGAAGACGCTTAATGCTAATGGACATGAGTGGTAGTGACCTGCTTCGCTACAAGAGATTGGACAATGGAGGGAACATTTTTACTTCGTTGATGATTTGAAATACCTTTTAAATCTAAGTGCAACTTCTTTTCCTATAGAATCACAGGACCTGAGTATAGGCATCACTTCTGTTTAGCAACCCACTCACGATTCTCTCTCTCTCTCTCTCACACACACACACACA
Organism: Silurus glanis; assembly: GCA_014706435.1. Lineage (NCBI taxonomy): Eukaryota > Metazoa > Chordata > Actinopteri > Siluriformes > Siluridae > Silurus > Silurus glanis. Next base: position 3,889,439 of record JAAIIK010000078.1, read on the forward strand.
CACACACACACAAAACAGGAACCTGGTCATTATGATGCACTAAACACACATTTATTCAAACTGATAATCATTTCATTTGTCAACGTCTGGATTTCTGTCATATATGTGACACTACACTAAAGCAACCAGCAGGTGGCAGCAATGTCCTCAAATGTAGAAAGTCTCAGAAAAATTCAATTGAAAGGACATAATAAAGCATATGGTTTTATATTTTTCTGGTAATTTTGTATTTTTTGAGGGTTGGGAACAGCGTTAGTCTCACAGCTAGAAAACTAAAACACTTACACTAGAAAGGTCAGACAGAGAACCTTGAATAATGATTTGGTTGTGTTTCTGGGGACAAGCTTTAAGAGGTCCTGTGTAGAAGGCTATAACAGTGTGTTTATTGAAAGGGAAAGTGTTATGGCTTGTAAACTGGAAAGTGGGAACAAATAATCCCAAACTCTAAATAGTGTTTGAGTTGAAACTAATGAAGGGAAAGACGGTCTGTCAGAGTTTATTTGTATACCTATAAACTATAGTTTGTGTTTTCATCCCTTTCTAAGAACCCTTGTAAGTTCTGTGTAGAACCTATAACAGTGCTATTGTTTGTGCATTAGAAGAAAAGGTTCAGTTCCAAACCATGAATAGGGCTTTTCGTAACCTTTTGGAAGAACCCTGCAATCTTTCTTTGTTAGAGTTCTCTCTGTATTTAAATGCATATAAAAAAATTCCATACAAATCGAATCTGAAACTCAAGATCACAAAACTATTATTACTAACTATAACATAGTGTTAGTTATATAGTGTGTATTTGTAAAAAAATTTTAATCTACAACCCTTAACAGTCCTTCATTTGGGCCTCTCTAGAAACTCTTGGTGTAAATCCCTGTCTTGAAAAGAATTACAACAAAAATGGCAACATAGCCCACTCTAGCAACCCTTAAATATTCTACGTAGAACCATATAGAAAAAAATACAACAAGCAATAACAGTATTACAGCTTAGAAATGTAAAGGGGAAAAAAATCAAGATAAAATCTAGAGCCTGTACTAGTGCTCTAGTTGGTTCTCTCTAAGAATGCCTAAGAAATTTGGTGGAGAGCAAAAATAGCAGTGTTTTCCATTCACAAAACTCTTTATTAATGTAATGTTAGATGTATAGTGTGTATATCTTTAAAAAAAATCTAATCTAGAACACAACAGTATTTGGTGTAGGGCCATGTCTAGAACAATGATGTTTTCAGAAAATAACAACCACAAAAAAAAAACTCTAGGAACCCTTGGATGTTCTGTGTAGAGCCATATACCTTTATTAGAAAAAAAAAAAAATATATATATATATATATATAACCAGCGTTAACAGAATTACAGCTTAAATCTTTGAGGAAAAAATAAAACAAAATCTAGAACCTGTATTAATGCTCTAGTTGGCCTTCTCTAGGAACCCCTAACAGTCTGTAAAGAACGCTATAACAGTCTATTGTTCTGTGTAGAACTCTTTACCTCATTGGAAAACACAACAAGCAATAACAGTAGTATAGCTTAAATATACATGGAAAAAAATTTGACAAAATTTAGAACCTGTACTATTCAAGATAAAAGCTAGAACCTACACTAGTGCTCTGGTTGGCCCTCACTTGGAACCCTTAACAGTCTGGATAGAACCATAGATCGATCGATTGATCGATCTATCTATCTATCTATCTATCTATCTATCTATCTATCTATCTATCTATCTATCTGTCTGTCTGTCTGTCTGGGTCGAGCGATAGATAGATAGATAGATAGTTAGATAGATAGATAATGTAAATATATCTATATCGATATAGATATATTTACAGCATTTAGAGTTCTAGAGAGAGCTGATCAAAGAACCTTCAAGATGTGATCTATTTTTACATACAGTATATCTACATCTAGATAGATAGATAGATAGATAGATAGATAGATAGTGTGTGTTTTACCCTATAGATAGATAGATTTTTGTTTTCTTCTAACAGTGATGATGTAACTTTATTCCAGCCTGGGTTCCTGTGTCAGTTCTGCATGTAGAAAGTTGAATGAGCAGCTCAGGGACTAACAGCAGCAGCACATGTGCAGCGGCGGAAGGATCTTCACCCCCCTTTCCCCCCGCCCCAAAAAAACCGAGGGAGTGGTTCGTTTCCCAGAGCGCAGGAATCTGCCGATCTAATTTTTTTAAAAACCTAAACTCTGGGAATATCTGCCGAATTTTTTTTTACAATAATATAAATATATAATACACATTTTTCTTTGCAGTGGTTTTAATTTTTTTAGGAGTACATTTCTAACCACGATTTGACGCTTGGAAACATATCCGGGAGCTCTTTCGTTTTTTTTTTTTTTTTTTTTTTTTTTTTTTTTGCATTTCAAAGCGATAGATTTTCCAAACAGGCTTTTCGGCGAGAGAAAAGGAGAAACATAAGGATTTTTTTGGGGAAAAAAAACATGGAAACAGGGAGTAAAAACAGAGGGCAAAATGACTGAACCCAAGTTTCCAGCTTGGGGAATACGGCGGATAAACACGGAGTTGGTTCTCGGGTGTTGTGCGGCGGAGGATGGTTCAGGATTAAAGTAGGATTTCCTTTTTTGTCCATTTTTTTCTTCCATCCAGCAACAAAGTTTATTAGTAAACACATCAAGTGTAAAGATTTTGTCCATTATAGCGTTGAAAAGTTGTTGTGGGGTCAAAAGAAAAGTATCCGGATCTCAAGCCAAACGGAGTTACAATGAAACCTTCGGCACGGCGGATGTTTTGAAGCCGCAGAAGATCCTGTATAAGAGACATTGTTTCCAAAAAGGACGGAAAAAGAAAGAAAACTGCAATTCTGTTGCACCGAAAAAAAAAAACAAATTACAACTTTATATATTTTCCCCCTCATTGAAATGCGAGATTTTCCGTCTCAATCCCGATGACACGACACTCTGTTTTCTTTTCCCACAGAAGTCAACGTTCACGTTGCCTGAAGGGCGACATTACAGAAAAAAGACTCCAAAATAATCAATAAAAACAATAAATACACGATGAAGTCGCGGAAAATTAGCTTTTAATTCATCCGGACACTTTAGACAACGTTGAATCTTTGGAAGAAAAAAAAGTTCATGGGGAAAAAATATTCGCCTTTTTTCTTCCAGCTTGGACTCAGAGACCGAGAAAGAGTCGTGTAATGATTAGGCTTTTTAAAAATATTTATTTCCCAAATATTCATCATTTTTACTAAAACTGTTTTGCGGGACTCCTGGATGTTGTTTTTTTCACTTTGTTTTTGTATATTTGTGCAATTTTAGTTGAAACGAGACACTTTTTATGTGCCTGTTACTTCTACACATCGTTGGAGTCGCCTCATGTAAACTCACTTAGCTTAGCATAGTTTTTTCTCCATTCGCCATTGGTGAAATATACTTTTTTTTTTGTATATTCTGGATAATAAATAACCATCAAAGTTAATTTTTTTGGAGCATTAGAAACACCTAGACCAATACACCAGTGTTTTACTATGGTAAAATGCTAGTTGGATAAAAACCGAAGGTGGAAAAAGGAAAGAAACGGAAGCCCAATGAGCAGCTCACAGTCTACAGTAGCTGACAGGTAAATACAAATTTGTTTATTTATTTGTTTATTTGCTTACTAATGGGATTTGTTTTGAGCTGGTGGAATAATTCACATCTAATCCATTGCAACTTTGTTGTCAGTGTCTATACATGTGAGTAAAATGCAGTTTTTTATTGGTTATACATAAACACACATTACCTAAGGATTACTTATTTATATATGTGCACACTAAAAGTATTGCCAAAAGTATTTGGACACCTGACTTTCTCCAGCCATATGTGATTCTTCACCAAAGTGTTACCACAAATGTTTGGAGGCCCACCATGCATGAAACTTCCCCTTCACTTGAACCAGTAGACCCAAAATTGTTCCAGATTTCTGACGATAAGTTTCTCATGAGTTGGGGTGTAAGATCTCGATAGAGCTTCGACCTCAACCCTATCGAACACGTCTGGGACGAAACGGAACGGCACTCCAGGTCTTCACAATCCATGACGTTACTAACACCTTTGTGGATGAACGAGAACAAATCTCCACAATCACTCTCCAAAAATGTAGTGGAAAATCTTCCCCAAGAAAAGTGGAAGGTATTCCGAAGGCAAATGCGGACCAGGAAGTTCGCAAAAGCACTTAAAAATCGTACGGGCTGGTGTCCACATACTTTTGACCGCACAGCGTATGATGAGTATGTCAGCTTTCTGTATCAGGACATAAAATGGTAAAAATCGGGCAATTCGGACTTTGCGTTCACACCACACTCGGTAAATCCAGTTTGGAGATGGTCGAATTGGATTTCTCTTTGTTTTGAAATTGCTCTTTTTATTGTATTACAAGATGTCAGGTTGCGTCCGTGGTCTACGTGTAATATAGCAGATGTTTGAATCGATATTTGTAGCGTTTTAAAGCGATAAATCTATCCAGGCCGTCGCCTGTGATAGCAATCGGTGACCTTTTAATCAAGATGATATTAATAGTGTAAAATCAGTTCGTCTGTCAAAAATCCAGATGATTGACATATGGTGCTTATGATTCAGATTCTCATTTGTTTTTATTTTGGTAATCACAGTTTCATCATATCGTCAAATATATTATTTCATTGAGTGTTTAAAGGCATTATGCAGAATACTGAAGCCAGGAAAAAAGTAGCAGCTTTCATGCTACACGAGAATCTGCCACTGACGCTTGTATGAAATGTAGTCTGTAATACGTAAATCACACGCCAAATATTTCTATTTGTGTAACTGGTTTGGTCTGTAACTGTCTATAGAGTCTAGAGCAATAGCTTTCTTACTATTTTCTGGATTAAAAAGTAACACAAAAGTGTAAAAATCGTGTGAAAATTGGTTCAGAAAAAAAGTCCCAAAACAAACAGCTGGAAACGAGCATCACAGCAGGTTCTGCGTTTGGACCCAATACTGGATGTTAATGTAAAATATGGTGTTGGCAACATGACCATTATTGGCATGGCCTTATTGGCACTTCAGGGTAGTTTGACGACAACCGCATGCTGTGGATTGTTTTATTCCTTAATTATTACACACCTGACTTGATGTGGCCTTCAACTAAACCCATAAAGAACAGCGAGGCACCACGAGAGAGATGTTTGATCACGTGCTTAACCCTTAAAGTGACGCGCTTTAAAGGTGTGTCTAAGCTTAGGGACGGGTTTAGTGGCCTGGGCTAGAAATTTGACCGATTATATATTCCCGAGACGTAGGATTTCCATTGGGTTGGGTGTTTTTTTTATTTTAAAACAAGTTGCTTAGTAAAATCGGGTCTTGAGGGTGATGATTTGCTTTCAAATGTTCTTTTTATATTCTGGAATTCAGGTTTGACCCACGTAGACTTTACAGCTCGACAAAGTAGATATCGAACCTAATATATGTTTGAGAACAAAATGTTTTTTGCGTATATTTGAGTCATATTGGTAGACGGATACATGAAGGAAAATAAAACACCTGAGCGACCCCTTTTAAACGGTGTATTGCGCTAAAACGAGAGCGACACAGCTCTGATTTTTGACGTATCATTATGCCGGAGCAGGTGTGAAACAGCTGCGAGGTTTTTCTCCGAGTCACCTGTCGAGATGAAGGAGGAGAACAGGTGTCACGTAGCGCGCGACCCGACGAGCCGCTATTACACCTCTTTCGCTTTGTAATGAGGAGTGGATTATGGGTTACAAAGAATCACAGGCGCCGTGTTCTCTTGCATACTTGTGCTCTGCTCGGTTCTATTGACACGGTGCATAAACCAACAGAAATGCACGTATATCTCACGGAGTCAAGTTCTGACCCGGCACGATGTAATCGTCACATCACAGCGCTTATTGAGACTTCCTCACACACACACACACACACACACACACACAGACACAAAACCACGCTTTAATTTTTTCGCCTTATCTTTCCGTAGCCTTTGCGTAATCCACGTAGATATAAGAGTCGTGTTGTTATAACACAGGCGCAGGTGCGCTGCTCATGTTCGATGGGTTTAATTCTATCCATTTCATGCAATCAAGGTCCTATTTTTAATACCACGCACAGCGGCGTGTCTTTCAGCCAGCCGAGCGTGATAGAGTGCACCGGTTCATGCTGCTGAAAGCGAGTCCTTCTCCAGACTCTCCACAGAGCTCCTGAGATTCAGCTCGGGAAGTGATCCTCATGACAGCTTGTCCGACAGCGAGGGCTCTTTCCACTACCGTCTTCCCGTGGCAGGAAAAACTCTGCTGACTAGCCACAATCACTCGTATTGAAAACATGACTGGTTTGTATGTTGTATAGACAAAGGTTTTGGAACACCTGACTTTCCCAGCCAGATGTGCTTCTTCTTTATACTGTTAATACAATGTTAGAGGTGCACGCCGGTATAGGACGTCTTTGGATGTAGTAGCGCTTGAACTTGGAGGCCCAGACCTTCCTTGTTTTAAAAAAAAAAAAAAGCTCCATGTAGATATGAGTTAGACTGGAAGATCATTGGTAATAGCGCTCTGAACCTCAACTCTATTGAACACCTTTGGGATTAATTTAAGTGGCACACCAGTCCTCCTCACCCTTCATCAGTACCTGATTTTACTAATGCCCTGCTGGCACAGATTTCCACAGGCACCCTTCAAAATCCAGTGAAACGGGGACTAAAGGTGAATACATACAAAGCTTTTGTTTAGGTGTCCACAAACTTTTGCTCTTTCCTCCACCTAAACTTTTGTTGTACAGTGCATGTTGACTTCCACTTGAACAAAATCTTAACAGTTCAGGCGCACGTGTTGAGTCGTGAGGCAACTGATCACTTTCTGTTCTTTTTATGGTTACAAGCTTCGGGATGCAAATGTGGGATTTTGTGCGTTGCCCATACGGACAGAATATAAGACCAGGAAATGTCGGTACGTGAATCAAAATGAAAGCGAAACATTAAAATATTAAAAAAACAAAAAACAAAACAAAAACGTGTAATGTTCCATCAAAATTCTTGAGAAAGGCGGCTATTGGCAAGAGAGAGATTTTTTTGGCAGATGCTACACTGCTCTGCACGCAGGGATTTTGCTTTTGGGCCGATAAAGAAGAAATCTTATGATATTTCGTGATTTCGTATTTTATTTGACCAGTTGATGGTCTTCTACAAGGAAGGTGCCTGCTTAGGTCGTGGAAACAACAGCTTATTGCTGGAGAAACCTGTTTTCTACACTTCTAGAATCAATCAGCCATTAATTAATTAATCATTCAATTAGCGAGTTGGAAATATATCCACAACTTGCCCAAATGGTTATATAATCTAATAAGTATCTTGTAAAATAGCGTGTTTCAGAGCAGAAATCTATTTAGAATTTCGATTTTTTATTATTATTTTTTTTTACATGAAATTTTGACATTTCTGGAGGCGGAGTCTAGGAGTTTGTGATGTGAAAATTGTTAGCATGCAGCAGAAAATATTCACCTCGTTTGCTGCGATTTTTTTTTTTATGGGAGGAGAAAAATGCCATCATTCACATATCCAATCAGTGGCATTGATGAGCTCATGTATGTGGAAGAGGGCAGATGGCGTATATCTGCATGACTTGAGCTCCGTTGTCCTTGTAGAATTAAAGACTGTTGGCTGATCACAGTGGAAAATTACTAATATTGTATATTAATTAATGTAAGTAATTAAAAAATTTTTTTTTTCGCCGAATTTCTTTAAAGAAGCAAACATGGCGTGACCTTCGTGTTCGTCCGCACAGCTGAATAATGGCTGGCGTTTGCCCCCGTGGCCGATGTTTGCACTATATATCCACGCTGTTTTGTGAACACCCCTATGAGGGGCGAGGATTTTTCCACCCGGATGCCGTCAGCCTTCGGTCTCAGTAGTGAAAATATTGCCGTTGCTAATTTGGTCCATTTGATGCGTTAATGGTCCGGGGCTGTTCCGTTAAAAACCTCTGGAGAACAGGACTGGATGCTCTGAGGGAAATCGAAAGAACTTCTTTTCCTACTTTGAAGCAAGTTCTCGGTGCACTTCTTTTCGGAATAAAGCGTGTACACGATACGATAGTAGCAAGTAGCAGATGGGATTTTTGTTTTCTTTCTGGAGTGCTGTTGTTTATTGGATTTCGTTGCGGTTCATAAGGGTCTCAAGGCCTGCTGTAAAATCTAATGCTGTTGCTGAGGAGGCTGTTCACGTCAGCCAGACATGAACCAAATGGCTCGTATTTACCTCTGTATTTTATTTTTGTTTTTTTAAACCCCCCCACAAAACACTTTTCCCCAGCACATGTTCACTTATCAAAGAGTCTATTTTATTTTATTTTTTTTACAGACTGCTCTTTGATACTGCAGAAGATGAGGCCAATGTGGCAGGTTTTGGCAGGTTTTTTATTTTTTTTTATCTCATATCGAGAATATTAAGAATAAATCCTAACAGCTCTGGAAATGACGATATCTATTACTCTGTTGTGTAACTGTGAGATTGTAGTGCAGCATGAAAAACCGGTCTTTTGGTAAATATTTGAATGATCCACTCAAGCAGTATGTCCTAATCTAGATTTGATTTCGAACCAAACCAAAGACTGACAGAAGCGTCTCCCTGGCGACGCAAAACAACTACCACGCTAGTGGTGGAAAAAGCGTGCAGGAATGACACGAACGTATTTTGGCCGTGTTTCTTTTCGGTGTGCTCGTGGGTCGTGTGCTGCAGTGCTGCTTCACCTTTCACGTCTGGTTTAATTCGAATCCCCCCAAAGCGGCTTTCCGTATAGAGTTGACAAATGATTTTACGGAAATCACAGTGCTGTACTTCCAGTGTGATTATGTGGGTTAATGATTATGGTATACCGACCAGGCATAACATTACGAGCGGTAAAGTGAATAACACTGATTATCTCTACATCATGGCACATGTTAGTGAGGGGGATATATTAGGCAGCAAGTGAACATTTTGTTCAACCTCAAAGTTGTGTTAGAAGAACAAAAAATGGGCGTGCGTAAGGATTTGAAGGGGGTTTGATGGCCAGATTGTGACTGCTAGACGACTGGGTCAGAGCATCTCCAAAACTGCAGCTCTTGTGGGATGTTTCCTGGTCTGCAGTGGTCAGGATCTATCAAAAGTGCTCCAAGTAAGTAACAGTGGTGACCCGACGACAGGGTCACGGTCGAGGCTCCGTGAATGCACGTGGGGAGCGAAGTCTGATCCGTGTGGTCCGATCATCAAACAGACAAACCACTGTATCTCAAATTAACACTTTAATTCTCGATAGGTCAGGACTGTTTTGACAGCAAAAGAGGACCAACACAATAGGGCAGCTGGTCATAAAGTTATGCCTGATCGGCGTATAACGTAAAGACGAACACATCTGTGTGTCTGTATACGTATCCCTCTGTCTCTCTGAGAAACCGGACAACACTGGGATACCTTACACCATCGTTCTTCTTCACAGTGCTTCGCTGATCTGTTTAACCCAGTCACCCCTGTTTCCCCCTCCTTCTCGGGAAGTGGTGACTTCACCGAGAAACACTCTGTAGACCAGGCCAAGCAGACGGCCACCAGCAAACGTGACGTAAAAGCGAAACAGGGTCTTCATGCCCTCTTGATTCGCATTACAGCTCTGACGTTAAAACCAAACAGCTTATGTAGGCTATTATTATCAGCGACACGCAACCTGATTAAATATATCCCCCGAGCTTCTTCAGAAGACTTGTGACTCCCGAGCGCAGTCATTGGGTTGCACGCGTAACGCTAGATTGCCTTTACATGACTCAGTAGGGGAGAGATCTCGATGGAGCCTCCCACCCGTAATAACAGGCTCTTGTTATTGTGACATTCGAGCCTGAAATGAGCTCGCCTGGCAGGTCTGACGTGGTCCCGCTAAAGGCTTTTTAGTTGTTGTTTTTTTTATGCACTCTAGGACAAGGAAGCAGGGTTGCCAAGTTTTGCGTGACAAAACCAGCCCGATCTCAAAGCCCCAAATGGGTTTAAGGTTAACAGTTGGTTACACCCTTCCAAAGACACTATTCAACATGAATTCGCAGCTACTTCTGGCAATGATTTAAAATAACAGTACATTTAAAATAATCGGCACAGATGATTGCTGAATCTATCGGCTATCGGCAGAAATTAATACCAATAGTTTTTCCTGCTTCCAGTCCAATTTCAGTACAAGAGCGGCCTCTACAGGTGAATCACTGACACAGTCTGTTTTTTTGCATCCTTTTTATGTTACGTTACTGCAAACTTTTTATTTTTGCCCAAAAATTCAGTCTCTTCATTCACTGATGTCCATCTTAGTCATTTACTTTCTGTTTTAATGGAAAAGTGCTGACTGAACAGAGAGCGAGAGAGAAAAACACCACGATATTGATTACCTATAGCACTGGCATCATCTTATTTATGTTCACTGATTTGAAAATCTGCTAAATATCAGGATTAGATTCTAGCAGATGTGATGAAATCGACCTTCAGAAACAAATCAATTCACAGCTCACTCGTCTCACCGTCCCAGTCTCAGGAAACCGATTGCGCTCCTCCCGTCAAAATTTGGACTGCCTAATAAAAACCCAGAGCGTGTAATTTTTGCGGACATGCCTCGACGTGTCGGGCAGACAGAAGCCTGTCCCAGTGGTGGACCACACCTCAGTGAGCGGTGCGACGGAACAAACGAGCTAATAAATACCTACAAAACCTGCAATACTTGCTAATAGAAGCAGGCATTACAAACATATCTATACATCTGTATGATAGCGATATAATATTGTAATATCAGAACTGTGTTACAAAATCGAGGTTCTCCATTCATCTTTTTTTGGGGGGACGGCCTGAATGAAAGAAATTACTGAAGTGTTTTTAGTTTCGCTCAAGATTAAGAAGTTCTGGAGAGTCTGGAAAAGGGTTCTGTGGTGAAATTGGGAGCTAAAAACGAAGCCGTTGCAGGCAGGAGTAATTAAGCGCGAAGTTTGTTGGTTATTATTTGAAAGATGGACCTTTTGTGTGTTCGTCCCGAATTAGAAAAGCTTGCGGAAACAAAAAGCAGATTTCGAACCGTTTGTTCCGACAGAGTGATTCGATTCTGTACGCTGATGTAATTCCTCCTGAAACAGGAAGTCGGAGTGACAGAGTCTGGAACCACCACTACCAAATCCAAACAAGCTAAACAAACTCATTTTTAGCCAAATGCGTCATTTGTACCAATTGAGAGTCGTGAATAGGGTTGCAAAGGGTGGAAAACTTTTGAAATCTTTCCGGGAACTTTCTCATCTAGGGGAAAGTTGGAAACTTACCAGGAATTTATTTGAATTTATGGGAATTTATTGGGAATTAATTAAAATTTGGTAAAAAAAAAAAAAAAAAAAGGATATAAACTGTGATTGAGGAATGCACAGTGCTTGTAGGGGGCGTGGCCTCAGTAGTTCTGCAGTAAGTGTGCTGTGGGCACGTGATTGATAAATGTGCAGGGTAGAATTTCAACTGAAACTGCATTAAATCTGGTTGTTTTAACCCATTTTTCCCCCAACTACATTAAAGTTCCTGTTATTGGCTAACCTCCAATTTTGTAAATTCCCATATATTTCAGTGAATTCCCATGGAAAGTTTCTAGTCTTGAAAATTCCTGAAATTTTGCAACCCTGGCGTTGAATAAGAATCGAGCAACTGTTATAAAGGTCATGTAAATAGTTAATTTCGGGAGTTTAAAGACGTATAAACTCTGGCGACCAGAAATATCCTTCAGAACTATTTTAGATCCGCCAGCGGACAGGTTTCAGGTGATTCTGAGCAGTTGAACACGGCAGAAAAATGAGTGCTGCGCATTCCCCGTTTTCGATTTCACTTGGTACATCATTGATTAAAGTAATACGATGCACAGATTCATAGCCGAAAGCATGAATTCGAAACGTCATTTGCCACCTCAGCACTAATTAATTGATCTTAATAATAGTAGCTGTGCAGTACACAATACTGCAAATTTCAGTGACTCACAGAAACCACAAGTCTAGACATTTCTTTGACTGCAAATCAGTTATTCATCCAGAACTTACAAAACTCCCAGTTCAAAGGGATTAGACACTGCCTCAGTGTTAATGTCTGCTTAATAAGTAACCCAGGCTTAATATCCTGCCTGTTAGACATACAGCTGTGCTCTGGTGCGTACACACTTCCAAGCAGCCGAACAGGACAGCGCGACGGTCCCCTATGAGCACGAGGAGGAAATGGCTTTTGAAAGGAGCGGGTCGGCCGATTTGGATTCGGGCCCACCGACTCGTCCAGCTGCATCACTATGGATACTGCCAGTAAATCTGCACCAGTATTCCCATCCTCGTCTTGGCACAAACCTTAGCTTGGCATGGCTTTCCTGCTCTGACTGCGTCATGCCCGGGCTAGCGGAAGGACCTGATGAGTAAGCTGATAAAGGGGATGACCTCAGATCAGTGGTGTTTATTATTTTTTTTTGTGGACGGAATTGTATTTAGGTGTCGAATCAGCAGTACCGGTTCTGGATCAGAACATACATGTGACAAGACGAAGGAAAAAACAAGCATGGGTCGCCAGTTCGTCAGATTGTACCGGAGAGATGAACGCAGACGTTCCACAATCCAGTGATAGTGGCTGCTATGGCGCTTCGTAAAATTTCCTGTAACTGTTCGGCTCGATCGAGAGCTGTTGCATTGAAAAGTCATGGTGTACAGTCAACCACAGATAATTCGCGGTTTGGAACTCGCGGCTCGGAAAATTTGGCTCGGGAAAAAAAGCTTGGGTGGATCCAAAATTCGCGGATTTTTCGGTAATCGCAGGGAACTCTTAGAACATAACCCTCACGAATTCCGGGGGACCACTGTATACGTTTCCTGTTTCGATCCGAACCGAAAAAATTCATGCAAATCCTACAAAAACATTCACACTTTTTCTTTTTTTTTTTAGTTCCAACAAGGGTCTTGGATGAATGTTGTTATGAGTTGTTACCAGGGCTGGAATCAAATCATGAGAAATGTCTCTTACTTATAGTAAATGTTATAAAAGCGTGTATATAAAAAAATTCAGTTGTACTTTATTACAATATGAGAATCTTTCCTGGTTGTATTTAAACAAAAACAATATTTGCACAAAGCTCCATTGATTCACAGCTTCCAGATTGCGAAAGTCGCATGGGAATACGGCGAATGTGGAAAATTTAGGAAAATCGGGTTGGATGCCGAATTTTTATTTATTTATTTATTTATTTTTGCATGAACCAGATGGCTTTTAGACCAGAGGTATTCGAAACACGACAAGAAAGACGTGATCAGAGTTCAGTCCAGAGCATATTTAACCGATTTAATGTTTTTTTTACTGAATTCTGTTTGTTGGAAATGGACAAGCTCGCACGAGTTATCATGTTTAAACTAGAACGTTCTTCTAAAATAAAATGGAGGATGAGATGACCTTATTATAAATTATATTATTCTGCAGTTACCCTGGAAGCCACACCCATTGCATTGTATGACCTTCCTTTTCTTGTTTTTTTGGGGGCGTCCTCGATTTCTGTGAACTAGCCAAATAAAATAGACTGGACAGAATTCGCACAAGTATCTATACAACATCCGTTGGCTAGGTATTGATTTATTCGTGATACACAAACCTAGTGAGAGAACACAACAGCTGATATTTGAGGTAGAAATTTGCTTGAGTTGAAGACTCCAAAGGCTTCTAAGTGGCAACCTACATTTTGTTGCCTGTTAGCTGTTGCTTTTTAACCCGGCTCTCCTGGGCAAGCATGATGGAGTTTTCCCCTTGATGCACAAAAGTAGGAGGAACCTATTCCACCCTCAACAGCACTCCCCCTCCCTCAAGATATCTTTCCTGTCCAACTTGTTTGCTAGCTTGTATTTAGCATATAGCAGAATAACCAAGCCTACAAGTCACCCTGTGCATATTTTGGCAGCAACAATACATGCCACGCATGTTAAAGGTTTACGATGTCTAGACTGTGTATGGAGAGATGCCGAACACGCACCGCAGTTTAGGTTCACAGTGCAGGGGCGTACCTGGAAAATTTGATTTAGTATTTAATATGAACGGCTCTGATTTGAGGGGTGCAATGGGGAACTGGAATCCGATCATTTGGGTGAAGACATGATTCGGAGGTATATTTTGCCAAAGTGAGTGGATTGTGGGAATATTGGCTAATTATTTTAATTAGCCTAGAAATCGGATGCTTGATTGGACTTGTCTAGTCTCAGGTGGTGTGTCTTGGCACTGCCGATGTTCAAAAATGATTCTTTTAACAACACGAAGTCTCAGCTTCTCTGTAAACTCCAATGAGAAAAAAGGAGTGACTTATTAGGTTGTTTTTTGCTGTCGAGTCGTTTTGCTCACGACTCGCAGGAAGAAGTGCACCTGGAGCCGAACCCCCCGTAGTCCCAGCATCCTGCATGCCCTAATTTTCTTCTTTTCCCCCACTTCCTTCCCTCCTCTTTCTATTCCTCCGAGTGTTGCTTTCCCTCGGTTTCCATCTCCGTCCAGGCCAGTGGAGCGATTCTCAACAAGAGGCGTGCCCGTGATGGCTATCGCCACTGGGCACAGCTGGCTGCATCTGCCCTGGCGAGGAAGATAAGACGCTTGCAGTCGGCCCCACCCTGCTCCACCAATCTTCCACACAACATCCTGCTGCGTTCTATCGTCAAACCCAGTTCTTAGGCATGGCCCAGCGCCAGCGTCTAGTGTCTTTATAGCTGAAAGAGTCACCTGCAGTTCCTGTGCATCCAAATCACACTGCTGGACGCTTGATCTTTACTTTATTAAAGATAGTCAGGATGTTCCCTACATTGGAGATCTTAGCATCGAGCTCGTGTAACACATGTCTACTTATTCCATCCACTGTGATTGGCTGTGATCAAGAGGTGCAGCTAACAGCATGAACATGACAAGATGCCGCTGAATTACTTCACACTCATGCCCGTCCCCCTGTTATATTAGAGGGGGAGATTTACCACATGAGTAGGAATTGGCCAATTACCATTGTTCTGGATGTGCAAGTGATTCCAATATAATAGTGCAGCGATTTCAAATCTCATAGTGAATAACACAAGTGAATACAACATGCAGTTTTTAAAGGAAGGTTTTTATTATTGAGGGAAAACAAAATCCAAAACTACATGGCCTTGTGTGAAAAAGTGTTTGCCCCCTAAACCTAATAACTGGTTGGCCCACTCTAAGCAGCAACAACTGCAATCAAGCGTTTGCGATAAATTGCAATGAGTCTGTTACAGCGCTGTGGAGGAATTTCGATCCAGAATTGCAGAATTGGTGTAATTCAGCCACATTGGAGGGTTTTCGAGCAAGGTTTTTAAGGTCATGCCACAGCACCTCAGTAGGATTTAAGTCAGGACTTTGACTAGGCCACTCCAAAGTCTTCATTTTGTTTTTCTTTAGCCATTTAGAGGTGGACTTGGTGTGTTTTGGATCATTGTCCTGCTGCAGAACCCTAGTTCGCTTCAGCTTGAGGTCACGAACAGATGGCCGGACATTCTCCTTTAGGATTATTTTGGGAAACAGCAGAATTCATGGTTCCATTTATTAATGGTTCCATTTATCACAGTCTTCCAGGTCCTGAAGCTGCATAACAGCCCCGGACCGTCACACTACCACCACCATATTTTACTGTTGGTATGATGTTCTTTTTCTGAAATGCAGTGTTACTTTTACGCCAGACGTAATGGGACACACACCTTCCAAAATGTTCAACTTTTGTCTCGTCAGTCCACAGAGTATTTTCCTAAAAGTCTTGGGGATCATCAAGATGTTTTCTGGCAAAACTGAGACGAGCCTTTGTTCTTTTTGCTCAGCAGCGTTTTTGTCTTGGAACTCTGCCATGCAGACCATTTTTGCCCAGTCTCTTTCTTATTGTGGAGTCATGAACACTGACCTTAACTAAGGCAAGTGAGGCCTGCAGTTCTTCGGATGTTGTTGTGGGGTCTTTTGTGACCTCTTGGATGAGTCGTCGCTGTGCTCTTGGGGTAATTTTGGTCGGCCGGTCACTCCTGAAAATGGTTCTCCACTGGTCCATGTTTTTGCCATTTGTGAATAATGGCTCTCACTGTGGTTCGCTGTAGTCCCAAAGCTTTAGAAATGGCTTTTTAACCTTTTCCAGACTGATAGATCTCAATTACTTTCTCATTTGTTTCTGAATTATTTTGGATCTCCGCATGATGGGTAGCTTTTGAGGATCTTTTGGTCTACTTTACTTTGTCAGGCAGGTCCTATTTAAGAGATTTCTCGATTGCGAACAGGTGCGGCAGTAATCAGGCCTGGGTGTGGCTAGAGAAATTGAACTCTGGTGTGATAAACCACAGTTTTAACAGGGGGGCAAACACTTTTTCACACAGGGCCATGTAGTTTTGGATTTAGTTTTCCCTCAATAAAAACCTTCATTTAAAAACTGCATGTTGTCTTCACTTGTGTTATCTTATATTATTATTTATATATGTATATATACTTTTTTTTTTTTAGTTATTATTTTTTTAAAACTACTTTTGTGGATTTTCCCACGCGGCCTCTACCCCCTCGTTTGTTTCACAGTTTTTAACCACAAGCGCTGGCACTAAAAGCCCAAGCAGTCAGTTCCCACACCTGAATAAGCTTCAGCTGCACGGGACCATTGAAACCACACTGTGCTCTCTAAGTAATGGGCAACAAAAGCAACTGCTGAGCCCAGGCTTTTGTTTTTGTTCCCCCCGAACAAAGTGCACAAGCCGACCTCCAGCGGAGAGGGAGGGCGATGTAGCAGATGAAGAGACTGATGAACTCGAGCAGACAGGCAGGAGAGGGACCTGCCGCTCACACTGTCTGATAGCTGAGACGTGTGCGAAGAGACGCAAAAGTGAAATCAGATCAATGCATTTTGGTAATCGTTATCGAGAATCGGAGCAAAAAGGTGGGCAGGTGCCCAGAGAGTCACAGACGCTCATTCCTGACTCTCATAAACGTCTTTATTAGAGGTCATATAGTAGGTACTAAACAATAACTCCAGCACTTAGTGTTATCATAGAAACTTTATTATGACTCAATATTGTTTGATCACTTTTTATTAACCCTATAACCTTAATTTGTATCAGTGCCTAAACCCTTCTCTTAGATCGTCATGCATGCTCGGATTGATTTATCTTCTCGGCCTCTGGAGTCTGGCCGTGAAAAAGCCTGCGTTCTGAACATCCCTCAGGAATCTGTCTGGTATTTTCGGCATCCGAGACATGAGAGCTTTGTTGTTGCGACCCCCCCCCACCACCACCCCCCTTTTTTGTAATCAGACTGCTAAAAATAGTGCTGGCGCTCTGGTCACTCCCTGAGATAGCATTGTTTTTCTGCGGCTTTCTTCAGACTTTTTTTCCTGATTCGTCTAGAAACGCTTACAGGAACTTACAGAGCACGACGGTGCAGCGCTCTCGATTCGAAGTTCTCGATTCCGATTGGTCGGAAAGGCATCGATCGGATTTTGCCCAGGCGAGTAGTCCCGGCTGCGAGGTAAATCACAGGTTTATGTAATGCATAACGAAAACACTTGTCGTAAACAGATGCTTGTTGAACTTTTTGTGGACGGAGGTTCAATGACAGTTTTCCACCTCTTCAGAGAGAGAGAGAGAGAGAGAGGGCTTCTGAGTAATACGAGATGATGTGCGTTTTGTTTGTCGTCAAACCAATTATTGCTATATTTGTCCTGGTAAAAAAAATAAATAAATAACTTCTCATAAAAGCACGGACCAGAACGTTGTGCTAAAATTGAGCTCATATTGTTTATGGCACGTTGTTTCTTTTTCCTCAAGTAAGAGCTGCTCAGGTTTCGGGCAATTTGCCGCCCCGAAAAAACATGTCATGTACGTATTCACTCCTCCGGATCACAGCCATCAGATGTTTTCATCTCTCTGGCTGCAGGCCCTCAGCAGAGAGGATTATGTCCTTGCCATGTTTACCATAAATCTGTAATTAGCTGACTTTAAGTGCTCTCTGCCGCAGACGCTGTTGAAAGAGTTTGCCAGATCGTGAAGCTCAGACCCTCAGATCCTGTCAACGTCCTCCACGTTGCACCATCTGCTTCCTGAAGCCACTGCGACTCGAGGGTTTATCAGAAAGAGAAGGGATTCTGTAAAGCGTGTGGTCTATGTGCACGAGTTTATTCTACACTTAAAGCGTTCAAACGTCCATCAGTGTTATGAACGAATGGACATTCGTTGTCGGATGAGGACGGTTTCCCTTTAGAGTCTGATTCCTCTCAAGGTTGTACCATCTCAGGGAGGTACCCTGGCCAAACAAATAATTAGATAGTGACTAATTTAGGACGTTCAAATTTATATTCGTCTTCTCTGGCAATCTGCTTTGGGACAGTGTCCATTGTTTTAAAGCTCTATATAAACAAATTTCTACTTTTGAAAGCCACTGGTTTGGGACACGCCGTCCGTCCAGTCTGACCGACATGTTTCCACTTACAAATACATTATGATGGTCGGTGGATTACTATTCCTGTAATAACCAACGCTTACTCTCTCAACCTAAGATAGAAATATCATGCACCCAATAAGTTCACTCGATCTCGTGTTAACCATTTGAAATTTGGCAATAAGAAGAATCGGTTGTCGCAGTAAAAAAAAACACATGTCCGTCTCACGCATAAACATGAAGATGGTATCAAAAGGTTTCGAGATGAGCTTCGCTTACAAGAAAGTACTTGATTTATCTACGTTTCCACACCATCACCTTCAAAATAGTCCACTTACAGAGCAATACAGCGCTCCCAGCGTTCCTGTAGCTTCTGGAACGTGTTCGAAGCGCGTCAAACACCAACGGTTTCGACAATTTTGGGAGGAGGGGTTGAGCTCGTCGAAGGTCTTCCTGCTCTCTCTTGGTGTTCCAGCGACATCCTGACGCTCGAAACACCTTGAACGACTAATCGCGGCAGCGCCGTATGTCGAGCGTGTGTCGCGGGAAAAACATTTCTGCGGCAGTTTTGGCCGGTTTCACTCAGAACTTCCCGTTTGTTCTTTGTTCCAACTTGCCACCTCGTATATTTCAATCTCTCCCCTGCACAGTAATAGCTAACGACAGCAGGGTTTTTCGCCCGTTCAAGCTTCGATATTTAATATATTAAAGGATCGTGGCGCGTTCTACCCTGGGGCTAGTGTTTATTCCGCAGTCTAAAAATAAAACTCGTACAATGTTCCTTTTTACGGAGCCTGTGTTGGAATTAGACAATTGAAAAGGAGGAAGGAGAAAAATAGACAGTTTAATATGGGATCTGGAGAGAGAGAGAGAGAGAGATGGTTTGTCCCCCTCAATTTCTATTCTTTTAAGGTGTCTGGGAGTTAAATGGAAATGTCCTGTTACATCCTGCTGATCAAAAGGCTTTCAGTTGGACCTAAAATTCATATCCGACCCGAATAATTGTTAAAATGTAAAAGATGAAACGTTCCGACCAACCATTTCCTTTACAATCTGTGAGGACCTCCAACGGTCACTAAAATATCGAACACTATCTGGACAAACATTTGTAGACACCTGGTATGTGCTTTTCGAACATCCCATTCCTCATTTAGTCTGTATTTCTTGTTAGAATAACCTCCACTCTTCTGAAATAGATCAGAAACTAGATTTTGGGAAGGTTTGTGCTCATTCAGCCACATAGGCGTCAGTAAAGTCTTCTAACCCAGGTAGAGCATATCTTCATGGAGCTTTATTTGTCCTACTGGAACAGGTTTGGGTCTCCTAGTTTAGGTGAAGTAGAAATTCCAGCCATTCCACCACATAATATACAATTGTATGCCTCCAATCTCGTAGAACCACATGGCTGGAAAGGTCAGGTGTTCCAATACGTTTGTCCATATAATGTAGATGTATATAGTAATGTTCTGTTCCATTCAGAACGTTTCCTCAGTAGCCTTTTATTTTTTAATTTTTTTGACAAACACCAGTTTCAGCTTCACTCGCTATTTATTTATTTTTTTGTAAGGAAGTCTCCATGTCATTTCCTCTTTTTTTTTTTTCCTCCCTCGCTCTCTTTTTTTTTTTTGGGCACACAGAGGATGTGGAAAAGCCGAGGCGGTGTCGTCTGGGTTCATGGTCATGCATTCAGCCCTTTGTAACAACTAAATGAGAGAAGGAGAGAGAGAGAGAGAGATTTTCTATTCCTACAAACGCACCACGTCAAAATTTCCCACAGCATGCGAGATTCTCATGGAGAGATGGAAAGATTGCACAGTGTTACATCTCCTGGGCGGATTAACCGCGGCATCTGAAACGGATGTGCGTTTTCCGTCTCTCTCTCTCTCTCTCTCTCTGACTAATGCTGAAACATAATCTTGTTGTGGTGAAACTGAATCAGTCCCATCGTTCTGAGGTCGATTTTTTTATACCGTTACACCGTTCATTGCCTTATTTGTTCCATTAAAACGTAACAACATTGCCGATTCTTTTAAACCAAGCAAACCTTGCCATGATTATAGAAAAAAAAAAAGCGGCCATCTTTAATTACTCTGGGATTCTGGAACCTTCCGCGCTAAAACTGTCTGTTGAGATCCGCGCCCCTCCCGCGCAAGGAGTAATAATAAAACGTGAGCAGACAGCGTAGCGTGAAGAAATGTACGTCCCTTTTCTCGCTCTCACTCTCGCCTCGCCGGGTTTATTGGGGCAGAAGGAGCCAAGACTCTCCTCCCTTCAGGGCCTGGAGACGAAAAGCTCGTCCTGGAGAGAGTGAAAGATGACGCGCTTGTTGTATAATGTACGAGTACATGAACGAGGTCCTCATATCCTCCGTTCGTCCGCTTCTTCCTCAGCGCTGTGATTTTGATGGCCGGTTGGGAGCCGGGCGCTCGTTAATGCACCGACACGAAATTAAAAATCACGGACATGCAAATGAGGCAGCTTGCTAAATAAAAGAGCCCTCTTTCACTTACACTTCCCAGAGTCACGTGACGCCATTTAAACGACTGCTTTTCATTTATATGAAGCTTAAGAGCAGCAATTTGGTTGGAGCCAAGCAGGCGTTAATGAAATATCATAGTATCAGGGTTTTTTTTTTAGTTTGTTTCTAGTTATAATTTATAACATTTTCTTTGAAAAGAAAAATGTTTATTTATATACTTAAAAAAAAAATTTAAAATTTAAAATAAACGTAGTAATGTTTTTTTTTTTTTTTATTATTATTATTGTTAATTATGAATTTTTATTATTATATTTTTTATATAAATAAAAATATAAAAATATATTTTTTTTCCCCTTTAAATTGCCTTTTATTCTGTCAATCATCAGCAGTGACTTCAGGAACGGCATTTGACTTCGACAACATATCCATTTTGAATATTATAATCATCTTTAGTGCTTTTTTAAATTTTTTTTCTCTCTGCTCAAACACGTCGGTCATTTGCATTTGGTTGCGGTCCAGCGTAATGCTAACGAGCTTAAGAGATTGGAAAGGCAAAAGAGCACAAATCATTCCAAATAACACCAAAGGACCAAAGCGCTGAGTTGGTAATCCTTTGTTTGTGATTTACACGCACGCCCATATTCGCTTCCTGAACCTCGCCGATCAGCTCTGTGGCCATTAGGTTGATTAGTTTATTCATTTGATTTCGCTTCATAACTCAGGAACGTGAACTTTTTTAACAAAAGTATCGGGACACCTGATTTTTCCCAGCCGTGTGTGCTTCTTCCACAAAGTGTTGCCACACGATTGTAATTGTCCCTTCACTTGAACTAAGAGACCCAAACCTGTGCACAAGTCAATCTCCATGAAGAAGGTTTCCGTGGGTCGGAAGTATGCAGAAGATCTCCTGCTATAGAGCTCCGACCTCAAACCTATTGAACACCTGCAGGACGAATTGGAACGGCACCCCAGCCCTCCTCACCTCACCTACATCAGTTCTAACGCTGACCGAATGTCCACATGCACACTCCAAAATCTAGTGGAACATCTTCCTAGAAGAATGGATTCTTAAAAAGCACATCGAATTTCATTGTCGGGTGTCCACAAACTTTTGCCCATATCGTGTATAGAGTCAAGGCAGAGTAACTACGAAGAAAGTGTTGTTTGCCGTCTTCCACATACTTGAGCTCACGGGGAACCGTGATTGACTCGTGTCGCGGTGAATGGCGAGAGAGATGAAGGATAGCCATCACGATTGTATGGTTTTCTTTAATCGTACTATGGTGGGTTTGCAATCTAATGATTTATTATTTATCTTTTTGTTTTTGCAGCATTTAAAGAGCCCAATTAACACCCCCATCAACTTATTTCCACGGAGCGTACGCACTTCCCTCTGGCAGGCTCCTTCAAGCTTATAATCCTCTCTCCGTATTGCAATATTAAGCTCTTCCTGTTTCCATAGAGCCCTCGGGGTGATTACCCAGCTTTCCCCTCATCTGCCAAATACAAAAGCGCTCGAGTGGTCGCTATGCTCAGCCACTTCCCTTCTGTCTTTTTTTTTTGTTTGTTTGTTTCTTTCCCCTTTTACTCCTCCTTCAGAGTTTAAAAAGAAGCAAGAAAACAAAACACGAACTATTTTAAGGTTTGCTCTCTGGATTTGTTTTACTGATGAGCACTTATTCGGTTTCGTTTGGTTTGAGTGTGAAATCTGCTGTAAGTGAAGGGGAAAAAACCCTTCAGTGAGGAAAAAAGAAAGGCCTGAGTTTTATTTTGGCCATATCCTGCCCCCTGCCTTTACCCTTCACTACAGCCTGTCCAATCCAACACACACACACACACACACACACACACACACACATACCCCTCCTCATTCACACACATTCAGGAAGCCGGCGTCGCTGCCAGAAGCGCGCTCTGTTTCCGGGAATCAGACCTGCGGGCCTGCTGTGGAGTGGGACGGCACTGACGCGAGAACCATTGTTCCCCACGTCGCTGAGGGGAAGGAACAGCAACAAAAACAAAAACCACCCATGGAAGGGAGAGCGACACGGGGGGGGGCAGGGGGAAAAAGGGAGACACATTGGGGGGGAGATATAGGAAGAGAGAGACAAGCATAGGAAACAAGCGGAGGAAAAAGAAAGGGAGAGAGAGATGGGGTAGAGAGAGACAGAGAGATGGTGGAGGGGGGGAGATGGGGAGAGAGAGAGAGAGAGAGAGAGAGAGAGGGGGAGATGGAGAGAGACACATGGAGAGGGGGAGACAGAGAGAAAGAAACGGGGGGAGCAGGAGATGGAGAGAGACACATGGGGAGAGGGAAAGAGAGACATGGTAAGAGGGGAGATGGAGAAAGAGAGAAAGAGAGAGAGAGACATGGTGAAAGGGGAGATGGAGAGAGAGAGAGACACATGAAGAGAGGGGGAGACAGAGAGAGACACATGGGGAGAGAAAGGCAGGCAAAGAGTGACAAGCCATGAATAAAGAAAGAGGGAGAAAAACAGAGAGAGAGACACACACAGAGGGGGAGAGACATGGGGAGAGAGAAAAATACATAGAGAAAGATGGAGAGAGACACAGGGGAGAGGGAGACAGGGAGAGAAAGAGAGAGAGAAAGAGGGGGATTGAGGGAAAACATGGGGAGGGAGAGAGAGAGCGACACTACACACACACGGACAGAGAGAAAAAGAGAGGGGAGGACAAGACGCCCGAGCTATTTTTGTTGAGAGGCTCCTCCACACACACACACACACACACACACACACACACACACACACACACAC
>JAAIIK010000078.1:3925287-3939646 GCA_014706435.1 Silurus glanis
GTGTGTGTGTGTGTGTGTGTGTGTGTGTGTGTGTGTGTGTGTGTGTGTGTGTGTGTGTAGGCAGATGGTAGAGGAGAAAGGAGGCTTGTGTTGCTCAGCAGAAGGTTGTGGGGAATATTGGTACTGTTACCCAGCATGTGGCCAGGCGTTGTGTAATCAACACGACCTCCTTCGCCCCACATGGCTACATGAGAGCATTTATTTATTTATTTTTTTCTTAAACTTCCCCAGCAACTGTTAGTCACTTTTTTTAACGTTTGACATTAGCTCCCCCTGCTGGTCAGAAATTACAGGGTTCCCAAACATTTCGAAAGACAGCAGATTCAAGGGCGGAAGAGTATTTAATGAATTAAAACAAAATATATTTTGTTTAGTGGAATGGTGCTACAATCTCGTCAGTAAATGTTCGTTAAGGAGTCTGTCTGGATACAGTGGAATGCTAGCCAGACAGCTAAACTTGTAGCGAAAATGATCGTTTTGGGATTTTTAAACATGCTAGCATGAGTGTTTTCCGTTGCGGTATTTCCCCCTCGATTTCGTACCCGGCAGGGGTTAACATTTGAGCTGTAAAACTTGCAGTCTCCGAAAGGAGTTTCAGTATCTGGAAATTTCCCAAGCAGAGTTTTGCACTGAATATGTATAAAAAGTATGAACACATTGACTTCAATGTATTTAATTCAATTTCTTTGAACGTTATTATTACTCCGAGATTTTTAATGTAACCGTAAGTGAGATGCAAAATTTTATAGGCGCTTTGTTAAATAAAAAAATAAAAAAATAATCGTACGTGCAGCAAATCCGACGATACGCTTATCGTTGACGAGTTCGATTTGTTTCAGTACGGCCATGCAGTTCGTCATCCAGGCCTACATGAAGCACCTCGGGGTCAAGGTGAAGGAATCTCGGGGCGTCGAGCCCAAGCCCAAGCTAATAAACCTTCTCCCGAAAATCAAGGTAAGCGTTTGTTCTTTCTTTTGCGCTTCATTTCAGCGTTAAACCCCCGAAGATATTTCCATTTACCACTTTTGCCTTGAGCAGAAGACGATAAAACCGGAGAAGGACGGAAGCGTTGAGGAGAAGCTGAAGAAATCCCGCTTCCAGATCATCCGCGGCCATAACAAAAGGCCCAGCAGGACAGACGTCTCCTCAAGTAAGGAGGAATGCCAGTCAACATTGAGATGTGTAATAGCATGTATTGGCTGTTAAACAAGATAGACTGTCGGTGTGCACACAGTTACCAAGGCTCTAGAGCAGAGCAAGCAGCGGACACAAAAGCAGCCGTCGCAGATCTCACTAGGCACGACCGATCAGCCCGAAACACCTTCAGCAGGCCGGACACGGAGCAGTCAGTCCAGCGAAGGGCCGGACGGCAGCACGAGCTCCGTCAGCTCCCCTCCTTTTAGCGCTTCCCCCTCACAGAGCTCCGACAGCACAACCAGAGAGTCAGAATCAGGTGAGGGGTTTCATCGCTCACATTGTTCTGCAGTGTTCCAATTATTGCTTTAGGTGTCTTCATCCTGTTTTTTTTTATTCAGGTGCTACTCCGTCATCAGCGTTACCCAGGCTCGGAGAAGTCGGCCCTCAGGGTGAAGGACCGGACTCCTCTACGTCAGTCACGCACTTCGACTTCACCTGTCCTCTGGACCATCTCCAACAGGAGGAGCCTGAAATGGACAGGTGGACTGTACAATCCGCATCTACAAGTGTATAAATAATATAGACAATATATACCATGAGTACATATTAGGCACTTCTCTTCTCCATTCTTTTATACAAATTTAAATGAACTGAATCGAATAGAACGAAACAGATGTGCGAACCTCTTCATAAATGCAGGGTTATTATTCGAAGAGAAAAGCTTGCCGCTGTTGCTCATCTGCTCCGGAGAGCCATAGTGAATAAATAAAGCGTGGTCAGTACACACTGGCGCACTCCAATTTCGCTCTTTCGCCAAGACTCCGCCCGCCATTTCCGAATGGTACTCGGTAGGGGTGACCCCGAATAGTCTATGCTTCGATCGGAGGCTGATTTGACCACCGACCTCACAGTCGAATTTTTACAGAAGTGTTAAGGGACATTAGGACATGTTGAGCGAGCTAGAGAGGAAAATGGACATGGGGAAATGCAGTAACCTCATTCTACTTGTCTTTATGTACGCAGGAATCCCGATGGAGGAACGCCGCGGCCGCTCCGAAGGTGGACTTTGTCAGCTGCTTAGTAGTATTATTATTAGTAGTAGTAGTAATAGTAGAGGAATGTAAAAATCACTTGTTTCCAATATGTAGGATGGAGCTGTTGAGCTCGGGAGAGGTGCAGAGCGAGGACGATCAGGCGTTTGAGGTGGAGCCGGAGCAGGACCCTCCTCACTGGCAGACGTTGGTGAGCACAGACGTCCTCGCGCTCCTGCCGCCACATGAGATCAAAAGGCAGGAAGTGATCAATGGTGAGGAATCGCACGAGCGTTCAGACATGTTAGTCGTCAGGTGCTACAGAATCACAAAATCCACTTGTTGCGTGTTTTACGAGGCGGTATCAAAACGTTTCGAGACTAGCACGCCACGGGTCCGGTCGCTTTTGCCGAATGTCCTCTCTTAAACGTCCTGGCTGTGGAACTCGCTATTGACGGTCTGTCCCCCCCCCCGCAGTGCAAACGTCTCTGTGGCAGATTTGCGAGATGTGGAGCAGAATTTCACGTTTGCTCTTCATTCTAACTTGCTGTCACTGATGAAACGGCAGTGTGGTAACGCACGTGGTCAGATTCGTCACAGGACGATGTCTTTTAGCACATATACCTATGAAGGTCGGTGCTCCCTGTGGCTGTGCGTGCAGCCTCGTGCTGCTCTCTGTTGGCGTGTTACAGAACTAGTCTCGAAACGTTTCGATGCCACCTTGTATGTTTCTCACTCATCTCTCCTGCTCGGCTGTGCAGAACTGTTCTACACGGAGCGCGCTCACCTGCGCACGCTGAAGGTCCTGGACAACGTCTTTTACCAGAGGATGAGCCGAGAGACTATACTGCCCCCTGCAGACATCAAAAACATCTTCGCCAACCTGGACGAGATCGTCCAGCTACACGGTATCGAAAAATAAACACAGAGCCTCACAATAACGCAGTTTTATAATTATAATAAAGACGATGACTGACATTTATACGTTTCTTTTTTTTTTTGCTTTTAGTGTCTATAACAGAGCAAATGACGGCCATTCGGAAGAAGAACGAGACGACAGTCGTGGACCTCATAGGAGACGATTTGCTGTCCTGGGTGAGGAAAGAAATGCACCTTCTCTCTTTCTTCTATCTAAATTATACGTAAAATATAGATGTAGCTGAACTTTTCCTGCATGTAGTTCAGCGGAACGGAAGAAGAGAAGATCAAGCGGGCAGTAGGAACCTTCTGCAGTAACCAGCCCTTCGCTCTGGAGCTTATCAAGAGCAAGCAGAAGAAGGATCAACGATTTGCTGCCTTTGTGCAGGTCAGACTTGAACCTTAACGAAAACCTGTCGATTTAAAGCGTAATGCCGTCGTAATCGAGCTCGTTTTGTCTTCCGTGAGACAGGATGCCGAGAGCAATCGTCAATGTCGAAGGCTCCAGCTGAAGGACATGATCCCTGTGGAGATGCAGAGACTCACCAAATACCCACTTCTGCTCGAGAACATTGCGAAATACACCGGTAGCAAACCCTCCTCATTCCTCCCCATCGTCCCTGACTTTTTAACCCCCTTGCCAATGATCCTAAATAACGTGTGTCTGTTTCGTTGTCAGACGACATCGAAGAGAAAAGCAAAGTGAAACGAGCCTGCGAATGCTGCCGGCAGATCCTCAACCACGTCAACCAGGAAGTCAAAGAAGCTGAAAACAAACAGGTGAGCAGACCACAGCAAGGCTTCACGACTTATATATGTATGTATGTGTGTGTGTGTGTGTGTGTGTGTGTGTGTGTGTGTATATATATGTATTCATTTGCCACATAACTTATTTGTTTGGCCGATTTTCCCGGTCTCTCGCGGAGAGCATGTTAGACGAATAAAACTTATAGGGAATTGTTTTTGTGGAGTTTTATGTTGAAATAATGAAATTTATTCATAAAATTAAAATGATACATTATAAAAGGAAGGAAAATGTTAATACAGTACTGTATGCATAACAGTATTTTTGGGGTGGCGGTTTTGGAGCGTAACCACCGCGATAAACGGGATTACTGTATGTATGTGTGTATATATCAATATTTTATTTGTTTTTCCATGTTTTAGAGGTTAGAAGACTACCAAAGAAGACTGGACCTGTCATCACTAAAGCAGAGCGAGTACCCTATGATTGCGGAGTTTAAGGTAAGCATGGACCCCTCACTGTTGTTCTACATAGTCACATGGCCTGTAGTGAAATTATATTAGAAAAGTCTTTTTTTTTTTTTCCTTCTCCCCTTTTCTGTAGAACCTCAACTTGACCAAACGGAAAATGGTGCACGAGGGACCACTTTCTTGGAAAGTGAATAAAGACAAGACTATTGGTAAGGAGTGGAGAAAGCATTAGTGTTAGAAAAAAGTGTTATTTTTTTTCTTCTTCACTTTTACATCTATATTTGTGTATATTTCTGGCCCAGATTTGTGTGTGTGTGTGTGGGGAGGATGGGAGGATAAAGACTATCTAAAAATAAAAAATAACACACTGCCCCTTTAACATAAAAACAGTTTAAAAAAAAACTCATAATATGCTTTGTCCTAACAAGCATGTATTGTGTTGCTCAGAGCTCTACACGCTCCTGCTAGAGGACATCCTGGTGCTGCTCCAGAGGCAGGATGAGAAGCTGATCCTGAAGTGCCACAGTAAGAATCTGGCAGGCACGGCCGAGACAAAACACATCTTCAGCCCGATCATCAAGCTCAGCACCGTCCTGGTGCGCTCTGTAGCAACAGGTACGCTCAAACAGAAAGTGAAAATGAACAAGAGAGCGAAAGAGTCTGTACTAACTGTGCGTTTATGATGCCGTTTACAGACAACAAAGCGTTCTTCGTAGTGTCCATGTCGGATTACGGGGCACAGATCTATGAGCTGATGGCGCAGACCGTGTCCGAGCAGAAGACGTAAGTTTGGTCCTTCCGTGGGAATGAAGTGCAAAGCCAGATACATCTGATACATGGATAACCCTTAAGAAACCAACATTGTTCATTAGGGGAAATTTGGATGTTCTTTAAACCTGTAATAAGAACCACATTGTAATTACACCAGTTTGGGAGAAGAAACCATTATATATATAAAAATAAAAAAATAAAAAAAACCTTTACATTTAATTATATTTAAATTATCCATTTTATAACAGACTAATTAAAATTTACAAACAGGACCCCTGGCTTTACCAGAATCCAAATTTTGATGATGTCATGTGCAATATAAGCAATGAAATTTCAATGCATTTAGCAGTTTGGAAAAGACACAAGATTCAGGATCAGTGAATTTTGACTGAAAATGTCTTGTTTTTTTTTTTGTTTTTTTTTTTTAAATGTTTCTGTTGTCCAGGTGGCACGACCTCATCGGGCAAAGGGCAGATTGTATGAAGAGCCTGCCTCAGAACGAGTGAGTTCCATTACCACAACCATTCTTTTTTACCTGGAAAACAAGTAACACTGGCAGTTGCCTTCTTTTGTTCACTTATGGTCATCGCTTTAAATCAGATGGCTAATTACATGTCCGACTGGTTTGCAGCGCGGAGCGGGAAGCTGACGACGAGATGAACACTGGTATGGCGAAACTGAACAAAGATCCAGATCGCATCTCTACTGGAAGCGTCCAGTCCCCAGGTACCTGATTGATGAGGCTGTAATTACGAATGAATGAATGTTCAGAATGCATTATTCATTAATCGTTGTTAGAATATGGCCTACAATATGCAAATGAGTGCTGTTAAAAATGGAAGGGCCATGATACTTGGTCATATTTACTTCTGCTGCTTGGACAGAATCAAAGATTTCCTCTGATTTCTTGGAACACTGGAATTTATTTGAACGTCACTTGCATTATTATATGGAGTAAATCTCTTTAGATAAAATTAGTGTAAAAAAAAAAAAAACTGTTTACTCAGTATTTATAAATTACCCACTGAGATTTGTAATTAGAATGGCCAAGATGTTTTTTTTTTTTTTCCATTTTTATTAAATGTTCTGTAAAACTTGAGAACTGCGAACCACACACTTGATCCACTATTTGGGAAGAGTGCTTTCACCCCCATATATTGTAGCTTGTGACAATTGTATTCGGTTTGCTTTTCCATGTGAATATGATCCATATAAACTATAACGAATTGTATTCAGATGAAAGCAGGACCCATCTCAAGCTGATCAGTTTTTGTTGGTAGATTCATTTTCAAAATGTTTTTTTGGCCTAGAAAAAGATGCTACTTCAGAGATCATCCAGCTCCCTGCAGCAGGGAGCAACCCGTTTGACACCAAGTCAGATGATGAGGAAGAGGCAGAGGAAGAGGTTGAGCGCTCGAACTCGCTGCAGGTTCAGGAGGAACAGGAGGAGGAGGAGGAAGAGGAGGCCTTCCTAGACACGGAGCTTGCCGAAAGACTCCCGTTCTTGAAGCAGGGCTCGAGGCACGCCATCGCTGTAGAAGATCTGCCTCCGCTAATGGCGGACGAGGCGCTTCGAACCTGTGAGTTCAGTCTGTTTCTCAGTACGATGCCAAATTCCACACTGAGGAACTACGGTGGTGATGCACAAAATAATCCTTTATTGTATCTAGTACCTCTGGATACAGTAGTACTGCTGTTCATTGTGCCTTGTGTTTACGTCTAGCGCCACCTTATGTACTCAGTACTCTGGAAAATTCAGCACTGGTCCTTAGTTATGTTGATTTTTTTCATGCTGCTCTGTTTGAAAACGTTTTAAGCCGCTGTTAATTACCTCTAATCGTCTCTCCCTCAGTGGCTACTCTGAGACAGCTCCTGATTAACCACATGGAGGGTCAGGAGGATGTGGACAGGGAGAGGGCAGAGACTCAGCTGCCTGAATTGAGGGAAGGATCTTTACAAGGCCCGGAGGAAAACGCTGCCCCCAGTGGCTCAGTGGAGAACGGCGCGGAGAGAGCGGAGACGGCACACGCCAGGACGGAGAACCGCCACGAGCTGCCTTCAGGAGATACAGGCTTCTTCGAAACCTCAGAGGACTTTGGTGAGGAGATCAGTTACCCCCCAGAACTAAAAGTCAAAGCCTAGAATAGCATTTTTAAGTATCTCTTTTCTTTCCGTCCCTCCCTCCGGCAGTAGGTAGTTACATGGTGCTGGAGGGTTATGGCGGTTCTGGCGAGAGCAGCACTGATGACGACGGGCAGCTCTGCAGCACCGAGCGCACAGCAGCAGGAGACTCTGGCATCGACCTGAAGAAGCTCCTGTCCTCGGCTTCCTCTGAGAGCAAAGGGCCCAACTTTAGCAGACAGGTCATGACCTACTTGCGCCTGCTTCAGGCCAACCTCCAGCAGCTGAAGGTAATCCTAACTAAAAAAAATCTACATTTTATTTTTAGATCTCATAGAGTAATCAGATAAAAAGTACCTTTTCTTTATTAAAGAGCAATAACAAATGTACAAGAGAAAATAAGACGGGTCTCTTTCTTTTTGTTTTTTTAGAAAGATACAAATTTTTATTGCTGAAATTACAAGAATATCTGTGGAAAACTAAACCTATTTAAGTTGCCATATTACATCAAAATACAAATATATATATATTAAAAAGTCATAAATACGAATCAATTTTAAATGACTTTTACGTCCCATGTTCAGTTTTCAACATGTTCGTTTGGTTCTGCACAAAAGCTAACAGCTAATGGAAATCCGGCTCGATTTAAAATATCATAAGAATGCTATAGATAAAAATAGTCTTGAATGAAAGCATTTGTCGATTTATTTAGGCTCGTATTTCCTTTTACTGTAAACATCCTCCACCTCAGAGTTTTCCGGACTCTCCGACGCTGGAGCTCACTCTAATCAGCAGTTCCATGATGAGGCAAACACTATTTCCATCAAAACCTTGATTTAAATGAAACTCTCTAAGGTTGAAAAACACGATCCTTCAATTCAATTACTAATGCAAAAAGATCCTGAAGCTTGTGGCCAGAAAAGTGTAATAAAACTACACTCGAAATATTCACGGGCGTCTCCAAAAACACAGAATTCTACTACTACTTCGTTCCACTGCATAGTAGCTCAGAACACCACACCTCTCTGGGCGTATTAATCGCATTCGATTCTTTGCCGGACTTTTCTTGACAGGATACAACTTAATTGTCATTGCACATGTTATAGTAAAAGGCAACTAATTACAGTTAGCATCGAACCAGAAGTGCATTGGTAGCAGGGTCAAATATTTACATATGTACAGGTTGGTATGGCTATATGAAAGATATGAATAAATAATGATAAATTAATGAATAATATTTAATCAAATATTTAAATATTAATTTTTTTTTTTTTTAGGATGTAGAATCAAAATATAACCAACTATGCCAAAGGCACTCGGAGCAACCAGCTACTGAATCAGAAGAAAACAAAGGTATTTCTCCGTTCTTTAACATGTTCCCTATCCACACACACACGCCTTAAAACAGAGATCATTAACATCAGCCTTCCTTGTGTTTTTTTCCCCCTGCAGATAAAAGCTAGTGTTCCTGGAGCTGTGGTTTTCCTGTTGGAAGTAGAATAAATCGGGTCAACAGGAAGGATTTGCTGCTCCCTGCTCAACTCTTTGCGCATCTTAAAAAGACCCCCGAAACAAACCTCATACACACGGTGCAGGACAAACCCCGGTTCTCTTTCTGTGGAAAGAACAGGGGGAAATTTCTGGAGACGTTCCATCATCAATTCCTAGTTTCTCCAGCTATTTATTAGGAGTTATGAAGACTTTGATTGAAGCAGCTTTTGACAAAAAAAAAAAAGGAAAAAAAGAAACATGATGGTGGGTGCACGGCTCCATAGGACGCACAGAATCCTCATCTCTTCTAGTTTTTGGTTTTGAGAGCGTGAACAGTTTCCCCGGCACCAGATGGAGTCCTTTTGACCAACGACTGCAATTGACTCACGAAATGTCCTTCATAAGGACTGCGTAAAGCCCGAACCGATCATTCCTGTTGTATATGGATATGAATGTTACCGCCGCGCACCTACGCGTCTGACCACTAAACCACACGAGGAGCGGCTACTGAATCGGAGCTTCATAATCAGAATGCCGAATCCGTTTTCTCCTGGTCGGGTTTCGCTAAACTGTTTGAGGAATCGTGATCGGACGTGAAAAGGAAAGCCGCTATAGAAGAATCGATGTTACTGCTGTCACTGTGTGCAGGGGGACGTTCCTGCTTTCCCCGTGTCCTCACAGACAAACCGGAAGCCTCCGAGTCATAACCTTAAGCTTTTTCCCCTCCACTACAACATTCTGTTGCATGACGCTACTGAAGATCTCTCGGGTCGAGAGAAAGCAGAACTTTTCTCACCATGTGGCACTATATATATATATATATATATATATATAAATAAAAATTACACACACACGTCTATTGTACAAAGCCAAACATGAGCTGAAGATTTTTTTTCTTTTGATCCGGGGACGAAGTTTAGAGCGGAAGACCCTCTAAAAGGTCTGTAAATTTGTAAAATTATGACCAACACTGCATTTCTTACAGAGACCTAATTCCTTTTTTTCTGCTTTTTCCATTTTATATATATATAAAATGTCGTGTATTATTTTAACAGAACCTACTAAAAGAAAAAAAAAGAGGAAAAAATAAAAATAAATGACTGCAAGCTCTACTTAAATATTAATGTATTCTGTACTGTTTATTGGCTAATGTTCATGAGGTATTCTATTATTATTATTGAGCACTATTAATGATCTTTTAGCATAAGAGAGAAATAGCTCTAATCGCGTCATGATGTTTTGGAAAAGATTTATTGCACAACGTTTCCTTTTTGTTTTTTACTCACTGAAGAAGAAAGCGCTGAGTGTTTCTTGACAGGACAAAAAAAAAATCGGAAACCACTTCGCCATGCCGCAGATTTATTCAATAAACTGGAAAGACGAATTGTCGATTTGAGTTTTCGTCCTGCTCGCTGCTTTTTGTATCTTACAGCATGTCTGGGAGACGTCAAGAACAAAAACAAAATGAAAAAAACTATGGTGCTCTTATAGTTACATTTTTTGCTGTTTAATGTTATCGAATTTTCACTTATATTGAAACAGCTGTAAACCTCCTGTATTCCAATTCCCCCCTCAACCATTATATCTTGGAGAAAGCGGAAAAAGTAAAGCCCTCCATGCTGGACGTTTGTCCGTAGTGGAAAATTCCATAAATGTTAAGTCTCCTTAAACCAAACATTTGTACGTTTTTGTATGTTCAATAACACTGTGCTAATCTGTTCATAAGCGTCTTTGCTGTTAACGACATTGCGCTATAGAGGGGAATTAATTCTCAGGTTCTTCTCAATGTGAGAAAGTTATAAATGGTGTCCTGCAGACTCGAACCGCATGTAGAAACCACCTGGATTGAGTTCGTGCTCCTCCTGCGCGAGCTGCAGTGTTCGTATGTACGTTCAGTGATCAGACGTCCCCGTTAGTGAGATGTTTCTGTTTCTTGGCTGCCTTTCCTCCACGCTCTCTCCCTCTCTTCTGGCCACGTTTAGCCTCCTCGTGCCTGAACTGATGCCTGAAAAAAGCGGTGGAATTTAAGTGTAATCGCTGTGGATATCATGCTTTGCTCCGCGACGTGTTTAATCTCCGGTCTCACCTGGATTGCCAGCGTCTGCCGCTGTTCCAAACCCGACCGAACGACGGAAGCCAGTCGGCGGCGGTGTGAGAGCTGTGGTCGAAGTTGGCGCCTACGCGGTTAGCCGGGAGCTTCTTGAGCTTCTGCTGCTCCTCTGTGAGAATAAAAGACCACCGAATAAACACCTACACCAGGGTTAGAAGTCTGGAAACACCGTTCGAGCCTTAATAGGAAAAAGTAGTTCTCACTGTGTTTAAGAAAATCTTCCAAAGACGGACCGATGTCCTGCGAGTTACCCGCACTCTTATCTTCAGGATCCTCCAGCAGCCACGGAGGCACCGCTCCTACAACACAACACATACGTTCCTACAAGAGTCTCCACGAGTCCCCCACCACCACCGTCCCTCGTCCAACTCACCGGTGTGAACGTTTCCACTGTCGGCGCAGTCCTTCAAAAGCAAACGGCGACAGGTTAGAGTTTCTCAGAAATCTAAAACGTAAATCTAAGATGCAATGGGTTCTTCCGACGTTACCTGATGGCCGATGAACGTGAGGCCTTGTTCCGGATCGTCCCACTGAATCTGCAGGAAGGGATCTGCACGGCTCCGGCATGCGTGTTCGTTCAGGACGCTGAGGGAACGTCCTTCCTGCTCTGAACCCACGCTATTGAAATACAAGCGTTAATTCCGCCGCAAATCATCCTTTATTGATGTCAAACCAGATCATTTTATAAGGTCAAATACACCGACCAGGCAAAACATTATGACCACTGAGTGAATTACACTGATTGTGGGGTCTGCAGTGGTCAGTATCTTATCAGAAGTGGTCAACCAGCGACAGGCTCACGGGCTGCCGAGGCTCATGATTCAACAGACGAGCTCAATTTCAGAATAAGGAGGTTAATGCTCGATGGGTTCA
The DNA here is from genome assembly GCA_014706435.1 of Silurus glanis. Lineage (NCBI taxonomy): Eukaryota > Metazoa > Chordata > Actinopteri > Siluriformes > Siluridae > Silurus > Silurus glanis. Next base: position 3,936,955 of record JAAIIK010000078.1, read on the forward strand.
GGACTGTTTCGGCAGCAAAAGGGGGACCAACACAATATTAGGCAGGTGGTCATAATGTTGTGCCTGATCAGTGTATGCTGTTTGATTACAGTAAATAAAAATAAAAACATAAATAATCCACTTTTCTCAAATCAGCCACGATCTCTTTGATGTCTTTAGTTTTGCCCTGGAACTAGTAAACTAATGCCAAAAACAAGGGCAGGAGAACTGTTTCTGTCTCGTCTGCATTTCTCCAGAAAACCCTAGAAAGTCCAAGTTTTTAACCGCTGCTAGAAAACAAGACGTCTTGAGCCATTGAAAGAAAGCAAAAAGCCGCATTGAGCGTTTTGCTCACGATGAATAAAATATCAGTGACCAGCTGATCTGACGAACGTTCTAAAAGCTTTGTGCACACCTGACCGTCACGCTTCTTCACGATCCTGTTCCCAGATTGAATCACTTATAATAATGTCCTGTATGTGACACGATACGCTGAAAGGAGAGCGATTACTTTCCTACACTCGAGAGCCTGATGGACCGGTCCGGCACTGATTGTGAAATGAGGAACGATCAACGAGGAACGATCAATGAGGAAGGATCAATTTTCTTAAACTTCAGCAGGAAGAAAAAGAAAAACAAACAAACAAAAAAACAAAAAACAAAAGGCTGATGGACCGCATTTGATTGGAAATCTAGTCTGGATCTCTTACCAGGACGTCTGGTTGTTTTGAGGCTCCGGTTCAGCAGAGGGCTGCAGCTCTGGATCAGGCTGGGTTTGATTCAGGAAATGCCAACAGTAACAACCAACATTCATCATACATGGCATTCATCACATTTAAAAACAAACAAACAAACAAAGGAAAAACAAAATCCCCCAATTTTATACTAAAACTAGCCCATGATGGGAAAAATATAAACAAATTATAAATAATTATATATATATTGTTATTTCTCAAAACTAAACCCCAGATTTCTGTAGACCATCAGAAAGTGCTATCCACCAGTTTCCTCGTGCTGCAGTTAAATTTTTGATGTGTGTGTGTGTGTGTGTGTGCGTGTGTGTGTGTGGTTTGTCAGGCGCTAAAAATATTAAAATGGTATTAAAAACCTCGGGAACACACGTGCTTATTTGTGGCTCACAGTTCAGTGCTCTATACACGAACCTAAAGTGTGTGCGGACTGCAATTGCGAGAGAAGGTACGGTTTTCGTCGCCTTCCAGAAGGGAAACCGCCTCAAAAACCTGAATTTAAAGGGGAAAACGATTTCTTTTTCAATTCCCTTAGCGTGTGATTTGTCATCTCGCTCCAAGTAAATGAAGAATAGCGAAACCGAAAAGCGAAGCCTCGTGTAGGAAACAGGCGGATAAACCACCGGAACGGATGCGCCTACGATATCAGTTAAGATACGTAAAAACCCGTAGATGGAGTGTGTAGGCCACACCGCCAGCTCTCCCAGTGAGATATGGATACAGTCGCTTCATTCCTGGAACACAAACCTCTATGAGAGCCTGAAGAACCTCCTGCCTGTGTAGCTCCTGCGCCCGGATTAAAGCGGCTTTCTGGGGAGAAACGGGAAACTCTCAGAAATCGTGTAAAAGACGACAAACGACCAGAGAGAGAGAAGAAAAAAAACGTACTTCTTTAATAAGTGTGTCCTCTCGCTCTTCGTAGTGTTCGAGAGCTTTCGCAACTTCTTCCTTGAATCTGAAAGCGAAATAAAATCCAAATGTATAAAAGAATGAATAATAAATAAGACAAGGTAAAAGTGTTCGTCTGCTCTACCGGTCAGTGTCCTGCTCGGTGATGATGAACTTGTCTTTGTGTTTATGGTCTGCTTTGTTCCTCCACCAGAAGGCGTTGGTGTTTTTGCGGTGCTCCTGACTGAAAAGAAACAGCAGCGCGTCACACGCCGACTCGCTCTAATCCTCCATCAGGAGATTCGCAGTGTGTGAGGTCTTACGTGCTCATGTGCTCCAGCAGTCCTCCGTGGAGCACGGCGACTCTGCCGTCCGTCACGTGTTTGCGCACCTCCGCCTCGCAGCAGTAACACCAAAACTTCGCTTCGTGCAGCGTGGCATCGAATTTCTCCACCTGCGGACATTTGAGGGTTCGTCGTGCTTCTTTTACCTGCAAACAAAACAAACGGACCGCAACCTTATGTAGATTTATTCATTGATGGAGACTCCAAAGCACTTCGGTACGTCGCTCTGGAGAACCGTGTTTCCGGAAAATCCTTTTCCCAGATTGAATCCCACTTTGCTGTTTCTAATAACCTCCACTCTTCTTTTGGATTTGTGCTCTGATGGGCGACTTGATATGCTGGAAGTAGTGCACGCACTTTCCCATACTTTAGATCATTCGTTTTTAATGTTGAATCACAGATTATTTTTTGTGAACAAAAAAAAAACAAAAAACATGAGAAACATCAAAGATAAAAATATTTTATTAAAAAAATATTACACTAAAGTTCTATTAAACTTAATGCTTCATGTAAATGTACAATCTATTAATCTACTTAATCCATCCATCCATCTCTCTCTTCCTCTAATATTGTATACACACTATCTATCTATCTATCTATCTATCTATCTATCTATCTATCTAATCCATCCATCTATCCCATCCCATCTATCTATCCACCCCATCCATCCATATATTCTATCTATCTATCTATCTATCTATCTATCTATCTATCTATCTATCTATCTATCTA
>JAAIIK010000078.1:3939656-3952881 GCA_014706435.1 Silurus glanis
CTATCTATCTATCTATCTATCTATCTATCTATCTATCTATCTATCTAGTATGTAATATCCACATATGTGGGATTTAGATTGTTTGTTCTTATTGAAATAAAGTGAGTGAAAAAAACTGAAGAGTTTTGTTGTTTATGGACGAGATTTCATCTCATTGTGTCTCTTCTTCTTTCGGCTTCTCCCATTAGGGGTCGCTACAGCGGATCATCCGTCTCCATACCCCCGTGTCCTCTAAATCTGTCTCTTTCAAACCAACTACCTGCATGTGTTCCCCTCACCACATCCATAAACCTCCTCCTTGGCCTTCCTCTTTTCCTCCTTCCTGGTGGCTCCATCCTCAGCATTCTCCTACCGATATACCCCATGTCCCTCCTCTGCACATGTCCAAACCATCTCAATCTCACCGCCCTCACCTTGTCTCCAAAAACGTCCTACATGCGCTATCCTTCTAATAAACTCATTTCTAACCCTGTCCACCCTCATCACTCCCAATAAAACTCATGTCTTTTAGTTAATTTCGTGTCATTGTATGTTTAACACTATATTCTTCAAACCAGGCTGCATTTTTACTAAAAAAAAATATACCGATAAAGTTATTGCGAAACAGATCAACATTACTTGTGACGTAAACAGAGGAATATCCATCACTATCACAGCACTACTGTTTCACTGGACCCAAAGTGCTTTACGGCATGTTGTTCAGTGGCCCTTTCGCTTTACGGCATGTTGTTGATGTGCTGCTTACACAAATTCAGCAAACACATTCCTTATAATATTTCCGTTGAAACACGGTGATCTAAAACTCGATGATTGAGTTTTAGACCTTTAGAATGACATATTACAGTTCGTCATCATTACTCAAGTCCCTTTTCATTGTATCTACATGTAAACAAAGAACCGTTACCTTCTCCAGAAACTTCACCACGACTACTCTCAGCTTGCTCTGGTGGCTTTTCCCGTAGATGTGACCTTTTCCGGAGAAATCCGTTTGTCTGCATATAGAACAATAAAACGCCCCCATTTTCTCCACCAGCTCACAGTAGCGTCTCGGGTTAGCAAAACTTCATCTTCATCGGCGGTAATAAAAATGACTCGATAGCAGACGGGCAGGTGATATCAGCGCCCTCTAGTGACCCGGATGAACGCAGAGATATTATATAGCAGTCTCTTACTGCCACCTGCTGGATTCTCACTGAACTGCACGATCATCTCTGTGTAATAATTTTTTTGTTTTATTAATAAAAATCCAAAAGCAGGAATCCTGTGGAACTAAACGAACACTATTTGCCAACATTGTTTGTAATTTTAATCTCGAATCATTTCATCTTTAACCCTAAGTAATGGTAACAAGAACATCCAGACCATGTGCTGATAATTGTGTATTTTTTTTACAAGACAAATACATACATAAAGCATAAGTGACACAGCAAGTTAGAAATATTACGCACACAACAAAATGAGAAACAAAACAAGTGCACACAATCACGAAAAAAGGAAGTAAAAAAAGTGCCCAAATTATTTCTTTTTTCCATTTTTCCGGCTGCTGAGATGGGAGATGGATTACAACTCAAATAGTGCTTGGATCATATCTGTAAGGAAGAGAAGAAAAATGAACATAAAAAGAAATGAAAACTCAGGATTCAGGACACACGGCCTGAACGCCAGTGCGAGAACCTGACCTGGGTAGTTCATGCTCCTCTTCAGCATTCGGAACGAGTCGCCCGTGAGCGTGTGGATCTCGTTCCTCAGTCTCCTGCGACCTTCCAGCGTCAGGTGCCACAGGCAGGACTTCCTCTTCCCGTCGCCGTTCACCTGCTGCGGCGTCTTTCGGAAGCTGTTGCTGAAACACAGGTTGTGGCGGATGGTGTTTTTCCAGCCGTCGGGCGCCGTTAGGAAGAAGGGGAAGTGCTCTCTGGAACAGACAGACAGACAACGAGAGAGAATGTTCAGGGTCAAAAAGAGGTTCTCAAAGGCTTCATTTTAAAGTCTAACTGTATACAAGGATCCTTGAACTAGTGTCTGTTACAGGGCAAAAACCTGTGATAAAAAAACCCCCAAAAAACCTCTGAATATGCAAATTGATTATGTTTCTATTAAAATATTGGTGTGTCCTGGTCTTCACGCATCTGTACTTTACTGAAGTATTTCCATTTGGGGAGACTTGAACTTCACTACATATCAAAGTCAAATCTTTTACTTTTTACTACTACATTTGCTGAGATTTTGGGATTGACGAGGATTAGAAATGAGAGGGACAGCGCATGTAGGACATTTTGGAGACAAGGTGAGATTGAGATGGTTTGGACATGGTGCAGAGGAGGGACACGGGGTATATCAGTAGGAGAATGCTGAGGATGGAGCCACCAGGAAGGAGGAAAAGTGGAAGACCGTGGAGAAGGTTTATGGATGTAGTGATGAAAGACATGCAGGTAGTTGGTTTGAAGGAGGCAGATGTAGAGGACAGGGGGGGTATGGAGACGGATGATCCGCTGTAGCGACCCCTAACCGGAGCAGCCGAAAGAAGACCACATTTTGTGAAATCATTTGTTCCTTTTTATTTAAGAGTGGATAAAAACTGGTCAAACACGCAGTAAACCACCAATCAGAACATTTAGAAAGGAATAAACGATGGAAGAAACTCCTGACTCGAACGCACCACAACATCCGTGGCCTCGTTTGCGTGATTTTATTTTTAAGTAGTTGAAAAGAAGGGCTCATGGTCATTTTAATAGAAACCAATCAGTGTTTGACTCATTAATATTATTCTATAAATAGATCAGTGTGTTAATAAATCACAAGACTCTAATGTGACTCAAGTACATTTGAAGGCAAATATTTTTGTACTTTTACTCAAGTGAAAGTTTAAAAAGGGACACTTTTACTTTTCAGATTTTACTTTAACTCAACTACATGGTTTGTGTACGTCGCCCATCACTGGATAATAGTATCATTTCCAAAAAGTGAAGAAAATCCTGCTAGATATACATCATATAGACCACCAGCCCAAACCTGAATAGAATTTTGAATAGGAATAAAAAGGAATAAAGTGCAATTGTGTTGGAATTGAGTTTTTAAAATAAAACCTTTAGATTGCTTCAATTAGATTTGTTTTTTGGTGATCATTTTGCTTACAGGTTTCTATGTGTTTATGCTGGGGCTGTGTGGCGTCAAATAAGGAAGAAAATAGGCGAGGTGATTTTCCCCCTTGCTAAAAGGGTATTGAGTGTCCTGAGAAACGTCTTCGTTCACCTGGTAAAGTTGTAGATCTGCTGGACGTTCAGACTGCCGGAGCGGCTGCTGCTCAGCGCCATGGCTATGAGGACGCAGTAGTTGACAGGAGGCCGAGGCCATGCACCGCTCTTCAGGTTGCGGCTGTCCTGAAGGACCCTCTGCAGCCTCCTGCTCTGAGCCAGGCCCAGCCTGTGCGACGAAGCCTCCTTGGGGGCGCGACCCCTCCGGGTAGATTTCGTCTTCCGGCAGATCGCCACGTCCTCAGAGGAAGCGTCATCGTCTGTGAGCTTGAATGACAAAACGAGTGTTGCTTCTATAAAGTGCCATTTGGGGGAAAAACAATGCAAGGAGGCAAAATCCTTGCAACTAAAACGTACACTACGAAATCCAGAGAAGAATCTGTGATCACGCAGATCGGTCTGGAATGTTTACATTTTGTGACGCTGGTAGAAACCACAAACGCTTTCAAAATTATTCTTCATCTTCTAGTTATTAGTCTTTCACGTCTAATGAATCCATGCAAACCAGAAAAACATTTGAAAAAAATGAGTCCACCTATAAACCATGTCAAATCAGACGATGCATTCCAGAAGTTTCCACGTCTAGAGTAACCAGTTAAAATGAGGAGTAAGGAAACCACGTTAAAAAGGGTGTTTTTTTTTTTTTTTTTTATCCTTTTTTTAGATCTGACCTGATATTCACTCGACAGCGATGAGTCATGCAGCGATTCATCCAGACACGTTTCATCAGACAACGACAAAAGATGCAGGTCTTGTCCGGGTGCAGCAGGGGCAGGACCTGACGCAGATCTCTCAGTTGTTAGCTTTTGAAGCGCCGTTTTTTTGTCTCTCACCGGGTATTTGATTGGGCAGGCCAGACAGGGGTTCACCATCAACCACAGATTTGGCTGTACTACAGCTTCTGGAACATAATAGAATGATCAAAGTTAAGTGTAACACACGAGGGTGTGTCTGCATTTGCCCAACAATATAATTAGTATCTTTATATTGCTGTCTACATGAACTTCAGAATTGTCCAATTGTTCACGTACACACCATTGTAAAAAGGAGTATTTCTGAAATCCTGTCCGACAGGAATTATTTTGCACCAGTGCGTCGCTTTAGAAATAAATTGCTTCGTATTTATACAGGTGGTTGTAATTTTTCTAGAAGACGGACCATTTCTAGAACTTTTAATTCAATTAATTCCTATAGCACCTTTAACAATGGACATGGTCTCAAATCAGTTTTACAGATTTAAAGTGGTTCTATGAGGTGGGATCACAAAGTTTACAAACTAATCGTGCTAGTCTGACCATGTGCATGACCACGTCTTCGGTTTCACCATGAACAGCAGGTCAGAACAAAGAACAAACTAAATTCTGGGTGAAACTGGACAAATCTACCACAGAGACGTTTAACATGACATACGGCAACGCTGCAACGAGTCGTTCGAGGCGTTTCGTGTGGCACGCGTGCTTCTAGAGTGGAAGAACGTCACTAAGACAACGGGAGATCATGAGGATCGTGAACGAGCTCAACCCCCGAAGACATCGAAACCATTCAGCAACTCGCGCATGACGATCGACGGAGAACAATCACTTCCGCACCCACCCTACTCACAAAATTGGGCTCATGAGGACTTGGCTCTCTTCCCAAAGATGAAGATCCAGCTCAAAGGTCATTGTTTTGACACCACTGCAGAGATCCAGAAAATCGAAAATAATATTTCCAGAACATGTTCTAGAAGTGTCAGAAAAGCTGCGAGTGCTGCATTGCTGTGCAAGGGGACTATTTTGACGGGGATTGTGTGTAAACTCTAATCCTGAGATAGTATGAGGAAGAACCCTTGAGAGGAACCCAAAAGGGAAACCGTCCCCATCTTGGTGGAACCAATTGTCCATTCTTTACAGTTTTATCGTTGTTGAGGTGTTCAGTGATACTGTGGGTGGTTAAATGCAACCTGTGGTCTTAAGCCATTGTAGAGGACTGTTGATATTAATTACAATTCAAATCCATCTTCAAAGTTCTTGAGCTGCTCAGTAACTTCGTGGATCTTGATGGGGAACCATCCCCAGCTGCACAGAGGAGTCTCCACCATCAGAGAAATGAGTGTTTCCCCCATAACTGCACTCCACATACCAAAAATACATGGTAAATAACCAGTAAAAGGGATACACAAGGGATTTTATGACTTTTCATTCAGCAAAACAATGATAAAACCAAAAATAAGGAAAATCAGGATTATCTACTACACCTTTCCCCTCAGCAGGGTTTTTCTGGTGAAGCTCTTCAGGTAAAGTTCTTCTGGAGATTCGGGCATAATGCCATTGTGCCAAATACTGCTCATTCCTCTTCTCATCTGTAAACAAATGTCCATGAATAAACAACAAAACATCACCAACCCCATTCATTTGGGCAATATATATATCATTTCCTTTTTTTAAATACCCTGATAAAACTGGTCTGTGGTTGTGGTCAGGTTGATCTCCTCATTCATGTCCCAGTCATGGAGACCAGTGGTCAAGTGGAGGTCCAGAAATTTCTCGCTAGCTCGCAGTTTAAGAAACATCTTTCTTTCTTTTTTTTTTTCTACATGCATTGACTTGGTTGAAGCAATGAAACATTTTCAGGCATAAATAAAAGCCAAACATGGTCTAAGTGTTCACACCAGGTGTCTGCAATCACCACCATTTAACGAGTAAGGAGACTTTTTTAACTGGCTTCTTTTCAGATGAGAAGAAAATGCTAGAATTGAATCACATTAGGGAGGTGAAACAGTGCCAGAAATATCATCATTTCTTAGTATTTGTCAGCTAACATTAAGAAAATTTGAACTTGCTATGTTAAAACTATTAGGTCCAAAGTTCTCATGAAAAATACACCTACATTTTTATTCTGGTCAAGGTTGCAATGGCTTCTGAATGGTTGTGAGGCAAGAATACACCACATGCACAAAGCTAGTTCATTACAAAACAGCATCCCTGCTGGAAAACAATCGAATGGTTTCCATTACAAATCCCATTCAAAATAATGTTGTGCCTAATGGTCCCTATTAGTGTCCACTAAACACCAGCATACAGTATAATGTTTCCAATGGTTGGTCCATAATGGTATCAAATGGTACAAAATTAACAAAGAACCACAGGAACGGTTCAAATCAAATCCCATTACAACCATCAAAACTTTCACAAGAAGATGGGTTTTCAAATAAAGGATACGCGGAGCTTCAAATGAAACCTTTTAACCTTCTGGCACAGGTTTAAAAATGGATGCTAGCGTGTGGCACTTCATGCACTAGTAAGTGGCTAGCGTGTCCTATTAATGATCGCAATCAAGATGGCAGACAACAGTGTTAGTCCGTGCGTGATGAAGTTCCCTGTGAATGAAGGCGTAAGCACTCACAGATATCTACAGAAGACGCCAAGAACGGTACGGTGATTAGATGCTCAGCTGCAGTAAGACATTTGAATGGTGTAAACGTTTGAAAGATGGCCGTACGTCCATCAGTGACGATCCCGGTCGTGGCGGTTCCCTGATGGAAAAGTGAAGCAGGCCGTCTAAGGATGGTTCAGGCGTACAACCGACAAATCTTTCTATTCCAGAACTCTCCAGTCGTTAGTTAAACGCGGGGATGAGTGTATAAATGTAACGGGGGGTACGTCAAAATGTAAATGCAGTTTCCACTGCCTAAAATTGTTTATTTTTTTATTATAACTCACAAGTCCCAGTTTGACTTGAACGAAGATATAAACACACCTAGATATTTTAGCACATTTTAATATTTATTATTTAATCTGTTTACAGTTCAACATTACTTAACCAATGAGTGACCAGTATTTAGAAAGAATAGTTTGTATTAAAATGATCAAGGAAACGTACAAGAAAAAAAGATGTGAAATTGAAAAAAAAAAAAAAAAACACAAGACAAATCATTTTTAATAAGGCTTTTTTAAAGGAATTCTTAACTTAAAAACTAGCTCAAGTTTTGATTTTTTTTTTTTTAAAGAAAAAATGAACCTATTCACCACAGTTGATATTTGTGAAAGGTATAGTGTAATATAGTGTAATAGAGCTGATTTCTGAACATGAAGTGACGTTCTACTCTTCGCTAGGGGACAGCAAGACGATGATGATACCGATTAGCAGGACAAACATCGCCACGGATAGAATGGCTGTGATCACCACCATCGCTGCGCTGCGTCCCGTGAAGCCCAGATCGACGTCTCTGTAGTTGACTGCTGCTGAAAAGACATGGATGTATATTAATTGCGAGTCTTTGTGTCATCGTACTTTTTAGCTCACATCACAGTTAAGCGCTTTGAGGGCTTACCTGTTCTTGTATACACTATTACAGTTGTGCTTTTGTTCACTCCAATCTTATAGTTAATCCTAAATAAACACACAGCATAAGTAACCTAAGTTTTAACATGTTAGGTTCATGTTGAAGGTTTACACACACAACGAAATTTCACACTCACTTGTATTGTGTGCCATTAGTGAGGTTCATCAGCTGGTAGCCGATGTTTCTGCTGACTGCGGTTGATCCTTGCGTGTCGCCGATGTAGGCACAGCTTGAAACCATGAAAATGTTGGTCAGGATGTCTGTTAAGACCAAAGATCGCAAGTGAAACTCAATATCACTACATAATCAAATGTTGATTAAGAATATATTAAGTTGTGTTTGTATTAAGCATTGTGTCAGTGTACAGGCAAGATTATTTACCATGAGGAAAGAAATATAAAACGTTTAAACATATGAACATCCTCATCAACATGTGCTGAAGGTCTGCAGGCTGAAACATCTTTTATGAGACCAGAGAAAAAAAAAAAACAGTCTGGTCTGAGCTGACAGGATGTTTCAAGACTAGTTTTGTAACACACCAACAGATGGCAGCACAACACTGCACGCACAGTCACAGGGCGCACCGACCTTCATAAATCAATGTGCCAAAAGACATCCTCCTGTGTACATTAAAAGCTGTGCAACTGGTGCTAATCTGACCACGTGTACACTCTGTCACTGAGCTCTCCTTACACGTGAGTGAAACAACATGAACTCATTTCCGCACCCACCCTAATCGGCAGATTCGGCTCCTGCGGACTTTACCCTCTTCCTGAAGATGAAAATCCAGCTCAAAGGTCGCCGTTTTGACACCATCGCAGACCTCCAGCGTGAATCGCAGAAGGCGCTTGACACGCTTCGAATTAATCGCTCTATTGCTGTGCAATGGGGACTATTTTAAAGGTGATAGTGTGATACCAAATCGTAAAGAAAAAAAAAAGAAAAAAAGCATTTCTTACAAATATGGTGAGCAGCAAATCTCAAAAAACACAAAACATCAAACCATGATGGGAATGACCTTCAACAGCTAAAAAGCACATCATTTTTAACTTCCAGTCATCCAAGAAAATCTCAACCAAACTAAAAAAACGGAAGACTGGAGAAAGTGATTTGTCTTGTCTTTAACTGTCCAGTTTGGAGGAGTCTGTACCCCTGATATTCATGATTCTTGCTCTTGTTCTGGGTTGTCAGGAGTGGAACCCGATGAGGTCTTCTGCTTTTGTAGCACATCCACCTCAAGGTGTTGCTGTTTTGTGCATGCCAAGATGCTTTTCTGCTCACCACGTTTGTACACCATGCTTACTTGAGTAACTCATTGGTTAAGATGTTGGACTTTTGTTTAGAAGTCATGATTTTAAATCCCAAAGCTCAGTTGCATAAATGAAATAATTGAATAAGTAGCAGGGAAGCTATGTACCATAACGACTTAACAATTTAGTTTATAATCAGATACCTGTTAGCCGTCAAAATATCCGCAATGCATTTGCAATACAATCACAATTCCCTTAATGAATTGAATCGCTTTTAATACTGGAGACTCAATCCATAACAGTTTAATAAAAGTCTGTAAAACTGTAAAAGTGTCCCTTTAAAATCTCAATTGTGTAAAAGTACAAAAGTATTTGCCGTCAAACGTATTTAATTATCCACAGTGCTATGATTTGTTACAGATGTAATGTTCCTATTATCATTTTTGACACAAGACTCTTTGCTTAATCAACTCAGTTTATGTGAAAAGACTCTGTTACTCTTAACACACTGATCTATTAAAAGAATAATATTAATGAGTCAAACACTAATTGATTTCTGTTACAATGATCATGAGCCCAAAACCTTCTATTTAACTATAAAAATAAATTACGCAAACGAGGCCTCGTGTGTTGTGGCGAGTTCGAGTCAGGAGTTTATTCCTTTATTTATTCCTCTCTAAATGTTCTGCTTGCTGTTGAACTGATGCTGAATGCTGGTTCTAAACAGATCTCGACCCTGATTGGTGGCTTGCTTTCTTTGACCAGTTATGTTTTTATCCACTCATTAATAAAACTGAAGTTATAGTAAAAGTCTCCCCAAATGGAAATACTTCAGTACTTACGTACTACGTACAAGTACAGATACGTGAAAAAAAAGCTACTTATGTAAAGAAACAAATACATTTACTCTGACAGTACACAATACGCACAGCTTTTATTGTTGTTGTAATCCTGGTACTCTAGGTCCACGTTCTTGCCAGCGTAGGTGCATGGAGGCAAACTTAGCAGCAAAGAGTCGAAGAATCGGCCGGTGATGACTGCGTTTTCGCCCGACAACACGCTCAGAGGAAAATCTGCACCATGAACCAATTCACAAAACACACTATTGTTCAGTTTAAAGAAGCAACATAATAGTACTGACTAGATCTTTGAAACCATATTGTTATGTATATCTCTATAAATGCTTTACAGCTTCCAGTGTCTAACACCAGCTTGCCTTGTCTTACCTTGTGCATGGATCAGGGACACTAATCCCCCCATGATGAGGAGCACAGCCAGCATCTCTGCTCTCAATGTAGTTTTTGTAAATCCTTGATTAAGCCGATCACTGAACACTGATAACGGATGAGCCTGATCAAAAGCCTGTGGAAGGGACATACGTAATGGACAGGCAAACAGGTTTCACCAGGGGTATCTGAAACTACACCTCTTTCAGCATACACACCCTGACGATGGACACTGTACAACAAAATCCACCTTAACTGACATGGTGGCACTGTTTACACTCAACTCAAGTTTGAAAGACATGTTCCATTCAGTGCTGACAGCAAATCCTTGCCTGGGGAAGAAATTCTCACAATCTCACAGTTTTTTGTTACATACACTTAAACATTTTATATATATATATATATATATATATATATATATATATATATATATATATATATATATATATACAATTTATTTTCTTTAATATGCTTATCAGACATAACCTTAAAACTACCTGCCTCAGGTTCTCGTTGACTCATCCAGATCCTTACACTTGCCCATTTTTCCTACTTTCAACACGTCGACTTTGAAAACTGTTCATTGAAAGATTGTAAGATTGATGTAATTTACTTAATCGGTTGGTGGTTTTAATGCTATGGGTCATCGGTGTACAGAAAAGTGTCAGTTTCTACTAAAATGAATCATTTGAATCGGTTCATCACTAAGAGTCGACTTTTTTTCAGCCATCAGTCTGCTTGCTATACTTTATTTTTTCTTTATGCAATTTTGTATTCTTACAATTACTATTAAGTTTTAATTGTTTCAAATTATGATCACACACACATTATAAGCAAACATCATGTCCTTTCTATAACATCATTCCAGTGTTTTATTCCTTCCTAAATGCACATAAAACTGTAAATCAAAGCCCTGATTTACGTCACGCCAGAGACCTGTGTCATGTTGCTTTGCATTATACCGGAGTGCTCTCTAGTGGATGAGGATGTGAACACATTTGAAAGCGAAAAAGAAAAGCCAGTCTCCGGTGCTATACTAGAGGATGCAGCATCTACTAGTTTAACTAACTCTCTTAGATGTTATGAGGAAGAAACCTTGCGAGGAAACTCAAATGGGGAACCCATCCTCATTTGGGTGATATCAAGAATGTGATTCTAAATCTTGAAGCAATACAAAACACTGGAGAGTGAGAACTTCCATTAACACTAGAATGTGTGATTATGAGTAATGTCCTTTCTACAGTCTAGCTCAACATCTGAGATCATCATAGACCAACACAAACTCCTCCATGCCAGAGCTTTTAAACATTCAAAGAGGTCCAATGTCCAAACTCTACATGAAGATGAATTCAAAAATCTCTAGATGGTTCTGGATGTTTGCGTACATCTACTTCTTTGAAGGTCCATAATCTTCATTGGATAGAGTGAGAGAAGCAGTGGAGAATAATTAGCGTAGCTATTAATGATATTAACAAGCACAAGTTGATAAATGTGCATTTGATCAGATGAATGAAGATGATTTAAAGACTATGAAATAAAGCCCAATTTACAATAAAACAATTTCTCAATGTGTGTCATGACGGTGGATAATTTAATAAGTGCACATCAAAACAATAATTCAACACAACGAGTAGAAACTGATCTCAGACACACAGAACCTCAAATGTAATTAGGTGGGCTGATTAGGGGCAACAAGGAACAGGATGAATGATTAGTGACAGGTGATGATCATGTCACCATGCAGGGGTATAATGGGGACTGTATTCTAGTACTGATTTTGGCCTAATCCTGACAATGTTGCACAATATGGGCCTCATGTTAGCAGCTTTTTCTGCCTTTTCTACATAAAATGTCAATATTAAAAGTATTAGCAGTGTCATGTGATGAAACTAGCGAATGCAAATGAAGATTAAGGTGATTAGGGGCCAAAATAACACTTATAAAGAACAATAATTTATTCTTTCTTACCACATTATCTGTGTAAAGCTGCTTCGAGACATAGTCCATTGTTAAAAGTGCTATACAAATAAAGATTTATGAAAAAATTTAAATTGAATTAATGTTTATTAAATCAAGAGACAAGACAAAACCAAATATGGTAAAAAAAAAATAAACAAGTGTGCGTCAGTTGATCAGCAAACAAGATCGAGAAACCAGAACGAGATATAAAAAAAAGGGAAATTAAAACACAGAACTGATGCATGGTAAAATTCAGAGAACAAAGTTGACTGAACGTATACTTCACATTGAGCTGAATCCTTTCAAACTGGGATGAATGTGTAACTCTAAACAGGTGTGACTGATCAATATGAGGGTGATTGTGAACGTGCAAGTGTGTTCTAGGAGTTGGAATTTGGGGCGGCCATGTTTGAAAGCCACAGTGTCTGATGGGAAATGTTGTCCAAGTCCAGTATTGACCTTAACAAAGGAAATTACATATTTTTCACCTTAAATAAACCTACAAACAAAATATATAATGCAAATAAAAACATTTGATTTGTTTTAACTACATGCTATATAGCAGTAGACACCTTCCAGTCTACATCAATGGAACTGAGGCATAGAGGGTCTCCAGCTTTAAGTTCTTGGAAGTTCATATCTCTGAGGGTCTGTCCTGGCTACAGAACACTTCAGCTCGGGTAAGGAAGGCACAAAAACGCCTGAACTTCTTAAGGAGTCTTAAGAAAGCTCATCGGTCCCCAGGGATTCTAACGAGTTTTTATCGCTGCATCATTGAGAGCATCCTGACCAACTCCATCACTGTATGGTACGGAGCCTCCACTGTGTGTGAATGCAAAGCCCTGCGTCGGGTGATCAAAATCGCCCGACGCATCACTGGCACCCAACTACCTGCTATTGAACACCTTTACCACAGCAGATGGCTGCGCAGAGCTCACAACATTATCAAGGACTCTTCACATCCCAGTCACAAACTGTTTAACCTCCTTCCATCAAAAAGGAGATACAGGAACATACGCACCAGAACCAGCAGGTTCAGGGACATTTTTTTTTTCCATCCACCATCACACTACTGAACTCTACACTACATCATTAGATCACTGTATAAACACTGTATATCAATTCTGTACAGTTATCTATCTATCTATCTATCTATCTATCTATCTATCTATCTATCTATCTATCTATCTATCTATCTATCTATCTATCTATCTA
>JAAIIK010000078.1:3999168-4017027 GCA_014706435.1 Silurus glanis
ATATTAGCTTTGTATTTAGCATAGTTCTATATTAGCTTTGTATTTAGTATAGTTCTATATTAGCTTTGTATTTAGCACAGCTCTGTATTCGTTTGTATGTGGTACAGGTCCATGCTAGTTTTTAATTACAGTTTATTATTAACTTTATACTTTGTACAGCTCTGTGCTGGTTTTGTGTTTAGTAAAGCTACATGATAGCTATTTGTTGAGTATAGCTTCTTTTTAGCTCCTATTTTATGCATTTCTTTCAAAGCTATTTCCCAACACCTATCCTTCCAGCATAAATCTTTTTTAGTCTTGCTTCATACTGATACAGAACGCCTGGCTTCAAGTTATAGAACAGCTATAGTTAGAACTTAAATGCAATCAATAGCAGAATCAATGATGAGCATGTTGTGTAATTTAAGTCATTTTCACTCCTGCAATCACACACACACACACACACACACACACACACACACACACACACACACACACACACACACACACACACACACACAACGCTCACCATAGGAGCAGCAACGATTAGCATGACCCAACAGGTGGACGCCCTCCCGCCGGTGTAGTCTGAAACAAGCCCAGCTAGGATGCCACCTGGAATAATAGGACACGAGCATGTGCATTAAACCCTTTCCGAATTCGTAAGAATGAAGACGTGTCTCTACGCGCCTCATTCTGAAATGTTCCCAAAGCCTTCGGGCAAAACTACGACTAAACACTACCCCTAAAACATCTCTGCTTACCCAGAATTCCCCCGACGTCAAAGAGTGTCGACATGTCCCCGGCTCCTTTAGGATCGAAATGGGCTGGGGGGGGAAAGGATTCGTATTGAGAAGGGGATGCAACATACAAATAAGATATAAAACATATCAAACAAAAGTAGAATCTCTTACCGACATTCGCGATGTACAGCGGTAACCAGTAGAGGAATGTGTAGCTAACCAGCTTAGCGAAAAGCAAACAGAGGGAGAACTCCACCACGCCCTGGAGCACGAGACAAACGAGTTTCTTTACGGTTCAAACTGTAACTCGTCGAAGAACCTTCTAAAGCATGATTACACAATTATTTAATCACAGTGACTTGCAAATGAGGCAGAATTCAGCCTGTCGCACTAAAAGGCTCAAAGGTTGCGATATGTAAAAATAATTCCTACTCCATTGAAACATACTTCAGGAAAAAATACTTAGACAATGCAAGGTCGCTCGCTGGGTTGCATTTTTGCGGCCCAGAAATATTCCTACACTGAACCAGAGCTGTGTAGCGTCTTTCTTTTTTGTATAAAGTCAAATCATCAGCAGCAGAGGCAACCCTAATAACAAGAAAATCCTACTGTGCACTGATGGACGAAGCATAGATTTTTTTTTGCAGTCAAATATTTCAAATGAAGTGTCTCTGTAATATGTAGCGTCTTCTCCATGACCAGAGATAAAAGTCTGGCCAACTAGTTTCCTATTGGCTCACAAGATGACGGCTTGCAATACTGAACATTCAACGTTTGCATGTCAGGTTCATATTTTCATTAACGTTTGTTGTTATATTATAATTATAGTTTCGAACAAAAGGTATGGAATCGGTTAAAATAAAAAAAAATATAAAGAATCGCTAGCAACTCCTCTAACGGTTTTGAGTTTTGCGCTAGCTAACGCTGCCGTACACCCTACTGACAGACATTATGGCGAAAGAGCGCACTCACGGGTATCCTGAGAGCTCCGAAGAAACTGATGGCCTCTGCTTTCTCCTCACCGGCTTCAACCACTGCGGTCGCGTGATTGTTGAAGATCTCCTCGCTGTTCAGGGAGTTCCTCAGCAAAGGTTCTTGCTCCAAACTCTCCTACACACATATACACAGTTATAACTGAATGTTAAAACATTCAAAAGATTCTAGTCTATAGTGTGTGCATGTGGGTCTTACATGGTGCTGTGGTAGGGTGCAGTTCACATCTTCAGGATCTGCGCAAAACAAGAAGAACCAAATGTTATTTGAATTATAATCGCATGATTGTCATGAGTGAACTCGTGATTAATCGGACATTTTTATCTGCTGTAAACGTACCTTAAATAAATACTTCAAGTTTTTGATACTCTAAAAACATGCCAAATGTATGTTTATTATTATTGAAACCAAACTCAACACAGAGCATGAAGACTAAATATTCTTGGAAATGTTTTAAAGTAATTATAGTGTTTTAAATGACGTAAATAATCAGGACACCAAACTGAACTTTTGCTATGTTTTCACACGGACCGTTTTAATTGCCGGATGTGCGCATCACGGTGGATTTTGGTGCTTGATTTGAGACTTTAGTAAAAATGTTTAGTGATTAAAAATTCTTTTTTAATATCTGAGTATTTTTTATATATTTATGTATATATTTTGATAAAAAATGGTCAAACGGAAATGCATTAATCGCACGTTAATAAAATTTAATAGTTAATAAAAAACACGCAATTTTGACAACCACAATATACACACACACACACACACACACACACACACACACACACACACACACTTGGATCGAACTCCTGATTTGACACTTACGCTCAACCAAAAAGAAGAAGCAGATGACTCCTGTAGTAGCGATGATGATGCCGGGCACGATGAAGGACAAGCCCCAGGCGGTTGAGACGAATGCTCCGGCGATGAGCGAGCCCAGGATGTTCCCCACAGAGGTGTGCGAGTTCCATATGCCCATGATGAACCCTCGCCTAAAGCAGCAGCCAATTAAAAAAAGACATTTACAATCTCTTAACCTGCGAAAATTTCCTTGTAAATCCGAGCCCTTTTTGGACGGGGTTAGTTACATTAAGAGCTTGAGATTTTACAATTTTTCAGACCAACATGCATAAAAAAAAAAAAAACTGGACTGGAACGTGCGGAAACAAATGCACACAAGTGCCGAAGTTTACAGAAGGAACGCGATCGCTAATAGTGAATCGATGTGTATATGGATGCGATCAGGTATCGGATATCGGATTTCGCAGGTTTTCCGAGCACATGGGACCCGTGGAAGTGCTTTTGCAAAGAATTACGAGAACATCAATCTGACCCTGAAAGAACTTTAACTGTTCGAGTGTTATCTCAGGCACTTGATTAGCTGTCAAAAAGCCATAGTTAGCTAATAAAGCACGTGCGGGTGCTGAGTCAGCGGCAAACAACGTGACCGACACTTACTTCCCCTTCCCGAACCAGTTGCCAACACACGCAACGACCGCCGGCCAGCCTGTCGTCTGTACCAGCCCATTTAAAACCTGAGAGAGAGAGAGAGAGAGAGAGAGAGAGAGAGAGAGAGAGAGAGAGAGAAAAAGCATGAGATAATATTTAATATAGAAAGAGAAACTAAACATACTTTCACACAGCCTTAAAGGAAGAACGAGCCGTACTGCATTCTCCTTCATTTCAGCGACACACTTTTGTTCGATTTGCGCACACTATGCTATTAGGGCCGCTGAAAATTCCAGGTTGGGGCTTTGATATTAAAGGTGAAATATGTATTGTCTAAACTGGAAAGATTCCTATCATTTGAAAAACTATGATTGTATTATTCCTATGCAATGAACCCTGTATTTGAGGCTTTGGTTACCATTTTTTTTCTGACCAATAAATAAGTCCCGCCCCCATTATTTCATTAATAGTAACCCGCATGACGAAGAGTTTAAAGAACGGAAAGTTGCGCACGGGTATACGAATGCTACAAGTGACTTCGCAGTGTTGCTTTCATTCGGATTGTGAGAAAGGCGGACACGCAGACGTTGAATTCACCTGCACTAAACAGTAATACCACAAGCTGTGAATGTTCCAGTAGAAGCCCAGGCCGAAGAGCGCGGTGAAAAGGCCGCTGAGGAGCATCCCGGCGGAGAGGTAGTAACGCAGGGGCAGCCGCTCGCCAAAAATCCCGCTGTAAATGTGAACGCAAGGTTTACTAGATCACTTAACACAAGTTTAAACACAACAGGGACATTCTGAAAAGCTTAACGTGGCTTACAGTTTTTAGTCCAGAATGCGAACGCTTCACACGTTTAATGTTGCATGCACTGTTTTTCTCCCGTAGAAGACCTTTAAGGAAAAACCTTGTCTGTACATAGTATGCTTTATTATTAATGTGCTTACTGAGTTGGGTCATTTAAAAACGCTGTTTTATCGCATTAAGCCACAGTTTTCCACGTTAAGCGTTTTAGAACGTCCCAACAGAAGAGCACATCGGACCGGCTGGGTGTTTTACCTGAAGAACATGCCGATGGCGTAGGCCACCAGAAAGCAGTTGTCCAGCCATCCAAACAGGTTCTGGTAGTTGTCTTGGTCTAGAGAGACATTAAAGCATTATATTATTTTGTAAAACTCTATCTACTCTCAATTATGGGAAAATGTTTTAAAAAAATATTCGAAGCAAAATATTTACACTAGTGGCAATTTTCCAACTCAAGGCACATGACTTTCAAGCACATGACTGAGGGTGAGGTCCAGACTGGTAATGCTTAAGTATCTGCACCATTCACCATTATGTAGGAAGCCTTTAGTACTTACACTTACAATACATTCTCTATATATAGAGCATTACCACCCTCACCCTCACCCTCAGTCATGTGCTTTGAGTCGTGTGTTTTCCACCAGTGTCAAAAATATAGCTTAAAAAAAAACAATAAAAAAAAAAAAAACAACCTTTTCCCAATAATAATTCAAATTTTTTTTTTTTTACATATTCATTTTAGAATTATTCCCGATTGTTTTTCCTTTATTTAAATGACACTTTGTTGATAATGATCATTATTATATATTCTATTATCTGCATCTTTAGTGTCCTTGAGCAGAAATGTGCTTATTCATTTATTTAAATCTTATTATTACTACTAATTGTATTACAAAAGAGTCTCTTTATGAGACTGTATACATGGCAATACGCACCAAAAGGAGCCCAGTCACACCAGGTGGAATTATCCGTCACATTGAGGTCAGCCGGACGAATGACTATGGAGCAGTTTCTATGAAATTGACTCTAAAATAAAAAAATAAAAAAACCAAATAAAAATAGTTATTAGAAGTGTTATTTTTCCGCAAAAGATAAACACGAGGCACATGTTATACATCGGATACTACGGCTATCGCTCTGTACCTTGACGATACTGATGGGTTTGCGTGAGAGATGGTACGCCGTGTAGAACAGGAATGTGAGGAGGAGGATGAAACCTCTGTACCTGTGAGGAAAGATAAATTAAAAGCAGAACGCATTGGTTAACGAGAAGCGTGTTAAAGAAACGCCGTCTCGAGGGCAAAGTTGACGGTTTTCTATTGAGTGAAACTTGTGAGGTTTGAGAGAAAAGGAAGTGTGTAGCAGCTGTTGGGAATAAAATGATACAACATCAGCAACCTCAGAAGTACAGCAGTATGCTAGCACAAAGTGGATTTCACTGTACTCGGATTTTTCTGCTGTACTTGCGTTTTTCGCCTCAGATCTCACACTTTTGACTTTCGTTTTCGACATTTCTATCCAAGCTTCTTCGTACACCGCTGGCTACATTGTGACAGGAAACAATTAGTAACTTCAATAAACCGAATATAGTTGTTGTTAACTTAGCTAGCATGATAATATATGCTACAAAGTGCACCTATCAGCAATTTATTCCCAAACTCTCATTACCATTCATTTGCCATCTTCAGACATCGTCTTGCTAACTTACATTTGAGCGATCACGATTAAAAGTAGGCCTGGTTTGCCTTTTTGTTTTCCTCATATTGGTTTCTTATTGAAAGTAAACTTAGCATTAGAACCTGAAAACCAAGGTGACCTGATTGAGATCTTTTTATTGTTCTGTTCATTGTCAGCAAAAATGTTTCTTGAACGGTTCCTTTCGATAACTAGGACTTTTTTTTTTAATATGTATATTTGATTTTAACGTGTGTCCCATGTAATCTATTCTCATTTAACAGCAAGGCAAATGAAAAATCCATTCAGAATAGATTACGCTTTATTGTATAACCACTGTAAGGTCCATACAACACGAACTGATGGAAACGGAGCATCGTGTGTTTGGGGATTAGTTTCCCCCAGACCTGTCAAAATGAACTGATGAGTTGGGATCAGAGTTTTAGATGCGTATTAACACCATTTTCATCGCATGCATTTACAACACTGGTTTGTTTAGATGTTTAGATGTGACCATTTTGCCTGAAGAAATGGATGCCTCAGTACATTTGAGAATAGTCTTCGTTTCTGCATCAATATGCAGTTCTGCCCGCCTTTGGTACAGGAAACCATCTAACCGCGAACACGCTTCAGTTTCGGCGTTCACCTGTTTTACATTTCCTGTCAGGGTTGCCAGACCCACAGCTTCTCACACAACACTTACACTGTGTGAACTGTATAAGCGTCTGTTCTTACCATCACCTGGCTCACCTGAACGTCCTCTGAAGGTTATAAACATACCGTGAATGATCCAGGGTTTACGATTCCTTAACGCAAGATACCTCTGACCTAACCGTTTTGGTTTTCGACGTGAACAATACGTTCCGAAACGTCGCAAAGTAGAAAAAATACGGCTTCAAGCTCCGCCTACTCGACATTATGACATCACAGTACGTTCTTGGAAAGCTTGTTTTCCTGATCGACGATTCTCACTTGTCATCCTGGTACACGTTTTTTTTGTTAAAAACGGACACCCACATTGACGAAGGATTTGTTATTTCGTATTCAACCTGGAGAAAAAAAAATCTCAGTTTTTCACTGATCTCTAGAAAAACAAAAATTATATCACAGAGGAATGTAACAAGATGTCTGATGATTGTTAGATTTGTGTTACAGTGTGTATAGTTTGGGACACACTGTAAAAGGCTGGAGAAAAGGGAAAAGGAAGGGACAAAAGAGGACAGAAGACTTACCAGCTATCTCTGGAGAAAGCAGTGATCAGTCTGATACCAGGAGCCAGAGAAGATCTCATGATTGCAAATATTTTAGTTTGGTTTCAAAGAATTATACGAACAATAAAAAAAGACTAACTAGTGCTTTCTAGGCATTTTAGTAAAAAAAAGAGTAGGCGTGCATAAAAAACAACACTGATATAAAAGATCTAAAAAAATATAAGACGCTTTATATAAAAACAAACTCCTGATCAGAAAGTCAGAGGGGGTCAGACTGGGGGGACGCCGGCTATGATCTACCCTGCAGCTAAAACCCTGTGGATAAAAGCCATCTAAAGACACCGGGTTGTGTTTCTCTGCTGTGTTTCTTCCCGACACACGAATGTCTCTGAATGTCGGAGGATCTCCATGATCACTGTCTGAACTCGCTACTCAAATCTGCGCCCTATTAATACCCGCTCGCTCGCTCCGGATTTAACATCACATGAGTGTGAAATCTGCCCCGTGTTCACACCAGCGGCTCAAATAAAATCGATATAAATGCGTGGAAAAAAAACTACAAAAAAACCCAAGTCACCCGATCCACCCGCCCCCACCGCTCCCTCCTGTTTCCATGTCCGTCTCTCCGACTACTGCCGAGGCGAGCCGCGGTGACGAGCGCGCACGTGCGAGCAGTGACGTCACCGGGCCGGCGATTAACCCTTTTTTAGAGCTCCTGTGTGTGTGTGTGTGTGTGTGTGTGTGTGTGTGTGTGTCTATCTATCTATCTATCTATCTATCTATCTATCTATCTATCTATCTCTGTCAGTCTGTCAGTCTTCTAATATTGTAATTTGTGATGGCCATGTTGATCAGAGTATTTGTAAACTTGAAAAGTATTCATCGAAGGCGCATTGAGAACAGATACAAATGTGCGATTAATCCCGAGTTCACTCGTGACAATTTCTGTAGTTTCCTGTAAAAGCCCCGTTTATTCTTTCGAATCTTTATGAACGTATTTCGATTTTCATCTTCTTGGCTTCTGCTTGAAACATTTTTGTGACAGCTAAACGTCCATTACGGGACTCTACACACAACCTTTATGAGACTCTAAAGCATGGAAATGACCATCCCTGAATAATTTCTACGATTCCAAATGAGGAACAAAGCCGAGGCAATTCATGATCATACCTTTAGTGTGCGTATGTGTGTATGTGATTAATCTGTGTTCATGACTGGAAAATAAAGTCTAGGGGAAAGGCCAACTTCCTAATTGTTAGTCTGGACACTGGATCTAAAAGAGAATTTCCATGCAGACTTTAGTCGGACGTTGTATTGACCCAGGCAGGTGGCTATCACGGAGACAGTGAAGGGGTCAAGCGTGCACTTGTGTTGAAAAGCATGCACTTGGAGGCTGCGCACACAGGGGACCAAAGGTTACTTGGGCATTCTGATAAGTGGGCAGGGAATGACCATAATGAGTGCAGTGATAAGGACTATGTATGATCGTGTGGACGGCTATCAATAAACAAATAGAAATCGATACGAGTAGTACAGAAGTTGAGGTGAAGCAAAATCTCAAATCACACTTTTTATTTGATTCCACACAAACCTTTGTATAAGAACGTTCTCGACGAGATAGATATAAATAGAAGAAAAAAAAATGATTTGAACATCAAACTATTTCTTCAGGATCCTTGAGGTTGTTGAGGTATCAGTGAACAGTGAACTGTCCATCATTTATCATCAGAGATTATTAAAAAAAAAAAAAAAAAAAAAAAATAGCTCTAGTGT
Organism: Silurus glanis; assembly: GCA_014706435.1. NCBI lineage: Eukaryota > Metazoa > Chordata > Actinopteri > Siluriformes > Siluridae > Silurus > Silurus glanis. Next base: position 4,007,796 of record JAAIIK010000078.1, read on the forward strand.
GTGAGTGTATGCACGATTTTCCGTATGAAGCCCCCGTGTCTGGCGTCGCCTTCGTTCAGCTCACAGCTCAACAGGACCGAATGCAGAGCCTGGGCATAACCTGCAGAGAACGTCACAGCAGTTATTTCACAAACCTTTATCAGGGTCAAGGTTTTGAGTTCAAGCACCTGTATGTATATATAGAGACATTTTAACCACTTCATCGTCACAGGAGCTTGTGAAATACTTGTGGTGTTATGTTATGAATAGTTGACATGTAACAGAGGTCACAGCTGTCGAGGGTGAAAAAAAAAAGCACAACGGCGACCTCGAAAAAACTTGTTTTTTCTTTTTTTTTTTTTCCTTTTGCAAGCACAGCAGTGAACTCAGCTCGATTACCGCTATGGTATCCAGTCAAATCCGATTTGAAATCTTGAATTGGAATGAAATCAGATTTTTTTTTTTTTTTTTTTTTTATTATAATGATGCAACACCAGTGCAGGTTTTAACACTACTGTTTTTCAAGACATGATGAATGACGAGTGCTCACCTTTAGGATTGTTGTAGAAGGTGCAGTTGTTGGCGCAAGTGTCGGGGTGCGAATCCCAAAAACTCTCGCCGCAGCAGCAGAGTGGAGGAAGCTCGATTTTATCCTGCTCCAGCTTTTCTTTTATCTGCGCTCGCAAAGCTTCGACGTACCTACAGCCAAAAACGAGCCAAAGATAGAGGTAAAAAACACCAATAATAAGCCAAAGACAGGGGTAAAACACCAAAAACAAGCTAAAAATAGGGGTAAAATGCCAAAAAACAAACCTAAGACAGGGGTAAAATAAAAAAATAAAAAACCAACCAAAGATATGGGTAAAAATGGCCAAAAAAGGGGAAATAATGAGAAGACAAACCAAAGATAGGGGTACAAATGCCAAGAACAAGCCAAAAATAGGGGTAAAACACCAAAAACAAGCTAAAAATAGGGGGAATATGCCAAAAACAAACCGAAGATAGGGGTAAAAGTCTACAAAACAACCAAAGATAGGGTAAAAATGGCCAAAAAAAGCCAAAAATAGGGGAAAAATGCAGAAGACAACCCAAGATAGGGGTAAAATACCAAAAACAAGCTAAAAATAGGGGTACAAATGCCAAGAACAAGCTGAAGATAGAGTAAAACACAAAGGTTCCAAATATCTGTTTTCCCAATTTTTACCTGATGTGGGCGTGGCCATGAACATTAGACATTACTACTATGTCCCCAGAAAATGGCAGCCATAGAAGTGACATATTCAGATGCATATGTGAATTCTAGCCCTGGCAGTTCCTCAACCTCAGCTACATCACTCTGGGATGCTTGTAAAGCTCCTAAACTAACCAGACAGTTACTACAGACGAATGGATAAATATCTCCTATATGCCTTCCTTCATTTATATATGCGATTACATATTTCTACATAGTGCAATGTCCCTGTTTTTTTCCAAAAAGTTCATTCGTCTCAGACACGGAACACGATGAACATGCAGTTTCTCAACCTTGTTGTCTCTTTGGATTTCTTCGCTCTTGCTCTTCTCTTCTCCTCCTCGTGCTCCTCTTCTTCCAGCCTGAGCCGCTCCAGAATGAGGTGCTCCCTCTCGACCAGCTCCCTCCTGCTCTCCTCCTGGTGCCGAGCGAGCGCCATCCTCCTCTCTTCCTTCTCCCTCTGCTGCTCCTTCTCGGCCTTAATTCTGAAGAACAGGCAAGAGGGGCCCGTTAACAACCATATATATATATATATATATATATATATATCTGGGAGGCTAGTTAGTCGCTGACATGAGCCAGGGGTGGTAATATTATTATTATTATTATTATTATTATTACATTGTGCATCAATACATATATGTATAAGTATTAGTGTGTGTACATATAAATATAAATGCAAAGGGAGAGTCAATAACCCTATTGGTGCTTCTACAACTACTGTACAAATCCATATAATGGCAAGAAAAACTCAGTTAAGTAAAGAGAAAAGACACTTTTTCAAAATACTTCAAAATATGTCAGTCTGAAAAAATAATCAGTCAGGAAAGGAAGACCAGGAGCTACCTCTGCTGCAGAGGATAATTTCATTAGAATTGTCAGCTTCAGAAACCTTCAGTTTACATAAATGCTTCTCAGAGTTTTTATTGGCGGACATATTACAACATTTGTTGTTTTGAGGAGACTGCGTGAGTCAGGACTTTGGGGGTCGATTGTGCGAAAGAACCCATTACTTGGTAAGAGCAACTAGCAATAGAGACTTGTTTTGGCCAAGAAAGACCAGGTATAGACATTAGAAAACTGTCCTTTGGTCTGATCAGTCCAAATGTGAGAATTTTGGTTGTAACCACTGTGTCTTTGTTAGATGTACTGTGGGTTAAGAACGGTTCCTGAATGTATAGTTCACACTGTAAAGCATGGAGGAGGAGGTATCATAGTGCAGGGGGTGCTCTGCTGGTCAAACTGGTGGTGATTTAGTCTAAATTTAGGGTACATTTAACCAGCATGGCTACCACAGCGACATGCCATCCCATCTGGTTTGCACTTAGTGGGGCCATAATTAGTTTTCTAAGAAGACAAAGACCCCAAACACACCTCTAGGTAATGTAAGAGCTATTTGTTCGAGGAGAGGAGAGTAATGGGGTGCTGCATAAGATGACCTGGCCTCTAGAATCACCCGATTTAAATCCAGTTAAACTGGAGAGTGAAGGAAAAGCAGCCAACAAGCACTCGACACTTCTAGGAATTCTTCAACAGGCTCATAAGAGAACGTCAAGAGTGTGCAAACCTTTCATCAAAGCAAACGGGGGCTACTTTGAAGAATCGAAAATATAAAAACATATTCTGTGTCGTTTAACACGTGTTCTTTCGTAGTTTGGATGTCTCCAGTATTAAAGTACAATGTTGAAAATAATAAAATGTAAGAAAATCCACCGAAGGAGAAGGCGTGTTGAATTTTTCCGTTTTCGCTGCCATGCAAAGAGTTTGTTCCGAACACAGCTTATAGGAAGCGTATGAATCAGATCTTCCTCTCACGCTGCCCTATAAAATATTTTAAGGAAACTCAGGGAGGATAATAAAAAGAGAAGAGGGATAAATGATTAACCGTATGACGAACGTTTACTCTTACTGTGACAAGCCGCAAGACGTATGAACTTGCGGAATAAACTCCCAACTGCCAACGGTTTATAGTCCGAATCAAAGCTGTTACGTGTGTGTGAGTGTGTGTGAGAGGTGAACACACACACACCTGGCGACTCTCCTCAGATGTTTCTTGAGTCTCTGGTGCTCCTTCACCTGCTCCCTCTCGATGTCCATGAAATGTCGGCGATGCATCATGAAATGAGAGCGTCTCTGCGCGAATAAAGCAGTTTTGTCAGCTGGATGTCATTACTAACGTTCACGGCGACCTACGAGACAAACTTTGGAAACATTCACAAGCTCTTTATCTGGTTGAAGGAACTACACTACGTTGGCAAAAGTATTGGAACACCTGACCTTTTCAAAACAATTGATGGTCCCACTAAGTGCAAACCAGATGGTGGAGATCCACATATGGGTGAAAAGGTTTTTTTTCACTCTCCAGTCCAACTCGTCCCAAACCATCTGAACTGGATTTAGATGGTTTGTGACTGAAGAGTGAAAGAAAAGCAGCCAACAAGCACTCAACATCTCGGGGAATTTCTCAAGATTGTTGGAAAACCATTCCAGGTGACTACCTCATGAAGTAGTAAGTGGGCAAAAGTATTGGAACACCCAAATTTACCAGACATACATGGTTCTTCCAAAAAAATGCTACTACAAACATGGAGGCAGGCAATCGTATAGGACGTCTTTGATGCCGTAGCATGACATTTCCCCTTGAACTAGGGGACCCAAACATGCTCCAGCATGACAATGCCCCTGTGCACAAAGCCAACTCCATGAAGATCTGGTGTAAATGGGATTTAATGGAAGATTTCCTGAATGCACCCCAGGCCTCCTCTCGTCACCTACATCAGTATCTGACTTTACTAACACCCTTGTGACTGAATGAATCTCCACAAGCACATTCCAAAAAATCTAATGGAACATCTTCCCAAAAGAGTTGAGGTTATAATAACAACAAATGGGGTCTAAATGTGGATCGGGAAGTTCAAAACGCAAGAATCAGAGCTGATGAACATTTTATATTCATTTATATTATATACATTTTCGGGTCACTAATAGATAAACTAGATCCCATATAGGGTCCAAGCTCTGGAGCTCTGTTTTTCAATATAAAGAAGAAACTATATCAGGTTTCAAAGACAAGATTTTAAGTTTAAAAATGTGAATCAGTACTGAGGGCCTCACACACCAGTCTTAACCAGCCATAACATCTATGTTCTGGTAGGGCGTTGTCTCTTATACATGGAAGTCCACGGGGGCAAAAAATAGGCTGCCTTTGCTGCCGTTAAGTTTATCTGAGGGAGCCAATACTTTTAGTTCTTTATCACGTCTACCCAGCTGTTTGAATTGACAGGGACAAAGCGTGAAGAGTATGAAGGGGTGTACACTGTGTTGTAGTGGTAGCTTAGTGGTTACGGTGTTGGACTTTGGATCAGGAGGAAATTAGCTCAAATCCCAGCACCACCATGCTGCCACTGTTGGGCCCCTGAGCAAGAAAGAAAGACATTACAGCACAGTGAAACTCTTTCTTCATACATCCCAGAAATGTTGCGCAGGATCAACCATAATACAGCACCCCTGGAGCACAGATGGTTAAGTGCCATGCTCAAGGGCCCAAGAGTGGCAGCTTGGTGACACCGGGGCTTGAACCCCTGACCTTCGGATCAGTAACCTAAAATATAAGGGCGTCAATCGGATGCTATGAATGCATATCTTTTAACCTGCATCTTCTGCTCCTCTTCCGTGTCCTCTCTCGGCCACAGCACCTGAGTGGATCTGTAGTCCAGGCTTGAGGGGTGGGGCTCTCTTCTCGAGACCCTTTCACTCACCTAACCAAATAAAGTTGAGGGAAAAAGGTCACTTAGAGGTCAGAGCACACACCTCACAACATAATCATCGTGCCAATTCACCATTAATACACCGATCAGGTATACATTTATGACCACCTGCCTAATATTGTGTTGGTTCCCTTTTGCTACTAAAACAATCGTGACCCATCGAGCATTAACTGCATGAACATGTTCAGAAATATGAGCTACAGGAACTCATCTGTTGGATCGGACCACACGGACCAGCCTTCGCTCCCCACGTGCATCAATAAGCCTCGGCCGCCCGTGACCCTGTCGCCGGTTCACCACTGTTTCTTCCTTGGAGCACTTTTGATAAATACTGACCACTGCAGACCAGAAAACATCCTACAAGAGCTGCAGTTTTGGAAATGCTCTGATCCAGACGTCTAGACATCACAATTTGGCTGTTGTCAAACTCATTCAAATCCTTATGCTCGCCTAGTTTTCCTGCATCTAACACGTCAACTTTGAGGACAAAATATTCACTTGATGATTAATAAATATATCCACCCACTAACAGGTGCCACGATGAAGAGATCATCAGTGTTATTCACTTCACCGGTTATAATGATATGATGTCATTATGTTATTCCTAATCAGTGTGAATGTGTTTTGATTCGTCGATGCGCAAATAAAAGAAATATTGCTATTCAGCAGAACGGCGTCTGGTGGTGCAGAACATCCACCAGACGCACGTGGCCGAACCCCGCTGCTTCCTCTTTCAGTTTCAGGAAATCGCTACAGTCAGCTTCTTTCCTCACGTTTCCTTTTTCCGTATGAAGATTGACTGCTTTTATAAATTATATAAAACCTTTTCGTAAAATAAATCACAGTGCATTTTTTATTCCTGGTGCGATCGCAGGGATTTGCCCAATTTGCTACAAAAAAAAAAAAAAAAAAAAAAAAAATTGTTATTAATAAATAGTGTGATTAAAAAAAAAAATATTATATAAAAAAAAATACATAAATAAATACATTTAATTATTTAAGCAAATTGATAGTATATGGTGTAAACTCTGGATCAGGATGATGCAAAGGGATTATTTGATGAAGCCTCCATGTCAGCAATATTTAATAAACCAACAAATAAACAAACAAATAAATAAATAAATGAATAAGCAACGAGCAAAAGTTTCTCACTGTCTTAATGAACACTCAACCACATGAGCATGAGGTCACTTTTTTTCTTTTGCAGCTGGATGACATCAGTTAAAAATGCAACTATAAGCGGATAAAAAGTGCTCCGGTTGATTGTCAATGGGAAACTGCTTCGTATCTGTGATTATGTCTCTACGCCTGGTTGTGTTTTATTCCTTTATCGCTGATGTAGAAATTCCAAGGGTTCCTACCGCGTCGTTCTGAAAAGTCACCGTCTTGTTGTTCTGGGAACAACAAAGCGACCGATCGTGCCGCTCTGCCAACGCTACGCCATCGTCCTCCCAGAGCTCATCTTCATTTTCCTCCTCCTCCTCCTCTTCATTCTCCTCCGCCTCCTCTTCATCATCTTCTATTATTCTCCTGACAGCCTGCTACAATGAAACATCACACTTACTCTAAACACTGCATAGAGGAAAAAAAAATGTCACACCGACATGTCAGTGATGAAGACAGTGAGACGTACATCTCTAGACGGAGACACTTTCCATATCCCTCCTGGAAGCTCTGACACTTCGTCGCCCTCGTGGACGGTCCGGCACGAGGCCAATCTGTGTCTCACCTGCTTCATGACTTTTCTTTGCTGCAAAAAAAACAATAGATTTTAGATAAAATAGATAGATTAAAAAAAAAAAAAAAACTGCTTATGATGGTCAGATTTGTTTCCACGCTCTTCCAGATGGTACCTGACGTCTGTACTGGTTCCCATCATGACCGCCGGCCGTCTGGAGCTCGTGAGCCGTGACCCAGCGTGCACCTGGGAGCTCCCCGTGTGAGGTGAAGGTTGGGGTGGAGTCTCCCCGTGTTGGGTGGGATACTTGACACTCCCTCTCGGACTAGTGGGGGGGGGGGGGGGGGGGGGGGGGGGGGGGGGGGGGATGGATGATTATTGAAAGAATTAGGAGTTATTAAAGACACTGTACTGTAGAAACACCTCATAAGACTTCATTTCCTACCCTTTTGCTTATATGCGCTTGTTCATTAAGTGCAAGTTTCGGTTTCGAGTTTCTATCCAATCAGATTCCAGCCGTCACATCGCATATTAAGTAAGTATTAAGTATATTAAGTAAGACCAGCACCAATGAACAGCACAGGATCTTGTTGGATTCAAATCTATGAACAAACCTATTGAAGCTGTTGCTTTAACCAATCAGACCGCAATTTGTCAGAGAGGGCGCTAGTCACAGCTCGCAAACCACATCTGTATCAAACTGCACGAGCAAACATATTCCTGTGGATTTAATAGCTGTTTTTTTTTTTTTTCCCCTCATCCCACGATGACTGACCAAAAAGAAGAAATTGATCTGGTTGAATTGATCTTCTTGCTTTATGGCATTCATTCTCTCTGTATAAGATTCCTGTCTGTGATGTTGCGCTCTGTTTTACTGCGTTTCTCCATAACATTGATGGTTTCTATAGTCGTGGCGTCATTATGATGGTATTAAGAGGTGGACTGGTTCAGGTAGGACACCACTGAAGGCCTAGGGGTGAAATGCATGACCTGCCAGTGGCATTTAGCAATTATTTCATTTACGTTATTAAAAAAAATGTACAAGAAAATAAAAGAATTAAAATAATTGTAAAATAATCGACGATCGTCAGAGACAAAGTGAATTTAAATTTGATGGATGAATCAAGGATGAAACCCAAGGATGAAATCAAGGATGAAACCCTGACACTGGAGGAATGTTAAATAAACGCTCACATGGGAATAAACATCGTCAGCGTCTTGTGCGTCTCTCTTTTCTTACCGTTTCCAGCTTGTGGAGTTGGTGCCGTTTACGGATTCGGACCTGCTCCGATACGCGCCTGCGTACCGCATCCTGAAAAAGCCGTAAGTTTTCTTCCTTCACCCTGCGGGTTTCCTCCAGGAGCTCCTCTGTGACCACGGCGCGAACCTGTCAAAAAAAAAAAAAAAAAAAGACAAAACCTTGTAACGTTTTATCACAATAATGTTTGGTTTTGAACAATCAGGTTGACGATCAGTTCTGAACAAATTGTGGTCCAAGTCCTGGGGTCTGAAAACAATTCAATAGGTTGTGGTGTGTCAGGGGGCGGAGCTATAGCTACCCCAGAGACGACCTAGTTCTGTTTTCCTAGAACAGAATGAACTGATACCTTTTATTCCACTTCTGTTCTGTACAGTCCTTCCGTCACCATGCTTCTTTTTACGTTGAAAAAAAAAATCGACATCAAATAACTTTTTCTGTAACTACGTGTAAAAATGTGTGCAATCACGTGCTGCTGGTTTAAACTTTTATAATAACTAGCAATAAAGCCAGGACCGAACCCATTGTTGTTTTTATTGACTAAAAAAGACGCACAGCTTCCAGATTATCTGTAAAAATAAAAATGCAGGTACTGTGCCTTTAAAGAAAATAGAGCGCCACCTAGCGTGCACTAAGATTAGGAAGCAGTGGTGTTAGTAGTGCACTGTATGGGAGTCAGGACATATTTATGTAGGTACTGACCCCTGCATGCTCCTGTTCCTCCTCTGCGATCTCGACCCAGGCGCCGACCGGCACCACCGCCGTGTTCCTCTCGGCTAAAACCCGCATTTCTCGGCGCTTCCTCCGCGCTCCGGTGTTTAATTTCTCTCCTCCAGCTTTCATTTTAGCGGCGATCTTCCTGTCGGGTCTCTGGTGACTCATTAACGCTGCCGGCTTTAATAATTCCTAACAAATTATTTTCTTGACACCAAAGTTCATCACTTTCTCTATGGATTTTATTTTTTTTATATTTGTGTATCACTAAACACCAGCTGCTTCTCCAATTCAAACCTTGTTGACAAGTGACGCCGCCACCTTCGCAACCGCTTTTCCCCGCCCTTTTAGAAATCCTATTGGTTGAAAATAAAACATCTTAAATTCTATTAGTCCTTTCAGATGTCATCTAAATGGACGGTTAGTTTGAGCTCCTCCTATTTTGCGCCACGAATTTAGTTCCCGGTGTAAACATTAGCTGCGACACATTGGTTCCTATGTATTATTCATATGCATTATTAGGGTTTAGTTTCGTGCAATACATTATTATATTATATTATATTATATTATATTATATTATATTATATTATATTATATTATATTAT
>JAAIIK010000078.1:4064428-4076375 GCA_014706435.1 Silurus glanis
AGATAGATAGATAGATAGATAGATAGATAGATAGATAGATAGATAGAGACTTTATTGTCTTTGCATACTTCAGGCACAGAGCAACAAAATGCAGTTTAGCATCTACCAGAAGTGCAAAATAGTAGCATAGTGCAATTGAATAAAGTGCAGATAAATATGTAAATATATGTACATAAAATAAATATAAAATTGTGCATTGAAAAATATGCCCGTACTGTTGAGGAAATAAAAATATATAAGAAAATATATGTAAAAAAGGATCTATATATTGTATGCAAATGAAAAGTAGAATATGTAAGGGGTACAATGGCTCTAAAAAGTCTAAACACCAATATTATTGCAGGTTTTTGAAATATAAAAACAGAAATAACAATATAAATGGCATACGTCTTGTTAAATTTATACCAACAAACAAAAAAATTATTATTGGGATTTTTTTTAAATACAAAAAAACACCACAGCTTGATTGCATAAGTCTGCACACTTTTTTCAACAAATACTTTATGGAAGCCCAGTTTGCCTTTATTTCAGTATCAAGTCTTTTTAACCTTCACACACTTTTTTCTGGAATTTTGTCCCACTCAAAAGTTTCTTTGATATGGGAGAGGATCTCCTGTGCACACCTCTTATTAGGTCATTCCATACATTTCAATGGGATTGACGTCTGGACCATTTCCATAATCCTTTTCTGGAGCCATTTCATTGTTGATGTTGCTGTGTGCTTTGGGTCATTGTCATGTTGAATACATAGATGTACATTTTACGTGCAAGAAAACCCAAAATAATAAAGATAATTTTGGAACTGCTAACAATTAACGTTATTATATACAATTATCATTATGTACAGATAATGCAGAATGTACAGGGTGGAGAAGAAGTGCATGTTGATTACAGGGGCAGTAAAAAGCTTTCACGATTTGTAAATATTTGGTGCATCATGAAAAATAAAAATAAAAAATACAACAAAGAACACCCAGAACTGTTGAGCAGATAGATTCCTGTATCAGAAACATATAGGACAACATTCCATTCTCAACACTTCAGCAATTGGTCTCCTCAGTCCCTAGATGTATATGAACAGAAGACGTGATGCTACACAGAGGTAAACATGGCCCTATCCCAACTATTTTTAAATGTTGCAGCCATCAAATTCAAAATGACATTTTTTTCTTTAAAAAGTGATATATTCTCAGTTTAAACATTTGATGTGTATTATTTGTTTTATTGTGCTCGACTGGTACCACCTTCCCTCAGGGTATGAGGGAAGTATAGTTCAAGGCCCTTCACTGTTCTGGCACCAAGGTGGTGGAATAAACCTCCCGTAGATGTCCGAACAGCGGAGTCACTGGCTATTTTCAAGCGACGGGCAAAGACCTTCCTCTTCCTGAAACACAAAAATTAACACTTTTCAAACAACGACCTCTCAACAAAGTTGTAGGCTGAATTATCTTATTTATCTGAAAATCTAGCGTATCAGTGTAGATTCATTCATTGATAGAGACTCAAACCGCTTTCGTAAGTCACTCTGGACACGGGCGTCCGCTAAATGCCGCGGATGTCAACGTAAAATAGGAATAGAATATAGATTCATACGATTTCGCAAATCATTGCATTCTGTTTTTTATTTACCCTTTTGCACCATTGCCCCAACTTTTTTGGAGTTGGGATTGTAGATTATTTTAACAAATATGTTTATGCCTGCATTGGCAAGAGACATCAAAACTTCGAATATAATAGAAAATAAATAGAAGAGAAATGAAAGTTGACTGACTGAGAACCACGTAGAAGGAGTTGAGGTAGGTTTTCTTCCGAAATATTTTTTCATAAATCCAATCGGGAAGTAGCATGTGGCTCTTCCCCAGTGGTTATTAGGTCCTTCAGCAAGTACCGTGGGAATCTTCGAATAAATCTCAGACAAGCTGTCAAGAGCAGAGCGTTTTACAGTTTGTTAAAATGTACACAGTGAGGAACAGAAGTCCCCCAGCTGTTTCTTGTTTTGCTCGGTATCAACCGTAATGCCAGAGGCAGAATTTGAGAAATCTTTCGAGAGGCGAGGCGGTACCTGTTTGCTTGCCATATTGCCTTGTTGATATTGAACACCTGCCTCTCATTTTTGAAAAGAATTCCCTCAGCATAGCTGGTGGATACATTATCTTATACCACAGTGCCACCCAATTCTCTGATCTGATTGGGTAGACGGCGTTGATTTAAGTTTTTCGTAACAGCGGCTCTGACGAGGAAAATTGCAGGTTTGTAATGAAATTATAATCTGTAATCGTATTGCAAGAACTTGCACAGGTGCTTGTATGACGGATGTACACATAACCATTAAAACAATCATTTCTGTACAGAGATTTTCATTTAATTATTTTGGTCAGAGTCTTGGTATGGGCGTACATTTTCCACCCTGGGGAAGTCTTTGGGACAGGAGTTTATTGTACAACGATCAGGCATAACATTATGCCTGCCTAATATTGTGTTGGTCCCCATTTTGACCTACATTTTGATCTGTTGGATCGGACCACAAGGACCAGCTTTCGCTTTCCACGTGTATTAATGAGCCTCGAACACTGTTCCTTCCTTGGAGCACTTTTGATAGATACTGACCACTACAGACCAGGAACCCACAAGAGCTGCAGTTTTGGAGATGCTCTTACCCAGTCGTAGAGCAGTTACAATTGTCAAACTCGCTCAAATCCTTACGCTTGCCCATTTTTCTTGCTTCGAACACGTCAACTTTGAACAAAAAATGTTCACTTGCCGCCTAATAATATTTCCATCCACTATGAGGTGCCATGATGAAGAGATAATCAGTGTTATTTACTTCACCGCACTTAATGTTATAATGTCATAATGTTATGCCTGATGGGTGTAAATACTATGTCTCTAAGTGATAGCTTGTTTTATATATGCTCCAAAACATTCAACAAAACTATAAATGAATACATTTGCATTCCATTTACAGTTGAGGAGTACAACAAGCGATTTCTCATAAGATGGCAATAAACACGAAAGTGCCCATTATACAAAGGGTTCAGTCATCATTCAAAATAGTTCAACTATGACAAGTAGAGATCAAGGATAAGAGGAAGTTAGATGCTCATGGAAAAGATGACTTTCCAGTTGTTTCTTGAAGGTTGTGAGGCATTCGGCTGTCTGGATGTAGGAAGGTCATACCACTCATACTATGGTATGAGAAAACGTTGTTGGGAGTGATTTTGTGCTTCTCGCCACAGGTTTCTGGAGGGGTGGAGGGTGCAGAGAGAGGAGGGTGCAGAGCCCATGGCAGCTCTGTAGGCAAGCATCGATGTCTTGAACTTGCTTCAAGCCGCAACTGCAGAGAAATGCTAAGCTGTATGACATGTGATCTCTTGGGCTCATTAAAAACATTCTGAATCATTTGTAGACACCTGATTGCACATGTTATGAGTCTATCCAGAAGAGCACCTTGTAATATTCCAGCCTGGAAATGTCCAGGGTGCCTGGATGAGAAGCTGTGTACCTGTAGCATGCTCCTTTAGGAAGGGTCCGACCGTCCTGATGTTGTGTAGTGCGAATTTTGGTTGATTGTGTTGTTTTTTTATGTGGTCTTTACAGGTCAGCTGATCATTAAGAATCACCCCAAGATTCGTTGATGAGCCTTAAAACATAGCATCACATCAGTCATAAATGTTTAATGACCGTGGAACATCAGGTACATAGCAAACATAGCAAAAAACATTAAAAAGAAACGGTACATATGTAAGAACATAAGAAGAAACACTTTTATTCACTAGAGCTCACACGAACTGTTATAACAAATCCCTTATCAGTTTATCCATGGTATTTACATTCATCAAGCAAGGGTAAAAACCTGTTGTTAATCAGTAATCAGTTGTGTAATCAGTTTAGATACAGGCGCAATAAATAGAACGCTTTGCCAGCAATTAAAATCATTTGCGAAGATAAGAGAAACTGAAGATAAATCTGATAGAGAGGACGACAGCTTGTGGAAAAATAAAACCTGTTATCTCATTTGGATGTCTACAAATTTGGATTAAAGGATTACAGCATTACAGGGGGATTGTAAACCTCCTCAGTGACCAATGTCTATCTGCCATTTGAATACGCGTCTCCCAATCGAACGACCACGGACAACCCCGCAATAACCTCGCATAAATTTGAGCAAAACAAGTTAAAGGGGAGGACGAGGGACCAAATAAAAGGCATAGAATTTAGTTTATAAGCCGGTAAAGCGAACATTACCCCCTGAAACCTCCCTTCAAACGAGACTTGTGCTTTATTATCCTTGTTAAACTTCCTAACAAATCAAATAATTTAGTTTTAATAAAGCGGTTATGGCAACCCAAAAGCCTAAAAGTCCACAGTTTAACGATTGTAAGATAGCATTAGTATTGGGACGAGGTTCCATCAGAAAAATATTCATTCCAGGATAACATTTGATTCAAGAGTTCAGGTTTCGTCCTCAAGGAGTTTCTCCTTGCCAATAAGCTTCTCGGTATCCCGTCATATTCGCTAACTGTTATTGATTGTACCGTAACTGGAAAGCTGCTTGTTTTCACGAGCCGAAACCATTCACGTTTGACTCGCTAATGCACCCGAAGAGTTAAAAGGCTTAAACAGCATTGATCTGTTCTCTTGCGATGAGTCGGCTGATAAGCCTTCTCATTGATTACGCTGGTGAGTATTCTCCAGCTGCATTGTCAGATGCATGTGTATTTGATTAGTGATGGGACCCTGTTTACTGACAAAACCTTGTCATGGTTATTACGCAATTTCGGCCATTGGGTGCTGATGTTAAGTGGTGACAAATAACAAAGCCAGGAGTTTTAGCCGTTGAGACAAAACGCCTATCATGGAAGGTTTTCCTTGGAGGACACTTGCATAAATACATACCTCATTCCTCAAACACACCTCACCCTCCAACAATGGTTGCTGTGGTAAAATGTTGATTTTTTTTTTTCTTTGCAAAGTTGGACAATTAACGTTTTGATGAATAGACAATAAACAACAATACATTTTATGCATTAGGTTACATAGATGTTCCTTAATTCTTGGAGGAATGCTGAAATAGTGCCTAAATGAAATAAATTAATGAGTTGCAGATTTTCTAAGTTTGACACACTGTAAATAACTGATACACCAAGCTTTTCTATTCTCTTCACTTTATATTAAGCTCCTCTTGTCGAAAAAAGAATGCCAAAGACAATCTGACAGACTTATGACAGTTACTCCCCCACACATACGATTCAGACATGTCTATTTTGGCCTTTCAGATTGTTTGACAAAAATCTTTCGTGTGTCCCAAACCTGCCTTATTCAAATCAATGACAAGACTGATGGCAAAAACGTCTATATTATATAGTATAACGTAGATATTCCATTCCAAGCACCAAAGGCAAGGGGTGTTTGATTTAGCATAAACAGAGACAAACACAGTCGAGCACATACCTCCATGCTAGTTAGGTCCTTGTCCATGCTACTGTAGCTCTGCACTTCATGTGTTTGATTGTCGCAGTTAGTGTCCAGTAACGATACTACAAAAACACGATAGTCAAGGAGGGTACGATCTCTAAATGATCAAACAACACAACTATACATTTTGGCAAGACTTCGCTAAGACCTCCTTATCCTTTAGGGGAATCCCCAGACCTTCTCACGCTAACTATTATATGTAAGGCCTTGAGAGGTAATTGTGTTGGACTTGGGGTCCACTCGGATGTGCCTAATACAGGTTTAGAGGGTCCCAAACATTACGGTTATGTTGTTTGATCATTTAGAGATCATACCCTCCTGACCTATTGTGTATGTATTGTATCATTAACCAGAATCAGAATAAATAAAAAGGTTTGACAGGGTTCATCAAAATAGCACTATACAGTACTAGGAATAGTCTTGGTGTCAGGTGCAACATATACACAGATACGAAATGTGTACACAGTTTTTAAATGAACTATAATAAATGAAATTAATACTGTATACTGGACTGGTGAGTGGTTTTACTACTAGACACTTCTAAACTGTTCCTTAATCCATGATGGAAAGATTGTAATGGAAAAACTTTAGGAGGTTTATTTGATTTCTCTTCTCTCGCAGGAGCGAGGCCTGCAAAGTTTAAGATACATAAAGTCAGTGTTTTTACATCCTGTACCCTTCAGTGAAGTGTATATTCTGCCTTGCAAATTTTATTTGTATTTGAAGTGATCACTGCTTCAGCTGGAAAATTAAAAAAAAAAAATAATAATAAAAATTTGATTTATATATTGGCACTTTTGTAACTCTATGCAGGCTCCGTTACTGTCCTTGATATTTTATGTTATGTTATGTATTTTTATGTTATTAAACTTGAAAATATACACAACAATGTCAGGGGTATGAAATAGCCAACCAGAGTTAGTGCAGGGTCACTGTGGCTACTCACTCCGTACCGGAAATACGATTTGTAGTGCGTTGAATTGCGATTGCAATTTGATTGATTACTCAACATGTCTCAAAAAATTCAGAACAGGGCCATTTTTTTGTCGCCGAACATAATGTTTCCCATCGGACCCAAATAAATTAAACTTGCTTTCATCACTGAAGTGAACTTTGGACCAGTTCTCCTCTGTCCACACAACATGCTCCTCAGCAAAGCTTAGTCTAGCCTTTTGATTCTTTCTGCTAATGAGAGGTTTGGTCACTGCAGAGTGGGCTTTCAGTCCTAATGCTCTTAAACGTCGAGACACTGTATGACGAGACAGATCCTGCTATTTGTTCAGCGCTGAACTGGTGAGCAATTCCAGCTGCAGCGTGGAAACAATTGCCCATTGAGATCCTCCGCAGTATCCTGTCCTCTCTTGTATTTGTCTTCCGTGGACGACCAGCATTCTTGGCGGACTTGAATGAGTTTGTGATGTTGTAAAGATTCAATATTCTTGAAATCACAGATTTGGAACGACCAACTTGTCTTGCTATGGCTGATAGGGTCATCCCTTTGGCCTTCATCTGGACAACCTGCTGCCGGAGGCTTTCAGTCACTTTAGAACGGCCCACCATCTTGCAGAGTCAGTGAAACTGGAAGTTAGGCTGCCAGTTAAATAGGGGTTGACAGATAATCAAGAAAATTAGCACCAGGTGCCAGATTAACACCAATAACTGGGAGGTATCTGAAAGTGTTCTCTAATTTTGATCAGTGTGTTTTCTGGAAAATAATGTATTTTTTTTTGGAAATGCCTTAGTTAGTTTGTGGAAAAGGTGTTCTGGTAGCATGGTATAGACAGGACAAAAACTCCTTCAACTGTTGAGCAGTGAAGATGACATTATTTCAGAATTGTTCAATTGTTTATAAATTGTTCTCTAATTTTGATCTCCAGTGTACATATCATTCATGCTTTAAGTCATACAGTTTTCATCCATCTGTCCATCCATCTATACGTTTGCCTATCCATCCATCCATCCATCCATCCATCCATCCATCCATCCATCTGTCCATCCATCCATCCATCCATCCAATAATCCATCCATCCATCCATCCATCCATTCATCCATCCATCCATCCATTCATCTATCCATCCATCCATCCATCCATCCAGCCAGCCAGCCATCCATCCCCATGATTACAGGGGAGCTTAGAACCACCCATAGGACCTCGAGGCACAAAGTTGGATAGTCATACAATTTGACAAATAATATAGAACTGAATAATTCAAAGCATTCATTGATATTGGGTTCAAACTGTGGTTTCTACTAATGACTTGAGATCATTTGCATATAAATGTTTTGGTCCAGTGTAGTTATTGTACCGCAATGAGTCCTTAATGTGACACATGACAAAGCAAAACCCTGCGTGAGGTTCAGTGCTGCTTTATTATATCTTTCTCTCTTGGTGAAAAACAGAACAGAAAAATGTTTCACTTGGCAAGAAAGAAATTGGCTGCACTCTGGAGTCTGTTGAATCTGCTGTCACTGTCATTTGTTCTCTTTCAAAAAGAGAAGATTAATTTCATTTCAAGCGTGTAGCATGAATCATTTGGAAAATAGCATGGCCATGCAACTTGTTCTGTTATTATATTTATAAATAACTTGGGAAAAGAGCAGACAGTCGAATAAAGAGGCTGAGTGTGTGCAGCGTAGCCTGGTACAATGTAAGCCAGGAGCGAAATGTTTGCTTGGTGAAAACAGAATATAGCCAAAGAGACAAAAGTGACAAATTGTGTGACATTTTGAAGGATACAAATGTCCCCCCTGGTGCACAGTCCGCTAACAAACACCTCACAAAAGTGGATTGTTTTCCATCAGGCTGCAGGTACGACTTTTATAATTTTACGGCTTGGATTGCTCAGAAGTGACATAGCTCTTCCCGAAATCAGTTTCTGTTTAAACAAAAGACTCCAGGCATAGATTTTGGAGAAGATTAAATTGTCCCATTAACCCTGAGTCGGACTCATTCCACGCCTCTTTCAGACTTTCACTTTTTTAATTGACGTATTTGCGATTCTTTATACATAGTTAAATACTATATATATATATATATATATATACACACACTATATGAAGAGTGTATACACCTGCCTATAAGATTCAAATGTACTTCTTGAAAATCCCAACTTACATTTAGTCCCTCTTTGCTGTTGTAATACTCTCCACTTTTCTGGAAAGATGTTTCACTAGATTTTGGAGTGTGCTTGTGGAGATTTGGGTGCGATTCATTCAGCCACGAGGGTGTTAGTAAAGTCAGGTACTGAGGTAAGTGATGGGAGGAGGCCTGGGGTGCGGTTCCAATTCATCCCAAAGGTGCTCCAGTAGATCTGAGGTCAGATCTCTAGAGCAGGCCACTCAAGATCTTCCAGTCCAACCCATGTAAAGAATATCTTCGTGGAGTTCACTTTGCGCACAGGGGTATTGTTATGCTGGAACAGGTTTGGGTCTTAGTTCAAGTGAAGAAAATATTAGATGCTACTACATCCAATGATTTCCTGTACATTTGTATGCCTCCAAATTTTTAGTAGTAGTCTGGGTAGGGACGTGATATGGATGGGAAAGTCAGGTATCCCTGTCCCCCACAGTCAGGTGAGGTGGGAGTTCAATGGTTAAGGCATCGGACTCTGGATCGGAAGGTCACAAATTGAAATCCCAGCACCACCAATTTGTCTCTGCTGGGCTTTGAGTAAGACCCTTAACACCCAATTGCTCGAATATATAAATGAGATAAGGGAGTCTGCCAAATGGTGTAAATGTAAATCCCAGTAGGTCTGTGTATATATATATATAAACCATTGTTGACTGATTTGAAAAGAACCTTCGAGTTGAACGTTCACTTCATTATTGTAAATGCGACGAGGCGGATAAGTGAACGTAGTGCATTTGTATGAAAAATGTAATAATGGTAATTTGAAGGGTGTATTGTAATGATTGTGTGTGTATGTGTGTAATAATAGTGTGCTTTTTGCAGGCTCTGTCATTTGGAATCGCTTCAACTGGAGACCATATTTTGAGCGATGTACTTTGATTTATGCAGAATTCTGTCATTCTGTCACACAAACTGCAAGTTTCTTGACTGGAAACTACCTCAATCGTGGCAGCCGTTCAAGTGACAGGGAAATGTAATGCTACCGCAACTGAAAACATTTGATATATTTGTGTGCCTTTAACTATGTGGTAACAGTTTGGGAAGGAACCACATATGGCATATGGAAAAGGCAGGTCGCCAATACTTTTGTCCATATAATGTACTTGTCTTACAGTCTTATAAGTAGGTTTCCATGCCAGGATATGCACAATCGAAGAAGCAAAGCAATAGTAATACGTCTTGAGCTTTATTTTAAAGGCAGAAAATCCCTTCACAGATACATTTACAACATTTAGCAGACCCTCTAATCCAAAGCGATGCTCTAATCCAAGCGAACGACACCATTGAGAGCACAGCAAGAAACCACGACGGATTCAAGGCTAAGGATTAGAAAATGATAAATTAGCGAAGAGTTCTGACAGCTAGGGGAGGTACAATCCACCAGCTGGGTTGCCAGGACAAATAGAATTACCTTGAAGCATGTCTTTGTTGTAATGTGATTTTCCTGGGCAATCTTTACATTTTGTGGCGTTACATTAATTCCATCCGGTCTTCATTTCCCGAATAAATGAACCCAGAAATTAAAGATTTTGAGGTAGAAGTAAAAAGAGAGAAAGAAGGATGCACACGGTTCAGACAAGCCTTTTCATGTTTGCTAGTCTTACATTTACAGCATTTACAACCTTTTTTCAGAGCGACTTACATTTGATCGCATTCATACAGATGAGCAGCTATGGGGTTAAGGGCCTTGCTCCAATCCAAAGTCCAATGCCTTAACAACTAAGCTGCCACCTCCTTGTATTGGGGAATTTCAGAACAGCTCCTTATGAAGCACACTCAAACTAGGTACTCCAACACTCCATTATTTAAGATTTTAACAACGCATCATTTGATCAAGCTCACCAACCAAACCCACCCAATTTCATCAGTCCCATCGCCGTCTTCCAGAAAAGCTTAGAAAGTGCGTCTGGATCTGCGGTCCATCTGCTTCCTAAGTGAATTGACAGACAGTAATAAAGTATGTAATTACTCAATGGTTTTTCTAACATCTGGTTCAAAATCACAGTGAATCAAATCAATAAATACGCTGCCACATTTATATTAATGAATATTCACCAGATGGAGTTTACACTGAACAATGAGGAGGGTCAAATTTTGTCAACGTCCTGGCAAACATTTCTCTCATGTTTTGGGATTGAGTAGTCTTCAGTAAAGGTCACCAGTTCACCATTCCTGTGGTTTTTTTTTTTTTAGTTCAATTTAATACATTTTTATTTGTATAGCACTTTCAACAACAGATATTGTCTCAAAGCAGCTATACAGACATACAGTAAAGAGGTTATACATTTGTATAAGAAAGTGCACCAGTTTAGTGCCTATAAATTTGTTCCTTATAAATATTAAAGTTGATCCCTAATGAGTGAGCCAGTGGGACTGTGGCAAAGAAAAACCTCACTGAGATGGCATGAGGATCAAACCTTAAGAGCAACCAGAATTAAAAGGGACCCCATGCTCATCCTCTACACCGAATGTCCATTCATTACAGTTCCATCATTATTGAGGCGTGCTGTTTAGTGATAGGCACTTAAATGCTAAACTGTCCATGCATCCTTTGGTCCTGAGCCATTTTAGTAGACTGGTGAACATAATTACAGTCTACATCCATTCTTAAAGTTTTTGAGTTGCTCAGCAACTTTGTGGATCTTTAAGCTGTTGAAGTGGAACCATCCTCAGCTGCACAGAGTGGTCTCCATTGAAGAGAAATGCATCCAGAGGTAGGGCTTTGGGAGGAGAAAACAGAAAAAAGAAAAGGATGGTACCTCCTGGACCTCAAGAACAAGCTGACGACAAACAACTTTGGAGCTACAACCTTGTATATAAACAGCTGGACGTAACAAATATCACATCTAAGGCTTTCGTTTATTCACAGTATCTTATTGCTCAAAACGCTTCTTACATTTTTGAATGTTATGGTTTATGTTAAGTTTTAATCTGGTTCATTATACAATGATGAAATATAAACTGCCTCTCCGATAGCCTCCTGATGTGCTACTGATGTGCTCATTGTATGGGTGGTCCTTAAAATCTGCTGAACCTTTAAGAGATTTTGATGATTTTTAAATGAAAGCTCAGCCAGATGCAGTTGCAGTTTAGGCAGATTTTACTGCAAACCAATTAGGAATGTAATCCAAATATCAAAGTCCAAGTCAGGCAAAAGGTCAAACGATCAGCAAACGACATATACGGAGAAATCCAAAGGCAGGAAAAGATAAACAGAACAAAAGATCAAACCCAGAGATGCCTGATACTTCACAATGTTTTTATAAGTGAACGTGCTTTAAATAGTCTGCAATGTGTGTGTGTGTGTGTGTGTGTGTGTGTGTGTGTGTGTGTGTGTGT
>JAAIIK010000078.1:4076385-4117270 GCA_014706435.1 Silurus glanis
GTGTGTGTGTGTGTGTGTGTGTGTGTGTGTGTGTGTGTGTGTGTGTGCGCACACGTGTGTATGTTTTGGGAGATAAAGTCCGTGGCTACCGTGTCTGTAGGCCGTGTGGGGAGTCAGTGTTCTCCGTAGATCTTTAGACAATTTATTAAAAAAAATAAAACCAATACAAAAATAGAAAAGAATAGAAATGATACTGAAATAGGAAGAGTACCAAAATGGGAAAAGTACTGAAATGGAAACTATTGAAATAGAAACAGTACTGAACTAGAAACATTCATGAAATAGAAACAATACTCAAATAGGAGCAGTACTGAACTAAAAACATTAATAAAATCGGAGGACTAATGAAATAGAATACTATTAAAATAGAAACTATACTTAAATAGCAACAATATTGAAATAGGAACAGTAATAAAATAGAATCAGTTCTGAAATAGCAACAGTGCTGAAATAAAACCAGTTCTGAAATAGGAACAGTGCTGAAATAAAACCAGTTCTGAAATAGGAACAGTGCTGAAATAGGGCCAGTTTTGAAACAGAAACCGTAAAGAGTATAGGAACAATACTGAAATAGAGTATTAAAATAGGAACAGTACTAAAAGAGAAACAGTACTGAGTATAGAAACAATACTAAAATAGAAACAGTACTAAAAAAGAAACAAAGCTTGTGAGCTTCTTGATCATTACTGGGCCTGAACAGAGCTCTGACCTCAACCCCACTGAACACTCAAATAATTGTGTATGTACACACTGGGATTAGTATGTAAACCATAAAGACATTTGATTTCTGCATTCAAAGCGCTTATTGCAGAAGCCACTTGCATCTGGTTTCCACCAAATGTGACAGAAATTTTTTCAATTGTCTAAGGGACAAAATATACAAGCAGGAGTTCAATTACATTGCAGAACATGGGAAGTGATTTAAGTATTGAACATTTTATATATTGTAGAACTGTTGTAGCTTTTGTGTGATAATTCTTTTTCACATATTAACATCAATTTCTTGATTGCTTCTGTGGTATTCAGATTTACAGACTGAATGCTTTGAGATCTTTTTAATTTCTTAATCTAAATCTAAATCCCTGCAGGTTGCCAGATTAAAAAATAATCTGTTTCTCCCATGTTAGTCAAGAATGCAAGATCCTTACCACGATACTCCGAGAATCAAAGATGTGAAATCCTTTCTTCTTTTTTTCTTCCCCTGGAAGAACGAGGTCATCGGCGTAACCGCATCTGCTTTGGCAGGGAGTCCTGACTGACATTTCCGTCTCCAGGATAGGTCTTATTTCAGCGAAACGAGAGGAATCTCGGCGTAGCAGACGGCCAGCAGAAAGCGAACGTGAAAAATGATAACATTGTCTCCTTTCGGCCGGGAACGACCTTCACTTCCAGATAAAACGCCTGTAACCCTACAAGCTGCGTCTTGATAAAGCGGAACCATTGTATTGTCAAGGACTGGAGAGGATCTAGTTCTCAGAATCATCATTTACAAATTACAGGGTACAGATATGACCCTGTCGAAGGTATTGTTGGAAAGGCGTGTGCTGATAAGTACCGGAATCCAGATCCCTGTTCAGCTCTTTTGAGGGCTCTTTCTTTTTTTGACAGGGAATTCATGGAAAAATTAGGAGCTGTGAAGAAAACCAGAAAAAAAAGAGCCACATTCTTGATGGATGGACGGACGGACGGACGGACGGACGGACAGACAGACAGACAGACAGACAGACAGACAAACAGACAGACAGACAGACAGATAGATAGATAGATAGATAGATAGATAGATAGATAGATAGATAGATAGATAGATAGATAGATAGATAGATACTATATTATATACTTTATTGTCATTGCATAGTACAGGTACAAAGCAACGAAATGCTGGTTAGCATCTACCATAATGTGAATAGTTGACATATATAAATAGTAATAATAATAATAACATATATGAATAGTTATATTAGTGCAAGATGTGTGTAAGACATAATATAGAGTGTAGAGAATGTGGGATATAATAATTTACAATATATAAAATGTACAATATATTTACAACTGTACAAAAGTTATACCCAGTGTATTTACATTTGATATGTAATATAGTCTATTATATACAAGGAATGTTATACAGGATTATTGAATAGAATGATTCTATTATATACAGAATAATTGTCCAGAATGATATAGAATGTGCAGAGTGGAGCAGAACTGCATGATGATTACTGCGGGAGAATCAGGAAAGTATCAGTACAGTGTACATATTGTACAGTCATTTTTCATTACAAATGATATCAGTCATGCTCATGTGTTAATGGAAATCAGGGTTGGGGTTTGATTAGGTTGAATTAAATATGCATCAAATTGCCAATGCTATGAAACCAAAAAATCGAAATCTTTGCAGGTTGTTAGAGTGAAGATGTTCCTGTGAACAAACTACTAGTTAATATGCTGTCAACTATCGAGAGGAGTGTAGGGGAATGGGGATATTTCTTGTGCAATTGTTACTATGGAAACGAGATCATAATAGAACGAACGCATTCATATACAATCGAGATTCGTCTTACAGCCGGCACTGATCTCAGCGCTGTTACAGAAAAGCTTATTTTATAACTCACACTTATTCACTTGTTCTTTATGCTTGTCTATTCAGGTCACCAAAAATCTGTTTTGACACCAAAAAAAAACATACTTGCTCAGGAAAATATGGAAAATAACACCTACTCAAAGATCAGATTCTTGTTGATCACACCACTCATCGTTTTTTTGTGTGTGTGTGTAATAAGCGGAATATTTGCTTATTGTGTTTTTTTTTTTTGTTAAAAAAAGTTTTCCCATAATCCCTATGCTGTTTGTGTTCTGTTTGTTGTTTTGAGTGGAAAATGGTATGTGTATTTATGCAAATTGTATCTAAAAGATGAAGCAAAATCCATCTGAATGCCTGTATAATGAAAAAAAAAAAGATAATTCAAAATCTAAACTTCAAAAGTAGCAAAATATAAAAGAATCAAATAAAAATAGTATAAAATAAAATAAATAATAATAAATATTATTAATAAAATATAATTATTAAAAATAAATAGTAACCAAGAACTAAAAGAGAGTGTAGTTTCTTTTTCCTTATACCTGTATATATTTGGTTCCTGATGGTTCCAACATTTTCAGCAGTTCTTTTGTTGTTTTGGACCAAATTTATTCAAACCTGGAACGAAAACAGTACTGAAATAGAAAAAGTTCTGAAAAAGAACAGTACTGAAATAGGGACAGTACTGAAATGAAATAGTACTGAAATAGGAAGAATACTAAAATGAAACAGTACCAAATAGGAACATTAATGAAATTGGGACAGTTCTGAATAGAAACAGTACTGAAATAGAATCAGTAATAAAATAGGGACCGTTCTGAATAGAAACAGTATTGAAATTTGGACAGTTCTAAATAGAAACAGTACTGAAATAGGGACAGTTCTGAATAGAAACAGTACTGAAATAGGGACAGTTCTGAATAGAAACAGTAATTAAATAAGGACAGTTCTGAATAGAACTGGTTCTGAAACAGATACAATATTAATTGTTTTATTTCATATTGTTTAATTGCTCACAGTACTAAAATAAATGTAGGTAATAGAACCAGTACTGAAACAGAAGCAGTACTAAAATAGAACTGCACTAAAATAGGAACAGAATTGAAATTGGAATGATGCTGAATTATAAAAAGTTCTGAAATAGTAACAATACTTGCGACTTATAATATTCTTTTATTATTTACTGTTATTTTAATTAATGGAATGGGACAGAAATAAAATAAAAGAAATTACAGAAAGTTGAGCATGAAATAGAAAAAGTACTGGAATATTAACAGTACTGAAACAATACTGAAATAGAAACAATACTGAAATGAAAAACATACTGAAATTAGGAACAGTACCAACATAGAAACAGTTCTGAAATTGGAACATGAATGGATTAGGACAGTCATGAATAGATTCATTACTGAAGAAATACAGTACTGAAATAGAAGCAGTGCTAAAATAATACCAGTGCTGAAATAGAAACAGATTGGAATTGGAACAGTAAAGAAATCGGAACAGCACTAACATAGAAAAAGCACTGAAATAGAAACAGCACAGAGTATAGGAACAGAGTAATGAAAGAGGAACAAAGCTTGTGAGCTTCTTGACATTACTGGGCCTGAACAATGCTCTGACCTCTGCCCCACTGAACACGGAAATAAACATATTGAGGTTTGTGTATGTACACACTGGGATTAGTATGTAAACCAATAACGACAATTAATTTCTGCATATAAAACTCTCATCTCTGGTCACTTGCGTCTGGTTGGCCAACAAATCCCACATGCTCTGGAGATGAATTTTCTATTTGTATTATTCATTATTCACGTTTCCTTTGCAAGTAAACATTCAGAACATTCCCTGCACATTTACAGCAACCGAAATGATTCAATTTCCCAGTGCAAATTAGGAATAACCACATTCCGGGTTCGGAGTTTGACTCCATTAATATGGAAATTGAGTGCATTTGGACATGCCGCGTCAGCACCCCACCACACACAAAACTATCACGGATAAGTCTGATTGGACAAACACTGACGCGAGAACATATTTGTCCTTATTGTAATTATATTATAATTGTTTCCTCACATATTTGTTCTTAACTTAATTACTTCAAATGTGACCGTGAATCGTTTTCGTGGCTGTGAGTAGTTTGATGCATAAAATATTATAACACATATGTATTTTCTTATTCCGAAACTGCTTCAGACTTTAATCCTCATCGAGCATCCTCAGGGTTTTCATTATGTACAAAAGAGATTTTCTTTCGAAGCAGCCAAAACGAATTGCACTCGGGTCAGGTTCATTATGCGTCTAATTGAAATTTCGGCAGGATTCAGCCTGAAAAAAAATAAAAAAAGAGAACTGAGGAGATTAGTGTTCGGCACGAATCAAGTATGTAGTGTGTAGTTTTTACCTTTGTTATATTATAGGTTTTTGTGATGACTCATGGTAACAGATTTATCTAAAGGGTATATCCCTTTTCTCCCTGTCACCACTCTACACTCTCTCGTCTCTCTCTTCATTTTCTTGACCAGTGTTCCTGTTTTTCTTCTCTTCAGATCAACCTGGTTCATCCCGACGCTCTCTCTTGAACCGGAGACACTCTGAGCATCTGAGGATGGTTCCACATAAACAGCCCAAAGATCCATGAAGTTACTGAGCAACTCAAGAACTTTGAGGATGGATTTGGATTGTAATTAGTTGACTGCAATGGCTCAGGACATCAGGTTGCTTTTAGTCTCATATCACTGCACATCTCAACAATGACGGAACTGTAATGAATGGACATTCGGTGCACCCAGATGAGGACGGGTTTTCTTTTGAGCCCGGTTCCTCTAAAGGTTTGTTTTTGATGCCATCTCAGGGAGTTTTTTTCTCACCACAGTCGCCACTGGCTTCGATTTTTAAGGATCGACCTTACAAATATAAGGAACAAACTTAAAGACAGAGGTAAAAAGAGTAATAAAATATTCGACTTATTAAACTTTAAGTAAAAGTACTGAATAAATACTCATTCATTATTTGAATGAAATTTGACTTAAAGACGTAAGTAACGTTACAGGTCTAAAAATCCACTCAAGTAAAAGAGAAAAGGAGCTCTGTTCAAATTTAACAAGCTTTTTTTAACAGCCGGTGGGGGGTCGCTTTGGGTCGAGTGGGGGATTCTAGTGTAGTTCAAAAAGGACAAGGAGATATAAATCTCTAGCTTTTTTTAATTAAAGGTACACCATTTCAAACGAAAGTGCAAAAAACAATAAAAAAAAAAAACACTGACCTCAGTCTGATTATTTTGCAGAAAAAAAAAAATCTCCTGTTCTAATGTCATTTATGATAATGAGAGAAATCGCAAATGAAGATTCAGAATTCAGAGAGCGAGCGCACGCATTGAACGATTTTCATTGCGCTTTCAGCTGAGTCTGCATCGCTGGCGTCTGTTTTGTCCGTCTCCATCTTTTTTAATGAGTTTAAAGCGTTAGTGCAGTGGTTTCCGGGGCTACGGTTTGCATACGATTTCAAATGTAATTCAGTATAATACTTCGATCAAAGAAACTTAAGTAAAAGTAAAATTACAGATTTGAAAAACTTTTTTTTTTTTTTTTCCCCTCCTTGAACTGCCACCTTAACGTGGTGGAGGGGTTTGAGTACCCGAATGACCCTAGGAGCTATGTTGTCCGGGGCTATATGCCCCTGGTAGGGTCTCCCAAGGCAAACAGGTCCTAGGCGACGGGTCAGACTAAGAGCGGTTCAAAAAACCCTTACGAGAAAAAAATAAATCAAGGACCGTGACGTCGGAGCGACGTGGGGCCGCCTTCCCGTGGGCTCACCACCTGCAGGAGGGACCGTAAGGGACCGGTGCTGAGAGAATCGGGCAGCAGTCGAAGGCGGGGGCCTTGACAACCCGATCCCTGGACACGGAGAAGTGTCTAGGGAATCTGCTTAGACTGCTGCCCCCGCGACCCGAATACGGATAAGCAGGAGAAGATGAATGAATGAATGAATGAATGAATGAAAAACTTTTTTTATAAAAGTTCAAGTACGCAAAAAAACGACTCAATTGCAGTAATGCGAGTTAATTCCTTGCTTTCCACATCGGACGATAGGCGCTGAAATTATAGATTTTTTTATACAACTTTATAACCACTTTATCCCTGTAAAGCTGCTTTGAGACACATTGTTAAAAGCGCTATCCAAATAAAAATCGATTGAGTTTTTCCGTACATCACCGACCTTATTTAAGGGCCTCATTAATATTAATATGATACTAATTGGAGCTTCTGTGGTGTGAAGTGGACAGCCGGATGCTTTGATTAACTCCAGACAAACAAAAGGCGCGTGCGGAAAAAGTGAGGCATAAATAAGAAAAGGTTGCATCAGTAAACACGGAGCGAAGCAGACTCCAGTCAAAACACTAATCAAAACAGGCAGTTAACAAAGGCTCGGAATCGGTACACACGTGCACAAGGAACGTCGCCATGAAGGAACAGCACGGGGTCTGGCTTATTTTGTGCTGGCTTTGGTAATGAGCTGACTTTGAGCTGGGAAGGGAATTGCCTGGAGGTCATATGATAAGGTCGGGTTGGCTGAGGATCGTGAGAGTTTGGAGCTGTGTAGTGTATTGGGGGAAAAGAATTCCAGCCGCATAGCTACACGCAATGAAATATACATGTGCAGCTCATTGCAGTTTGCAAAAAATATGTTTGCTTGGTAAAGTGTATTAATATTAATCACCTTAATCATTCTGAGGAGCAGGAGATGAGCTGCGTGTGATACTGTGTGGTACTGGTTGTGGAAAAAAAGAGATATAAAAATTGCACGTTAAAAATGTATGACGACATATTTCGATAAATAAACAACATCTGTTGGGTCGAAGTACTTTTCATAAATAGTGCGATTTTTTTTTTTTTTTTTTTTTTTTTTTTTTTTTTTTTGCGGCATGTCTGTACAACCTACAGCTTGATCTGTAAAACTTTAATACTTGAGCTGTGACTAATAATTCTAATTATACTGTGTAAAATGTAAATCAAATCAGAATGCATTGATTTGCAAATCTCATAAACGCATATTTTATTCACAATAGAACATAGAAAACATATCAAATGTTTGAAATGAGGAAATGAACCATTTCAAGGAATGAAATGGATATTTTTTTTATTTATTGGCTGCAACACGTCTCCAAAAAATTTAAGATTGGGCAGCAAAATTCTGGAAAATTTTTATTAAAATTAAATAACATTGGAGAAACATTTTGCAACTAATGAGGTTAATTGACAACAGGTCAGTGAGATGATTATAGAGGCAGAGTCTCTGAAAGGTAAAGATGGTCAGAGCTTCACCAACAGTTGAATATTTCATTACTTACAGTACATAATATCTTCAACATTTTTCAAAGAATTTGGAGAACTCTCTGCAAAAGAAACAACCAAAAATTTATATTGGATGCCAGTGATCTTTGGGCCCTCAGGTGGTATTGCATTTAAAACAGTCATGATTCTGTAATGAAAATTACTGCACAAGTTCATTAACACTTTTAGAAATCATTGACAGTTTGCAATGTCATCCACAAATGCAAATCTCTATCATGCAAAAAAGAAGAGATGTGTGAACATGATCCAGAAATGCTGCCATCATCTCTGGGCCAAAGATCATTTAAAATGTACTGAAGCAAAGTGAAAAACTGTTTTGTTGTGAGGAAATTTAGAATTGAATTTTTTTTTTTCGAAACCATGAACACCACATCCTCTGGACTAAAGAGGAGAGGGACGATCTGGCTTGTTATCAGCGCTCATATCAAAAAGCTGCATCTCTGATGTATGGGAGTGCATTAGTGCCTGTGGAATGGGCAGCGTGCACATTTGGAAAGGTTCAATGAATGATGAATGGAATATACAGGTTTTAGAGCAACAAATCCAGAAAACATCTTTTTCAGGGAAGGCCTTGCATATTTAAGCAGGACAATGCTAACTGCATGCTGCAATAGCATGACTTTATAGTAGAAGAATCCAGGTGCTGCCTGCCTGTAGTCCTTTTCATTATTTGAAAACATTTGGTGCATCATGAAACGAAAAACACAACAAAGAACACCCAGAACTGTTGAGCAGCTAGAATCCTGTATCAGACACGTATGGCACAACATTCCTCTTACAAAACTTCAGCAACTGGTCTCCTCAGTTCCCAGATGTATACAGACAGAAGAAGTGATGCCACATCGTGGAAAACATGGCCCTGTCCCTACTTTTTTGAGACGTGTTACAGCCATTCAATTTCAAATGACTTTATTTTTTCTTAGTTTAAACATGTTTTTATTTACACGATGCACAGTGTTCCAACTTTTCTTTTCGAATTGGAGTTGTAGTAATGAATGATTATAAATGTAAAATAATTGTGTACAAAAGGTATAAGAAGTATAAGAAGAAATAGAATACAAAAAGACAATAAAAACATGAATTTAGGCGAAAAAAAACCGATAAAAAAGAAGATGTACATACAGAAGCAACATTTACATTCCAGAAGCCAGGAGCTGTATGACTTATTGCGAGTATTTTGCAAGATGGGCAATTATATTGTACAGTATATATACGTGTTGGAGGTGTTTGGCTATAAGTTCAAACTGTTCTTGTTATTCTAATTAAAGTATTAATAATATTCCCTAACAAGGTCATTTGTCCTCATCACCTTGTAAAAATCCTTTCATGTTCCAGATCTTTAGTTTAAAAATAACCTTACTTTTATGGCATATGGCGAGACCTTTACCTCAACTAATTTATTCATACAATGCAATTAAGGGCCTTGCTCAGGAGCCCAGAAGTCTAATATTCGAATCACTGAGCTACCTTTTCCACCGTATTTGTTTATTTTATACATATACATTTTCTAAACCTATTGAAAGTTCCTCTATTTTTATTACAACTATATAAAAAGGACAAAATTGCAATCACTTCCCGCAACTTCCCCCACCCCCGAGAGTCCACGACGGACTCTGCAACCCTGACCAGGGTGGATGGATGAAGGACTTCAGTGAGAAAAACCAAACGATGCAATATAGAATCAACATTATGAATAAAAAAAAGTCCTTTCTCTGTATTTGCATTGCTTTCTAGGCTTTTTTTTTTTCTGCCTCCAGCCTGTAATTCTCAGAGGTACATGCATGTAATAAAGCGTAATGAAATTTAGTCTGAACAGACTACATAAATAAAAATGGAGGTATCAAATAAAGAGCAATGAAAAATCAATGAGCATCAAGTCCCAGGGTGGGAACATAAAAAGCAGCCTGGATGGGTCATCACCACCTGGCAGGCAGAGACGCATAGTCTTTGATTGAACAAATGCAACCCACTGGCAGCAAAGATTATTTAGTGACACGTACGCAATGACATGAAGTGCTTTTCTGAAGGACAGATGTTGTTTGTAGTGTGTCGTGTGAGGCATAAGAATAACTGGTATTATCTTTTTTGGTTGGCATGCTGAAATGGCTGTGAAATGAAAAGCCTTCTTCTGCGTTCTCGCCACTTTTCTTTACGCGCCTTCGCGCTAATACGCTAGTTTTTCGCCCATTCGATATGCTTTCAATCGAGCGCGATTTCGAACCCCTCTTTTTGATCGCATTTCTACTCATTTGAATGCGGACGTCTCACTGAGTTTATTGAAACACAGGACATGTGAGCAGTCTTTGTGACTGATGCCTGGATAATGAACCCTTTTTCAAAGTCGCTTCGAGCTTCCCTTCATGCAGTCTTGATCCAAAATCGAAATCAAATGGATCTGCTCGGCTTTGTTACGCGTGCTGCTGAGCATTCCAGGATGTCAGGTGTTTAATTGGGTTTATACTGCAGGCAGACAATTCAGACTTGTCACCTGTCTGTGGAGAGTCCTGAAAGACTGTACCCTTAAGACCAGGGGTGTCCAATCTTTTCCACAAGGGGCTGGTGTGGGTGCAGGTTTACAGTCCAAATAAAT
This sequence comes from Silurus glanis, assembly GCA_014706435.1. Taxonomy (NCBI): domain Eukaryota; kingdom Metazoa; phylum Chordata; class Actinopteri; order Siluriformes; family Siluridae; genus Silurus; species Silurus glanis. Next base: position 4,086,905 of record JAAIIK010000078.1, read on the forward strand.
ACACACCCGATTCTACATGTTTAAATCTAATGATTTTTATTTGTGCCTCTTGATTGGTCGGAAGCTCTTTGTGAAAAAGATTGGACACCCCAGTTTTAGACCATTTGCATTTTAACGTGTTCTCCCTTTCAAATACTTTTTCCACTGTTCGTTTTTTCTTCAGTAGGTGTACCCTGCACCCATCATCATTAAATGGTTGACAGCAGTTGACCAATCGGGATGGCAAAAACCACAAAAGAGGCAAATTAGCCAGTAAGTAATGACTAATAACTGCTTTTGCTAATGACTAGTTATAGACGTGTGCGTTATAACAACCTATTTATAAGGCCTTTATTGGTTATTCTCTTATTATTGTCTTATAGCCACTTTACACTTGTTCCTGTCAAGGTACTAGTAGCTTGTATATGGCAAAATACATACTTTATAATGTGTGAATGTGTAGTTTATGTAGTATGGAATAAATATAAATCATGTTCCCTGTTCTAAAGTAATCATTAGTTGTTTTCCAATAATAAACAAATGCTGTAAATGCAATAAGAAAAGAGAATGAATTATTTTTTAATTATTATTTAAATTAAAATAGAAAATTTATGTGTTTTGTTTTGGTCCTTTTGGCTATCCATATTCTCCTACCTAGGTGAGTCCAGTTTCTTGTACATGCAGGTCATTATCTTGGATGTTGCAAATGAAAAATAATAACTATCCCTTTACTGTCCTATGCTATGATAACACCAAAATAACACTACGGTTAAATGAAGGATGAAGGATAAGTTTGGAAACTAAGTCTGGAGGGGGAGTGGTGGCTCCAGCGGTTAAGGCGCTGGGTTATCGATCGGAGGGTCTGGGGTTCAAGCCCCGGTATCGCCAAGCTGCCACTCTTGGGCCCTTGAGCAAGGCCCTTAACCCTCTATGCTCCAGGGGACCCTTACGAGAAAAAAAAAAATAAAAATCAAGGACCGTGACGTCGAGCGACGTGGGGCCGCCTTCCCGTGGGCTCACCACCTGCAGGAGGGACCGTAAGGGACCGGTGCTGAGAAGATTGGGCAGCAGTCGAAGGCGGGGGTCTTGACAACCCGATCCCTGGACACGGAGAAGTGTCTAGGGAATCTGCTTAGACTGCTGCCCCCGCGACCCGAATTACGGATAAGCGGGAGAAGATGAATGAATGATGAATGAACTAAGTCTGGATTCCTCACAGTTGATGAGTCTCCCTTATTTGCAAAAGTCTAATAAGTTCTTCACAGTACAGCATCTTCTCCCATCCTGTCTACACAAAAGTGTGAAAACCCACCTAGTGTACAGTTTTGAATGTTATTCATGCTCTATTATGTCATATTAACATTTCCAAAGCAGCTTAGCTCATTTTACGATCAAATGCGTCTTCATGTGACAGTGTGAAACACGTCATCTTCTTAATGATATTTCTATTCACTTATCATATGGCGTGACATATCAGGTCAGAACACCTTGGTACAGAACACTCTGACACATAATAAGTATCAGAGGAAAGCAGATTTTCTGGCAAAAAAGATGAGGTTCGATGGAGCCTGACAGGATGCTATCATCAAAAATGTTTTATTCTTCTTATACCGCAGCGTTTCTTTTATTCTAGAATGACAACGTGCAACATGCTGTTCTGCGTAAGTAGTAAAATACTTAAAGGGCTTGTGGTTTGCTAGAAACGGTTTCTTTTCTGTTAATTGATACACAAACGTCCATTTGACCTTCTTAGCGTCCTCTGATTCCTGAACATCGCAGCAGATTTTTTTTTTTTCTTTTACCGATTTTTTTAATCCCCTATGCTCAAAGCCTTTGCCTTCATAAATCATCACTTAGATAACAGCCCTGTTCACCCGACTGTAGAGAGAGGATTCCTCAAAGGACTTCAAAATCTATTCAAACAGACCTACAAATCCAATCACATAGCAGTCCAAACTAAAAAAAATTTTAGTTTGCCCCATTCAATCCAAGCTCGCTTATACTGTACATTTCCATTTAATGCATTTGGCAGGCACCCTTATCCCTATGAGCAGTTGGGGGTTAAGGGCCTTTTTCCAGGGCCCAGTATTGTCAGCTTTGTTTGTGGGTGCTCCGATTTAAACACATGACCTTCTGGTTTAAAGTTCAATGCCTTCACCATTAAACTACCACCCCTTTTATACCACAAAGAGATTGAACTCTGAAATCTGATTGGTCAGAGAGCAGCAAGGTGCCACTTCTGGCAAAAAGGTTACTGAAGAAAAATGAACGATTAGTCAAAAGCTGTTGATTAATTCAACAGCGTGTAATTTTGTGTAACTTGGGCAGTCTTTCAGGCTTCAATTGATTTTTCAATGGATTTCAATTCAATTTATATATTCAAAGTATTATCATATCTTCAATGGAGTTTCCCCTGATATGTTGTACTTATTATTTTTAGGAAAAAGTCTCCAGTGGCAGGACTGTAAAAATCAGAAAGCTGAAAATTCTTCTAAAACTAGAAAGTCTTTAGTATGGAAGGCTACGCAAGTTTTAAAAAAAAAAAATAATTTCACGATTGTTTATAGCTGCTATAGCATAAGTGATAACAGGGACCTCATTTAACATAACTCTACTGTAACTGTATATAATGTACAGTAAAATAAATATAAAATGACAGTAGTTGCTAGAGGAAATAAAACACATAGGGTCAGGCCAGATAACACCCTACCATTGATTATTTTCCTATATCAGCATGCTTTTTACCTATTATATTTGAAATATATATGGTATAAATATATAAATATGATTCTATTTTACCTTTTTTTCTCTAAATGATTACAATAACATTGGCACCGTTTTCAGGTTAAACCTACAGCTGCAGCATTATTATAGTGGCAATATATTGCAATCGTCACCGAATGCCTTGATCCTGATAGCACACGGTGCAAACCAGACCCACGATTACGCCGCGTTCCAAAGTCGAGATTAAATGGCAGCTGGATCTAACAGAGGAAGCTGCTTGACCAAATTGCATAATTTGGTTTCAAAGCGAAACAATTGACCTCTTTCAGTGGAACAGCTAAAACAAAAAGAAAACCCAAACCAATGAATAAAAAATCCACGACTCGACACGATTAGATTGTACTGCTCTCAGCATAGATCAAGCTGTCACTACCAGCTTAGAAGACATATTTGGCAAACTCAAACACAGTTTCATCACTTGAGGCATGATGCTGATATAATCAACCGGCACGTGGTATTGTAGGGTGCAAAGTAGAACAAATCCCCAACAGCTTGATTGCTTTATTACGCCTAAGCTGGATAATATTGACAGGAAATGAAGGATATTGGGGTGTGATAAAAAATAATACAGTACACAGTATGTGATCTAAGTTTTTCTCTGCTTATTTGTAATATACACTATATGGAATCTGAGTTTTTTTATCTGAGTTTTCCAGGTACACAATTCAGTAGGGTGCCTTTGGATGTGGTAGCATGAAATGCTCCTTTTAGTGAACCAGGAGACCCAAACCTGTTCCAGCATGACAGTGCCCCTGTATACAAAGCAAGCTCCATTAAGATATGGTTTAAATGGGTTGGAGTGGAAGATCTTGAGTGGCCTGCTACAGAGCTTTGATCTCAACCTTACTTTCAACCTTTTAGGATGAATTGGAACTGCACCCCAGGCCTCCTCACCTCACCCACATTAATACCTGATTTTACTAACATCCTTGTGGCTGAATCTTTAAAATCACAGCAACTTGGCACTGATAACACATTTTTTTTTTTTTAATTAACATACAATTATGATTGTAACATGTCCATGAAACAACTCCTGTTTTCATTTGAAAGATAATTGATTGTTTAATAACTAGCTAGCAAGGGAATGTCAAGAAAATACTGCTTTGTCAGCACAATCTTGTATTATATTACTCTGTGTAGTTTTCAGAGAACCAGAGACCCCAAAAAACGCTCCCCCCCGCAAAACGCTCAACACTCTCGCCCAGCCTCTCCCTCCTATTTATCACCTGCACCTGTTTTCCCTTAAACCTTCCCCTTTAAAATAACCTTTTTCCCCTTCACTCGGGGTCCGATCTACCGTACACCTACCTCAGATCATTCGGACTCCCTACGGATCCTGTCTTCTCCTGCGATCCTGTGCTCCTCGTTACGCTAATTTCATCATTTCCTGCACTCCAGTTTCTGAATCTTCTTTGTTTGTTCTCTTCAAAAATAAATAATCTACACCCTGTTTTACTCCCGGTTTCCGCCATCTGGTGTTTCGTGACAGTAGTTATGAATCCTTTTAATTACATTTATTCACAGACAAAATTTGTTACAGACTCCTCAAGTTCTTCAGGAACTCATGACAATTCAACTTAAAAATGAATTCAGTTAAAGCTGTGAGGAGAATTTTTGGGAGTCGAGCGAACGGTATGATGAGGTGTACACTCACAATCGTGCTACAATGCACTCCTCGCCAAAGTAATCACTAAAAAAAAAACCGCAGTGCCATAACTTAGGGATTGAAGAGTGATTTGTAGTCTCGCTCACGATGTACCACGGACAGTGACGGTATCATCTGGTGTTCAGAAAAGGGGTCTAAATAAACAAATGGGAGGAACATTTGCGAAGATGACGTGGCAATTATAGTGAAGATTGGACACCTCTTCCTAAAACAAACAATCAACACTTTTCCAGGTTTGCTTTGTCTTTGTCTGCTAAATGCCATTATTGTAAATGTAAATGGATAAAATGTGTTAGGAAGCAACACACAAAAAAAAAAATCAAACACAATGGAAAATCTAATTAGGCAGAAATTGAAGTAATGGGTTCTTTAAATAATAGGTGTAAATGCTTTAGATTCTGGACACAGGTTTCAAAAGTCATGACCATTAACATACTTTTGAATTATATCCAATTGTTACCCATTGGTTTTGCTGGAGCATTGGCGACACTTGGCCCAAATTCTTTTCCAAAATGTCCCTTCCACCCTCCACAAACAATGGGCCGAATTTCACTTTCACTTTTTTTCCGATTTCATTTTCACGTTTTAAGGCTGCTTTTGATACACCAGCGAAAAGAAGGAAAAACGAGACAATAAAGAAGAAAAGAGGAGATTCGAAATGATCAGAAAACCGATAAACACGATTTTTGGATCATGAAAATCCGGCTCAGTCTTTTGGGAGAAAAACAAAGCTTAATCTCTCTCACACAGAAACCTATTAGGACAAGCTCCATTAAAAAAAGAACCAGAAAAGCAGTTCATAAATCATTTTTGGCTGCAAGACAGAACTCCGAAAACAATCAGCTTCACCATTCTGCCCTGCTGTATTAGTTTCATACGGTACTTCCTCCAATCACCTGATATGGTTAAAAAAATATTGTGCATAAAAAATATGTTCGCAGTGAATTATTAATAACACACCAGATCCTTTTTAAGTGTATGAGAAAGCTGCTATCTACTACAAAGCTCTTTTTATCCTCCAAATACATGAATATCGCCGTATATAAAATGCTTGTCTAGTTGGTATTGTAATGCCAACTACGTATGCGACGCCTCCAAATATGTATGAAGGTCAGTATTACCAAACATTTTATAAGCATGCGGCATATGCAGTTCCTCCAGGGAGTAATCCACCAGCCCCCCCTCATACACACACCAGCATTTTTTCCTCCCTGTTTTTGCCGTATTGCAAAAATATCAAATTTAAGTATGTTACGATGTGATTTTTTTTCTTTTCTGCGTATTTTTCTCCTCAAGAGAAACCCGTACAGAAATGAAATCATCTGCTTAAATATATACAAAATAATCGATTCACTCCTCTCTATTTTAGCGACCGAAATTTGGGTCGCGTATTTCGTTTGGAAAATGTTCAATCAGGCGCACCTGTGTTCAATTGAAAGCCACCTGCGTTCAATTGTGTGCTTGCACAATCATTAGTGCTGACTTTACAAGTTCTAGCATCTAGCAGAAGACCAAAGAACTGCCCAGGAACGTCTGAAACGAATCTTTCAGTTCCAGCCTCTATGGCCAAAAAGTCAGTTCTGAGAAAGAACAAATCCGAGAGTGGAGAGAAAAAAACATGCGAGATTAAATTGGCATACTTTGGTCTGGAACCAATCTTTGGCACCATGCTCTAGGGTTGTTTTACAGCAGGAGGGACTGGAAAGCTTGTCGCCATCTGTGTTTAGAGTGAAAAGAGATGCTTTAACAAGACGGCAAGGCAAAACAATGAGGCGAAAATGACAAATGGAAGGCTTGGAAAGAGAAGGTTTGTGCTTTGGAGTCAAAGACCAGAGTCCAGACTTAAATCCGAGTGAAAACCTTTGGGCGGAATTTCCATCCACCAAGGTTCTGTGTTTGCACTGAGAAGATCTAAGTATCAAAACAGCTCAAATACATGCATTCAAAAGAATCTACATCTGTAATTAATGGATTTCCACACTCTAAGAGATGGATGCTCATCATCTAATACTTTATTTAATATTACTTCTAAAGAGAGTCAAGTTCCGTTTTTGCATACACGAGCAGTTTTGTTCGACTTTCAAAAACCTGGAATCGCTGCCCCTCCCTCGTCGTATTCAGCCGTACTTCATTTCTGCTCTCCTGCACGTACAGTACAGTACAGTCAGGTCTTCTGGTAATGCACTCTTTCTGCTTTGTGCTCTCTGAATTCACAGTGTTCACCTCGGGGACGAGGACGCTCGGTGTGCATCTTGACAAAAATGATTTCAGGTTTGTCCTTGGGCTGGGTACACACTTGGTAACGGGGCGACTTCAAATACCAACCAATATCCTTTTACCCTCCACCTTCCGTTAGCCTGCTAAACTAGGTCAGGGTAATTTCCCCCGAAAGTGGTAAAAAGAAATGTCCTTAGAGCGCAGGTAAACGAAAAGAGAACGATTGTTTCAAGTACCTGTCCCTCTTGACAATTTTCTGTAATTGCGTCTCAATTTTCCGGATTGAATCTTTTTTGTGTGTGTGACGGCGCAACACATTAAACAACAATGCACTGATTCCTTTTTTCCTTCTCTTTTGATTTGCTGTTTAGGCTTCGATTTGAATTAGGCTTTGTATTTCTTAGAAATTCAGCCAGGCCGACTCAGAAGATTGATTTTAAGATCTCCCTGTGTGTGCTTTGAGGAGATTCTGGAAGAAAGAACAAAAATTCTAGCCATAAAGCATATTAAATATGTAAAAAAAAAAAAAAATGGGGACAAATTCAATTCAAAAACAGCACGTTAGGCAGAATCCAATCCAAACATTAATCCCAATACCCAACCCTGTGCTCACTAGCAGGACCTTTACTACTGAACGTCTGCTACCTTGCTCCTGTGCTATTAATAATAACGATCCTGCATTAGCATTGCTTTTAGATCAGAGTTTTATAAGGGCACATTGAAATTCTGGCTAATTTATGTGCATGTTGGTTTAACGCGGTCCATCGTGTTTAAACACGTTTAGACATGTTGCACATTTCATTTAGACTTTCCAGACTGAAGCAACTTGATGATAAGCATGTTTTTCTACCGAACACACACACACACACACACACACACACACACACTGCTAACCAGGAAAACCGAGGTCAACAATTAAATTTGACTTTTGCTAAATTAATGTTTGAAAAATAGCAGAAAAATTGTGCCAGGAAAACTGCCAAAGCAAAAAACTAAAATAAGAAATCCCTGTTTTTATACACGTGTCGGTGTGTAACTTTTTAGCTATTTAAATATATTTTAAAACGCCATTATTACATGCTTAAAACTGCTTTCATGAACCACAGTGCCTCTGTATTTTTAGTACGGATTTCTCCTCATTTATATTCTCAGCACTGTATTTTAGACAAAGTTCATCATTTTCCATTTAATAGCAACTCATACATCTGTTTGGCTGTTCACCAAAAACAAACTGGGTTTCTGGATTGGTTTGTGACCTACAGAACCAATGATCTGACATCGTTTATTCTGACTCTGATTGTGCTTGTTTTTATATATAGATCCATGAAGTTACTGAAAAACTCAAGAGCTTTGAGGACTTTGAGGATGTATTTGGATTGTAATTAACATTAACAGTCTACTAAAATGGCTCAGGACCACCGTTTGCATGAACATTTTTGTACAGTATTTAAGCCCCTAACACCGAACAGTAAACCTCAACAATGATCAAACTGTAATGAACGGACGTCCGGTGCCACCTGGATGAAGATTTTGAGTTCCTTTTAAGGTTTCTTCCTCATGCCTTCCATTGAGTTTTTGCTCGCCACAGTCTTCACTGGTTCACTCATTAGGGATAAACGTACAATTATAAGGTTTGAACTTACAGGCACTATTTATACAACTTTATAACTGCTTTATATGTGCAAAACTGCAAGACAATGCCCACAAAATGCTATACAAATAAAAATTTATATACATTTTTTTAAACTAAAATCAAGGATTTGTAGACCCAGACTCAAAAAAATTGATATTTGCTGACTGTTTAATTGATCAGCAAATTTTCCACCACAGGAAAGTCTTCAGGAGAGACAAAATAGCATTTTGCTTTTTTTTTTTGTTTTGTCTAATCAGCTTCAAAAAAGGATGATGGGAGAATAAATAACTTATATTGTGCCTGTTTCAAAATGTTAAACACAACTATAAATGGTTAAAAAGCGAGCAGTTGTTTGTTATTCAAAATAGTAATCGTTGTCAGATCATATTACAAAGCTCCAGCATAGATTATTTTCCCGTAGCGGAACAGCATGCGTTTTTTATTAGATGTGTTGCTGAATCGATATGTTAAAGCCACGAGTTGCTCATGAAAATGATAACTATTGTATTTTAACCAGACTGACACATAAAAGTCGATTTCATTCAAGCATTGATGTCTGTTCCAGCCAAATAACTATCAATAACTAACCAAATAACCAACGAGACTCTGTAGAGACTTGAAGAGCCATGTTCAAAAGTTTTATTCAACTGCATTCATCAAGCTTCGGCTTACATATGTATTGATGATTTAAAAAGACCAAAATGAGGCAAGGATCTCAAGATCATTCAGATAAAGGGGTCACCTCAGAGGTTCCAGTATTGTCAATCTGCCACTCTTAAGCCATTAAACAAGGCCCTTAACCTTCTGTGCTCCAGGGGTGTTGTATCACGGACCCTGCACTCTGACCACAGCTTCTTAACGTATGCGGAGAAAGAATTTGTTCATGTGACAAGTATAAAGCATCTTTACCTCAAAATACTAGGGAACAATAACAAGGCTTCACAGAACTCTATTGTCATTCAAAGAAAGACCATTGTTGTTAAATATACACTCGAGAAACAGTGAAATTCTTCCTTCAAATGATCTCAGAAGCTTGGTTTAAAGCTCAGGGTACCTCGGGCCTGAAGCAGAGATGGTTAAGGGCAGTTTGGCGGGGGTAAGGCTTCAACCCACAATCTTACATTTAATAAACCAAACCCTTAACCACTGAGCTACCACAACCCTATTACTTTGTACTGTAATGGGAACTGAAAGTAACACCAGAACTAGACGTGGAGGCCACGTATTAATTCTGATGTTCACCAGCGTAGTAAATTGTATTGTATTTTCAACACCAAGCTGAAAAACCAAAGTAGTGGCCACCACATGATTATTCATGGACACGGAGTACTTAGATTTCGACCTCAAAATATTCATTTGCGGCAATGCAGCGCTCCAAAACAACCCCCATGGCACCAGAGAAAACAGGCCACCATTTAATGATCGCATCGGGCATGATCAACAGCGTTTCTGAAGAAGAACGAACAGCAGCCCACTCACCTTCAGAATACATGCTGATCTTGTTGAGACAAACAGGACGAGTGACAAGCCCACACAGTGTTAACTCCTGTTCCAAGCGTTTTTTTTTAGTCACTCATTATATTTTGCCTTTTATATAAGTTCGACTTGACAAGATCGGCTCGCACAGGAAAGCTTGTGGAAGATGACACAGTGCTCTGTGGAGTCTGGATTCAGAGGCAAAAAATAGGCAAAATCTTGTCACCTTTTTGTCTCTCATAGATGAACTTTTATATCAAATCTGTCTCAGCAGACTCTTTCAAAAAATGGATGGTTTTGTGGACAAGTGGAACATAATAAGTGCCTCGACGTGTCCGCAGGTTGTCGGTGGTACTGATGCGAATTGATCGAACAATAGACATTGACACGAGGCAGCTTTACAGAAATCTAGATGTAGATTTTTCATTCTTAACACACAAGCTGAGAGAGAAAGTGGCAAGGAAAAAACTCTGCACGATGAAACGAGGAGGAAACCTTCAGAGGAAACCGATTTGAAAAGAAATCCATGGTGTCCTGGGTGACATCAAATAGTAAGATTATACACTACACAAACGTCGGACACCTCAGCGTCAACAGAAGACCCATTTCTGAACCCTTTGAAGGTTTTTTGAAGGATGGGAATCTTCACGAGACCTTTTACAGGTCAAGAAGTTGAGCCGCCATGTGAGTAATCACCGAGTAGAACAAAATACTTCTCCATATTGCAGAGCTTTGGGTGCTCTTTGTTTTTTAAGAGGTTTTTTTTCCTCTCAGTAAAACCTTTATACACAATAGCTGCTGGCCCTCTGAATAGATCAATACAGTCCAGTGATCTCCATCTCCTCAGTCTGCTTTGCTTCATCGGGTCCATGCACAGACACTTTTGGAAAAGAAAAGGACCCCCTGCTTGCCCATTATACCCCCGAACACAAACACACACCATTTCCTCTAGTGGAGGCAGTGACAGAGAAAAGGACACTAGCGGGTTTGAAGATCAATGAACAATTCTGCTCATCCCCACCCACGTCGTGATATCCAGGAGCACCTTTATCACCTCCTGGAAGCAGTAATGGTGATCTTTTCTACCTTCTGGCTTTTAGGTTGCACGACGTTTTCTTGTCAGCATGCTGCTCCGTCCTACGCATTTCACAATGTATAGAAGGACAGTGAATTAACTCGAATCAAATCATCATTTTGACACAATTTAGAAGTTCCTTCAACAGTAATGTCAGAACCTTGCATCCCACACACATTGAATATGAATGTTTTAGGCTTTTTAGCCATTGCCTATGTACCCTTATCACACCAGCATTGATTATTATACACTCTGGGAATCATGTTGATTTTTGGTTTTACGAAGCCAAAGCAGGGTTTCAACAACTAAACCATGTATTTGCATTTATGTGAGTCGGGGTTGGAACGCAAGGAGGTGAGTTTGGGTAATTAATGGGTTTATAATTATTACTTTCTATTCACTAGCTTGTTTTTCCTATTGGCAAGAGGGGGAAAGTAACGGAACACATTTACTGTATTACATTACTGTACATTTACAGTAACTCCCATTACTGTAATTGAGTAGTTTTTTGTGTACTTCTACTTTTGAAAGTAGTTTTTTTTTAAACCGGGAATTTTACTTAAGTATGTTTTGTTCGAAATATTTTACTTAACTACAGTTTCATATTCGGTACTGATTAAAAAAAAAATTGCTGCGAAAGTGAATAACATATATTGGACTCAAGTCATGGACTTGTTTTTTTTTTTGCTTTTTGTTATTGCACTTTAATTTGTAAAGGTGTTTCTTCAATTAAAAACAACTACACAGTATTTTAGGGAGTAGAATATTTTTTCTCTTTCCACCTCTGCTATTTGCATTCCTGTGGGAAAAATGTATAATACGTATGACATGGCAAACAAACACTTCAGCGTAAGAGACGATAATATAAGATTCTTTTGCCAGAGACTGCCGTAGATTACAAGGAAAATAAATATAAATGAAGTATAGTAAATAAAGTAATACAGTAATACAGCAACAGTAATGCAGAACTCGACAAATTCGGTACTCGTCATTTTGTTTGGTGCTTTCTGGGCATTTTACGCCTAAATCAAGGGTCCAAAAGAGGTTTCAAATGCTACCGCCTACTTGTTAAATATTACTGTATAGACATTATGACATTTTAACATTATGACAGGTAAAGTGAATAACACTGATTATCTCTTCATCATGGCATCTGTTAGTAGGTGGATATATTTATCAGGCAGCAAGTGAACATTTTGTCCTCAAAGTTGACGTGTAAGAAGCAGGAAGAATGGACGAGCGTAAGAATTTGAGCAAGGGCCAAATTGTGACGGCTAGACGTCTGGGTCAGAGCATCTCCAAAACTGCAGCCCTTGTTGTTCCTGGTCTGCTGAAGAAGTTAATGCTGTTAATGCTCGATGGGTCAGAACAGTTTTAGGGAGCACAATAATAGGCAGGTGGTCATAAAGTTAATGCTGTAAATGAAAAATTCGATATATACAAAATGTATTCAACACTACAAAAAAGGTGCAAAGGAACCCAGCTCTAGTGTTTATTAGAAATCATTTGGTATAATTGTCAAATTTCCTTATTTATAGCAAACTGCAATTTTTCTTGTTGAATCACAAAGCAACTGCTTAGTTTTGGGAGTGAATATAAAAGCTTTGTCATCATCCAAGGACATCAAAACTCCTTCATCATAATTCCTTTGACTATACTTAAAGGAAATGCCAGATAATTCTTATTGAACCATGACTGTGTTGGTTCAATGATTGAAATGCAAATTCCTCTTCCATATGCTTGCTTTTCTGCTAACACACATCCATATTGATTATTTTCCAATCATCTTATTGATCTCCATATAGATTGTACGTGGCGCAATTATGAAGAAGCATTTCTACGCGGTGCTCAAGCTGGATTACCAGCTCATCGCTTGGGATTGATGTGTATTAAATGGGTTTCTTGTGGATACATTCTTGTGGGAGTAGAGAGACTAATGTCTGCCTTCAGCCTGACCTTTGGCAGGCTGTTTTCACCAGTGGTTTAAATGCAGGTTTCTTCTCTCCCCCTAATTTATGAGCATGTCTAAACAGCACCAATGGTGCTTGAGTGCAGTAAACATAGCAGAACAGAAAACAGTAAATATGATATACCCTACTGAATCTCTGAGGTATTTTTTGAGGACTGGGTCATTTCGTAACCTGACCTAAAAAACAAACAAACGGTCAATTCCTGATGCCTTTAAATCCTCTTAGGATGTGACCCAGCCATGACAAATGCAGACGGACCTTTTGCAGAAGCTATTTCACAGAGTATTAATGCTCTCTACAGGTGCCAATATCGCACTACGTAATAGGCGAGCAAGGAAACCAGGGGCCTGTACCTGTCTGTCTATTTGTGTATAATGACTGCAGATAATAGCAATGTTCTTGGGTTTTTTTTTGCTGCATCAGCAATGCAGGTGAAATATGAAATGAGAAATGTTGCATGTGCCAAAATTGGTATACTGAGATTTTCATTGCCCAGCCCACTAGGGCGGATATTCACCGCAAATAAAGTAAGGATTCACACACGTTATTAATCTCAGCATATATATGCAAGAATTCAAGCATTAAGGAATGACCTGGATCTATTTCACAGTCCAGAGTTTTTTTTACCCAGAATGACTGCATTTTGAACAATCGTCAGCAGTTTATGTACAGTGCTTTAACCGTCACAATGTTTAGGATCACTTAGAAGTTAACATTCCGAAAGACATTCCCAGTTTAGATAACATTAGTGTCGATTAGAAATGAATCAAAATCAGTGTACACACTTGTAATGTTTGTAAAGCATAGCTTAAAAAAAAAAAATGTTTTATTATTATTTACAAAAGGTGGTATCAAAAGTTTTGAGTTTTGTAATGCTGCACGCACAGTCACAGGGAGCACCGACCTTCATAAGTCAGTGTGCCAAAAGACATGGTACATCGGGAGCTGTGCAACCGACCACGTGCAAACTTTGTCATCGAGCTCTCCTCACACGTGAGTTTCTCACCTGAAACTTATGAACTCGCTTCTGCACCCACCCTACTCACCAGATTTGGCTCCTGTGGACTTCTCCCTCTTTCCCGAAGATAAAGATCCAGCCTGCCGTTTTGGCACCATTGCGGAGCTCCAGCACGAAACACAGAAGGTTCGAAAAGAAGACTTCCAGGACGCATTTCAGAGGAGGCAGGAATGCCGGGATCGCTGGACGCTGTACAAGGGGACATTTCTAAATGCTAATAGTGAGTAAACTTAGATTAAAAAAAAAAAAGTACTTTCTTGTAAACGGAGGTAGTCTCGAAACTTGACCTGGCCTGAAATCGCATACAACATGGAGCCTGATAATGATGTCGAAATTCCCTCTGTGCAGAACTCTAGAACCACATGACCATTCTTATAAAAGGCTTTACAGCAAACCCTTATTGTGCACCACTCCATTGCTCTATTATAACTAGTAGCAAGGGGATCTTAACGAGCTTGCAATGGTTCCAAACAATTCCCCCAGGGTCAACTCCAAAATTCCCCATTTCCCTGTACCACCTTGTATAAGTCCATGTTTAGCAGCATTGGTGTTCTAATGCCACATCATGTTTGATAATCTTATCTTTTTTGAGTATCTTTTTTGAGTATTTTTGAGTATCCTGAAACTTCTACCATCAGTATTTGTTAGTGTTGGACAGTAACAAAGAATTAAGATTTTCTTTTCGAATATTATTTCGAATATTTCTTTTCGAATATATTTTCTAAAAACAAAGCTTGCATAGTTTATTATTCAAATATAGCGTGATTATCATTGATCAGTATTTTGCATTTGATTCGTACAAATTTTTATGATAGAATGGACTTAGACACATTCAAAGCAAGACCTGTAGTACTGTTACTCAAATAGAAATGCAAAAAAAGGACTTTTTTTTACGCTTTCCGGAGTAATTTTTAAGCAGTGGATTTAACATTTTTACTTAAATACAGGAATTATGCACTTCATACGCCACTGCCATGTGTAGGTCAGAATGACTAGAAAGAAAGCGCTTTCCTAAAAATAACGTGTCGGTCTGTTGCTGTTTTGAGAAATGAAGGCTGCTCTAAATTTCCAAGATTTTGAAGTGAGAAGCCCTGGCGCAGAACTGACACAACCAAATACATCAGAATCCCAACTTGGAGAAACAGAGGCCTCACAGGTCCTCAGTTAGAAGCTCTAATAGATAATGCAACAAATCTACAGGGACATCTCAGGGAGTTTTTCTTTGCCACAGTCACCACTGGCTCACTCATTAGCGACAAACAGACAATTATAAGGAACGAATATTTCAAGCTGAAATCAATACTTTTATATATATATATATATATATATATATATATATATATATATATATATTATATATTTTTCTCTATTTGCTTTGCAACTTAATTAACAAATAATGGCGCATTTCCTGATTAATAATTCATAATTCCTGATAAATCATGAAGTTTAGTATAATATATATAAGGGATGTGCATCTCCATAACTCAGGCCGATGCGATGCGTAACCCACGATACGATACATTAGAGATACATATGATTTCAATCTGATTCAGCACAATGCGATTCAATGCAATACGATGCAATGGAAAAAATATGATGCTCCACAATTTAATTGCTCTGCAGAGCTAATAAACGCTTTAGAACCACATTTTTAGGTTTATTGTGTATGTTTCGTTCAGACAGACAGCAAATAAACAATTTACTTAGATGCCTTCTGACTTCTAACTTTCTAACTCATGGCTCTTTCACAAACAGGCCTTTGTAGGGCAAAAAAAAAAGAAAGGAATTTAGCTTAAATAAAAAATAGGCATTCTTTTCTTGTTCCGTCTCCAGCTCTACCTCTGCCATGTTAATCTGTATTCTATGTGACTCTCAGGACACGCCTCGGTCTCCGTAGTTTGCGATACGTCATGTTCACGTAGCATCAGCGGTGCTTGAGAAACGGTTAAGCGAGAAGAAATCGATCGACGTAGAAAATATTAGTTCTAAATAATAAAAGTCTAGCCCATCAACTAATGATTATATAGAAATAAATCACCGACGTTCGCAATATGTTCAAAACGATGCGACGTGACTCAAATGCCAACTTCTTCACAATGCACGATGTACAATGTACAAATACGATGTAAATAGGTGAATCTCATCATTTCTAATATACTGTATATAGTGATTGGACAACTGACACAGACATTTTTTAATTTCTTCCTTTAATAAAGCCATGTGACCCACATGCCATCCGGGTTGCTAAGACAACCAAAAAGATGGGCTGCGTCCAGCTGGTGTGGCTCTGAGCAGAGCCTGCTGTGATCAAGCGATAATGCCTTTCATTACGTACAGCTCCCGCGACTGCTTCATAATGTTCGCCAGACCAGGTGTTCCAGCCACTGCCTGCAAAAAAAAAAAACCCACTTCTTGGACACATTATCGGCGATCGATTCTGGCTGAGGCGTGTGCTCTGCATTTAAAAATAAGTTAGATCAAGCTCGATCTTTAACACAAGCTTTTCTCGGCGAATGAATTTGGGAAACAGCTCATGCACGGACACTTATCCGGTTTGTTTTGTGAAAACCTGCCTGATTTGCCTAAGCGGAGACTTTACATCGCAAACGCTCCTCCGAAGTGTATAAACAAGTCTCTTATTAGAGTAACCCGCATCCTAAAAATCTGCTAATTGACAGGCACTGTAGTCTCCCTCGATATCCATAGTGCTCCTCGAACAAAGTGTTTAGACAGAATCAGGACACAAGATGTCGTTATCAAAAGATATATCTCTTTTGAAGCTTCTTGTCACAGCCAAACTTTCAGCACTTTGTTTTTTTGTATTTGTCTCTGGATTGGAGCCGTCACCTATGATTGATACGCTCTGGTAACAAAGTGGCTGTTGCTTTTTACGGTATGGCTTTGGTTTGCAGAATAGTGCAGAGGAGTTCCAGGAGGTGAAGGGACATTCAATCTATTATGCAGGTCCTTTACTTGAATACAAGCCATTCATCATCCTGTGACACTATCAAAGCATAATGTCTTCACCACTTCAGGTACATGCCCTTATTCGTAGGCAAACAAAGGACATTCACACTTATCACACTTTATTGTCATTGATTGTATCGAGAAAAAGAAAGTTTTTGGAAAGTTTTGCTCGAACGCTAGACAAGACAAATATGCACATGGGATGTCTATTAGTCATGGAGTTCATCGCCCAGATGGGGAAATATTTCCATAAAATTTTGATGTGGTAATAGAACTGCTTTTTTATATTTGTCACAAAACCATTCCACGTTTGACATGAGCACAGGAATCTATCTACAGAAAGGATTGCCAGCAGAACGTACTGCAGTGGTGGATGAGTTCGGTTGCTAATCCTTTAGAGTTCCCGAATCACATTTCTTGGGAGATCATTAGTATATACCTGGACTGATTCAGTGTAGCTAATACATTGCTCATATCCATGAACCGAAACTTTACAGAGGTTTAAAATTGGTGACGCACACACGTGAAAAAAAGACCACTCAAATCTTAAATCTAATTTTCCAGAAGGGGTTTGATTCATTTTCTATATAAAAAAAAATTCCCAAAGTCTTTTATATATCTTACAAAACAGCACATCATACTTTTTGTTCAATTTCAGCTGTAGTTCATGTTTGTGGAACTTCTTTAAAGCAAGAAAGTTGTGCTATACTTTATCGGGCGTTATTAAAATTTTCCAGTGTTGGAAAGCACTCAAAAGAAATAGAGCTTTACCTCTGATTCGGATTTTTAATTGGAAATAAAGTTTAAAATCTGTATATTTATATATTTGTTTGGTCAAATTAAACCTTCATATCGTTAAATGACAGAGAAACATGCATGTGTCTCTCAAAAACCATAAAAGACGAGGCATTTCCTAATTATTAACAGCCACTGTATATGTGGCTCAAGTGATTGACAGAAGCATGTCTCGAAATTGTAACATCGAATCCTCTGAAGGCTAAAACCATTACCAACTAACGTTTCTTAGTGCAAGGGCAAGAAGTACCTCCTTTTGCATGCTAATATGCTCACCTGGGTATTCATCAGCTCTTAAATAGACCTTTCCTTGCACCTCTAGCTGGAAAAAAAAAAAAACAGGCGGTGTTTGAAATTAGAGTTCAATCTGCCATTTATGTCTGTAGGGGATTGTCTCATTTCTATTACTTCGTTTCGGCTGCAGTTAAAATAATTACTTCTGAACTGCTCTTTATTATTTATAACCTCGACTCCTCAAGGAAGAACGGACTGCTTAATTACAACGCCACTTCACGCTAAGACCGCAAAAAGATCAAGCATGAAACCTGCCGTCTGCAACACAAAGAATTAGAATATTTTTCAGGCAGAAAAAAAAAATGCTTAAGGTGCCAAACGTGAAATATATTACAGAGGGTATAAACTGTAAAAACAAGCCAAACGTCCAAGCAAGTGGAAATATCCTGAATATAGTCAAGCGTTTCTCATCAGAGGATTACAAAATACCTATTATAAGAGTTTGAAACCTATTTCAAGCTATGTTTATACTCATTTTTGATTTGAAATAACCCTGTGCAGTCTTGTTTCGCTTGATTGCTCATTTCAAGCATTTATTTCTAGAAAGATCAAATGTACTGAAATGTTAAGTATAATGTCCAGAAATGGATTTAATGGTCTAATATTGTAATCTTATAATAAGTAGATACTTTATCAACTGGACTTTGCGCCTTTTCTGGTGGCAGGACCCTACAGCTGATATGGGGGACAGCTTAGAAGATTATCGGGGTCTTTTTTTTCCTTAAATGATGGACGTTTACACAATATGCTGCATCCGCATTGCGATTGGACACACACACAACTTTCATTTACACTCCTTTGTCATCTGGAAAAAAAAGTTACCAAAGCATTCAAGCCCTCATGGCCAGACTGTGTAACAGTTTCTTCCCACAAGCCATCCTCAATAAGAGACTGCACTGATACACACACACATATATATAAAGACACACTAAAACACCTTCATTGCAATTTTTTGCACTAATAACTGCTGCTAAGTCATTACCAAATGATTACACGTACAGTAATTTATGATTATATGAAATTCATTTATTTATTTTACATTTGTGAACCATGATAGAAGAGTATCTGTGAGAGTGAAAGGGAAAGTTTATAGGACTGTGGTGAGACCTGCGATGTTGCATGGATTAGAGACAGTGGCATTGAGTAAAAGACAGGAGGCGGAGCTGGAGGTAGCAGAGCTGAAGATGTTGAGGTTTTCGTTGGGAGTGACGATGATGGACAGGATTAGAAACGAGTTTATTAGAGGGACAGCGCATGTAGAACGTTTTGGAGACAAGGTGAGGGAGGCGAGATTGAGATGGTTTGGACATGTGCAGAGGAGGGACATGGGGTATATGCTGAGGATGGAGCCACCAGGAAGGAGGAAAAGAGGAAGACCAAGTAGAAGGTATATGGATGTAGTGAGGAAGGACATGCAGGTAGTTGGGTTGAAAGATGCAGATGTAGAGGACAGGGGGGGTATGGAGACGGATGATCCGCTGTGGCGACCCCTAATGGGAGAAGCCGATTCCTTAAACTCATTAGGAGATGTTTACAATCGTTATGACTGTATGATACCATGGTTACAGTTGTATATAAGGCAGCGAACTCAAACATCGCACACGTCCCTCAAATGTAGTGCACCAACACCAATCTTAAAATAATCTTAGTAACGAATGAAGTAATTCAATGAGCCGATTTGTGTAAAAAAACTTACATTGAAGGTGTGATATGTGATTTAGCACGTTTCTCTTAGTGGTGGTTCTTACATTAGCACAGTATTGTGTTTCCTTATGAAACCCATTTCATATTTAGGACACAGCACTTTTTTTTGGTCACAGAACTCATTTCAATACAGTGATACACAAAAGCACAGCAGGCTATTACTTCAAAAAGCGTGCATGTAGCAAATTTAGTTGCAGGATATGAAATTTTCTATTTTCAGTACCTTAGGAACCCCAAAATGCTGCTTGATATTTATGGGTGCAATGAAACACAATGTGCTCATGATGATACCTTCCTATCAGCTCGGTATATAGAATATAGAAAAGGTCATGTTCACATAATCCGCAGGGGAAATAATATAGTGATGAGTACATTTATTAAGGCATTTCCAGGAATTACTAATGATTGAAGCTAAAAGATAGGAGATGGAGCTGGGGGTAGCAGAGCTGAAGATGTTGAGGTTTTCGTCGGGAGTGATGAGGATGGACAGGATTAGAAATGAGTTTATTAGAGGGACGGTGCATGTAGGACATTTTGGAGCCACCAGGAAGGAAGGAAAAGAGGAAGACCAAGGAGGAGGTCTATGGATGTGGTGAAGGAAGACATGCAGGTAGTTGGGTTGAAAGAGGCAGATGTAGAGGACAGGGGGGTATGGAGACGGATGATCCACTGTGGCGACCCCTAATGGGAGAAGCCGAAAGAAGACTGATGATTTAGGCAGGTGGATAAAGTTAGCATGGGAATAAAATATTTCTAATAAGAAATGATAACAGCTTTATGTATTTAAGATAGTGTAAGCGAAGTGAATAACTTAAAATGAAGCATTTTTTGGGAGGAGCCTCCTGTGTTCCTGCTTTGTAAATGGTAGTGCTAAAGTCGTAACTGAGTTTTCTGTTGAGGTGGAAATCTAAAATGCTATACATGTCCAAGGTCAGAAAACAGGGTAAGGTGCGGTGATCTACAAACAGGACAAAGTAGGCAAAGGCAAACACGTGGTTTGATAGTAACAGAAGTACAAGACAAACTGAGACTTCTCACAGAACTGTAAAAAAAATAAAAAAAAGAGTTTAACTATACAAACTAATTCAAGGTGAACTGGGACATGGGTGGAGACAAAATATGGATCAAGACACGGGTAAGCGTGTTGTAGCGTTGCACGCTGCATATCGCAGTGCTGGTGTGAGGGTGAAATATGTGACATTTACAGTTAAACGCTTTGTGGTTTCTCGTTACCGCGAAACAAGCAACATTTTTTTCCACTTCAAGAGAAAGGAAAAAAGACAGGGTAGGGAACAAGTGCCTACAGCTACTATGATGTATGTAATGTGGGAGGTAGTAGGTTAGTATATATGGCATTGGACTTTGGATCTGAAGGTTAAGAGTTAGAATTTTAGCCACATCAAGCTGCCACTCCTGGGCCTTTGAGAAAGGCACTTAACCGAGGAACTGTATGAATAAAAGTGGCTTTGGATAAGGGCGTCTGCCAAATGCCATAAATGTAAATGATGAAAGAAACTAAATAAAAAAGTATCCCGTTGAATTGTGGAGGTATAAGAGGAATATAAGCGTTTGGCAAATCTGTGAAACAAGACCACAAATTCGATTCGATTCTCATATTCCGCGTCTTGCAATTACATCGAAATGGTGACTACACTTTTTACAGGTATTAAGTCAGTCTGAGCGTTGGCATGGCAACACACAACATTCTATCCATCTGTGGCTTCTACAGCTGAATCCTGGCCGCTCAGATATTCAGCACAACAGCACATTTGCACATGGGATTTTGCTTAAAAAACAAGACATTTACATATGATGCAAGCTGCAAGAGTAATAATAATATTTAAAAAGCACTTTTTACATATACAGTTTTGCTTGATTTGTTCTATTGTCTACTCTCTATATTTCTTTATATAATCAACTAGTGTTCTGTGTACTGATTATAATAGCAGATGTATTGTGGGTGAAGTATCTCATATTGTGAGCCATTATATGGGGGGAAAAAAAATCACATTCTCACCAGAAAAATGGTGCACCTTTAAATATACCAACAAAATCCCATTTTGAAGTCATTAGTCAGAGCCTATTGACTTCCTTGGGTTGTCACCTTAGAATTTATGGCCTCTTGTCGAAAGCGTCGCCTCAGGTCACAGCAGTTGGGGATTTTTGTACACTCCTGATCCTCTGCTGGAAGGATCATGACTACCAGGCAGGTAATGCGAAATAAAAACGTGTACATTACAAGTACGAGGTTTCTGTGCACTTGATTATATTTAAAATCAATTCACGTGCAAAAAAATAAAAAAAAATTAGCAATGTAGTCACATCATGAGCGTTTCGAAGAAAATAATAGTGTGTAAGGGATAAAATATGCTGTTACAGAAAAGAATCAAGGGTTGGTGTGATACGGCCTGAAATGTACCATTTTGTAGGTCACAGAACATCCTGATTTGGTTTGTTCATCTAGTACTAAAGAAAAGTCCCAAGGTAACAGGTTTTTTTTTATATATATGGACATCACTGCCTTGACGTTTCATGTGTACGATGTAATTTCATGTTATGTTATAGGAGATACAAGCAGTTAATTCCCTCAGCGGAAATTGCAGCTCACCATGCAACTGAGAAAACAGAAAGCATTAAATCCTATTATAAAAGCAATACAAGTACAGCCTTTATAATAGAAAGGATAATCTATCAGAACAAGCAAGAAACCTGATGGTGGAACGACTATCAGATCTGCTGAAACAAAAACCTGACAACAATGTGGAATATTAGAGTTTTAAATATAATATACTACAGTGTATATATATATATATATATATATATAATGGAGTGTCAACATAAGTCAGGCCTCTACAGCATTTCAAAAAGAACAATGATCAATGGTTTTACTATTAATTTACCAATGGTACCAGATGGTATACAATTCAAAACAGCATTATCCCTAAACAACATAGAGCTGCAGCTGAAATCCCATTTCC
Organism: Silurus glanis; assembly: GCA_014706435.1. Taxonomy (NCBI): domain Eukaryota; kingdom Metazoa; phylum Chordata; class Actinopteri; order Siluriformes; family Siluridae; genus Silurus; species Silurus glanis. The sequence goes on from JAAIIK010000078.1 coordinate 4,109,461, forward strand.
AGCACCATATTCCAAGCCCGATTATCCTTCTAGGATTTTAATAAAGTTCCTTGCAGAAATGGAGCAGGACATTAACCATGAGGTATTTTTTGGCTGCTTGGAAAAAAGGGGGAAAAAAAAGAAATGAAATGTAGAAGAGAATGTCATACTTTTGGACAGATGTATTATCAGGGGAAATACTACAGCAGCCCAGCTCAACAATGGACTCTTCAAATAAAGCCTGTGAAAGATTGTTGAAGAGATTGTTTTTCAAGCTTCTCCGCAATTGCAGAACTATCTAACATACAGTCAGCACATTGCACTGTTTTTAAAATGAAGAACAGATGAACAAGTGAAACTTTTTAGCCATAGCTGACAAAGTCAAATCCTGTCATAGTGCATGAAAATGTGTTCAAATTCGCTTCTCCGCCTCAAATACGTCTGCCAGGAGAGCAGATATAATTAAGATATGAACTTTTTCCTCCACATTGCAATTTTTATACCTTGAATATTGGACTCCAATAAAATAAATGACTGTAATTAATGCTTCAACAGCTATCAAAATGAAGCAAACACTTAGGGCATAATGATCACATTCGTTTTCCTATTCTAATGACCTATAAACCTTTCAGCTGTACAATGACATCTTAAATGCCATTCCCATTACAGTAAAACAGCCATTCACTACGCTCAAACTAAATTTCAATGACAAAAAAATAAGTATGATAGTATTCAATAATTAAAACATTGTCATTTCTGAAATGCTAACAGGGCTTTAGCAGCTTTCACATGGAACATTGGATTTTGATGAGAGTTTAATGAAGCCTATTCGGTTATAAGCACATGACCATAAACGTATTGTAAAAGTTGGGGATGGGGTGAAATCAATTTTGGAAATGCTAATGAATAGATATTTCTTAATGTCTACGTCTAACAAGCAACAGACTGGCATAAACCTTTTTTGCAATTCGAACTGAAAGTTAAAGTTCTGAGAGAACAATTTCTATAAGAATCCCTTATCAGAAAAAGTTTCATCCCTGTTATACAAAGGCAATAAAAGTGGGCAAATTATTTATTCAAGAAATAAGTACAGACAAATTCTCAATGAATATAATTATAAGTATAAACTTTTCCTCACAGTATTAAATCACATGTCGTCAAATTATTCACCAAGGAAATGAAGAATGTGAAGAAAACCATGTTAATTAGCTAAGGCTAACTAGCATTTTACAAGCATTAGCATATTGTCGGTGTTCTTATCACGCTAGGTCTTGTTTATGTTGAAATGTTGACGATACCAACATATTAAATGCTAACAGCTAACTTAAAACTGATAAATGTTTACATTGAGGCAGGTATCTAATAGCATTAAAGCTACAATTTTGCTCATAAGATGTTTTATTGTGCTAGCTTTATTTTAGCTGTAGCTGAATGCTGTTGCTAACTGACACAATACAACCATTGTGTCCATATTAGCATGTAAATTACAGTGATGGGTATTAGATCGTATACTTGCTCTATTATCTGTTAAAGGTGAGATTTGTAAAGAATTTTAGGTCACAACATGATTGAAGAGAAATACTGTATAATGATTTTCAGTAATAAAATGCTATGCGGGATGTAAAGCAGAGAAACATTTATCCAAATGAATCAAGAGTCAATAACAATCAGCCCACCGGTGGAAATTGTGTAAGTTGGCGTGTCATTTTATATTTCACTTTGGCATTGTAGAAAGGAGAAGGGTTTAATGGAGTAATCATTTGCCAATGTTCATAAACAACATATTGATCCAGTTGAAATCACATTTCCTGCATCTTGGGGTGCAGGTAGCCATGGTACAAATGATGGGTATGGACAGGTTTGCCGTCTAAAACACTGATTGGCATTAGTATGCAAGATGTGTGTGTAAATCTTTAGGCCAAAAGGAGACCTAATAAAATTGAGCATTCATTTTTAAACAAATGTTCAGCAGTCGTTTGCAAATTCTAACTTGCAATGCGTGAGCTGAATTATTGGACGATGTACCGTCGAGTATACATTTGCCATCGCGAGGGTCTGGTGTGTTTATTAAAGTGTGCAGTTCTTACATTTTGCATTCATGCCTTTTGGCGGACGCCTCTATCCAAAGCGAATTACAAAAGTACTTTGAAGTCAGTATCAGTATGTATTTCTAAATACACACTGATACAAGTGCATTAGGTCTCAAACTAAGAAGACCATCAGTCTAAAATCTCAGTTGGGAGGGATTATAGTTAGAAAAGCATGTCTATTGGCGTATAGATGCCGTTTGAAGACTGTTAGTGACTCGGAGATCTATGAAAAGTTCGGTCCACCACCTAGGTTTCAGAACAGACTTCTTGATGCATTCCTTCTTTATACCCTGTTGGGATTAGTGGATTAGTGGAGTGTAGTGCGGTGTAGGGTGTGATAAGTGCTTGGAGGTAGATGGGTGCTGGTCCGTTTTTTGGCTTTTTAGGCCAGCGGTGTGAAGTGGGAGAATTTTTTTTGTAACATTTCTATTTTGTTACACTCTATTTGATAATCCCAATAAACAGGGTGTACAATCACATATGATCTTCAAGTCAGATTCAATCGAAAATGACAAATGACCTGAGAACAAAAGTAATTGCTACATTCTGCATCAACAACCACCATGATCCAGGATCAGAAAGATTCAGAGCTTGATTATTTTTTAAGGGATCTTTTTTCTGTACAATTGCAGGTTTTGTTGAAATATTGTCATTTTTATTAGCATACTGTGTTCCATGTGATGCAATGCTTCTGAAAGTGGATGGTAGCATTTCTGGATCATATTCACGCATGCCTTCTTCTTTGCATGATAGAGATTTAACCTTAATAATAACACTTGCTTTTTTCCAGACCTTTGTTGCCCTGTCCCAACCTTTTTTGCAGCTATCAAATTCGAAATGACCTCTTTTTTTCCCTTTAAAATGGTACATTTCCTCAGTTTAAAGCTTTGATATGTTTTCTATGTTCTATTGTGAATGAAATATGGGTTTATAAGATTTACAAATCATTCCATTCTGTTTTTATTTACAATTATACAACTTTTTTGGAATTGGGGTTATATATGTAAATGCCAGACTTTGCTGGATTGAATGAGTGACGTCGGTTGTGGCGTCTACCACAGGCCTCTCTTTAGCAAAACCATAACCCAAGCAAGGTACACATAGTCCTTTTAAAAAAGCTTTTATCAAGGTCTTTAGGATCACTCAATGTCTAACTTCTCCCCATGTCTCTCTTCACCAAGGGTGGCACTATTAAAAGCATTAAGCTCCTTGTAAAAACACCTTGACAAAGTCTTTATACCAGAAGTGCTGCACACCATCTAACTTTCAAGGTTGTTAGAGCTGATTTGACCTAACAGTTGGGAAAAGGCCCAACACTTGTTAGTGTCCTAATAAGGACAAGAACATCAATTTTTTCATTTGGGACAGAACTTGATCTCAGCTTCATCATGATCCTGTCTGCATGCTGCGTCCTTGTTGGTTAAATGGATCATAGTTAAGCCTATATGTGGTCATCATGACATGATGTATTACTATTTTTACCAATAACACAAGTGTCACCCAGCCTTCACTGACACAAAGACACGAACTTGACGATGTACTCACACAAAAGCGCATTTCCTTATGGAATGAATTAGCATAAAATTAGCATTGCACTTTGACAAGGTCTGTCCACGTTGTAAATTTGGCGCTTTAAAAAACACAACCTTGGACATTTTTAGCTGCTGACAGGATTCTCATTTGTCTTTTAATTAGACAGACTACAAGGTTAATCTTTACGGCTATTTTTCTGCTCGTTCAATTTACCTCAGGAGAGGACAAATTAGCAAAGAGCTTAGCATCAAAAGAGAGGCTGCATTCATGTTTGAGGTAGTAATCGGATGAACAATGCTCCAGCACGAGCCGCACAAGAAAGGAAATGAATACTTGTCCCTGAAGACCTGCTTTTTTTTTTTTTTCTCGGTCATATGGATATTACTTGCAATGCTGTATTGGCTTTGATGGTTGTCTATTGCCAGCCACCTTATTGAATACCAAATTAAGTCCTCGTTGGTCACACAAATTCTTTTTTGGTCTAATTTCCTTTACAATGCCTAGATCTGTTATCACTTAAAATCTCATTGGGGGATTTATTACTAAATTATGTACCGTTCAGACTGATGGATACATGGCTCTGAACTGAATATCCAAATCAACTGCTTTCTTACAACAGGTTGAATATTAATTGCATGAGATAATAACCAATGGATAAGGAATAAAGCCAATAATGCACTAGTAATTTGCTGTGTTTTGTGGAAGTTTGAATTGATTTTTTCCCCCCTGTTATCATCTAGGGTTAGAAGGTGTTTAGCAATCAATATGAATATGCTTCAGTGGTGCTGATGCTTAATTATTCCTTAATACAAGATCTGGCAACAATACATAGAAGTGTTTCATTTATTCCTAGAAGCCTTCAGCTAGAGCCAGAAACTAAGGTTGTCCAAGATAGACGTCCGACTCAAATGTAAAACTCTTCATCCCTGACGAAAAACATTGTATCATCCGCGCAGTATACATTGTGAACAGTCTGTGTAATTGTCTGGGTGCCCAGTGATGACCTTGTGTCACATTCAAGGTGTATTACAGCTTCGCGTCCAGTGTTTCCAGAATAGGCTGCAGATTTGTGGCAACAATGATGACATTGCAACGTTTTTACATTTCTTTTTTGCTTCAGGTCCAAATGGTACAGCACACAAAGAATGACCCATTCACATTATTGAGAGTAAAGAGTGATGGTGTTCCTAGTTTTTGTTTTGTTTTCTGTAGGACAGAAATCTCCTTGTTGAAAGAGGTTCATTTCAGATTCAGAAAGAATACTTTCGTCTCCCACACAGATAGCAAATTAGCAATGGGCCAATGCTTTCACACATGTACCACTTTTATCCGTCCCACCTAGCAACATGGAATCATATTCACTATATTTATACTGAATTGTTTGCAAAGTTTTTGAGATTCGTTTGTTTTGTTGGTTCTTGCTGTTGGTGCTTTTGTAATGTCCTTTGAGAAATTGTTAGCTAAAGTCACACATGGCTAGTTACTGATAAGATGCATGATGTTGTTGATGTCGGTATTTAATTAATTTCTATTCAATATTATTTGTATAGTGCTTTTAACAATTAACATTGTCCCAAAGCAGCTTAATGGATATAAATAGGTTATAAAATTGTAATTTATTCATCAGTGCCTATAAGGTGCCAATGAGCAACCAATGGTGACCAGTGGAACTCCCTGAAATGGAATTAGAAGGAAACCTAAGAGGTTCCAGACTCAGAAAGGAACCCATCCTCATCTGGGTGGCACCAAAAGTATTAGTATTAGCATGGACATTAAGTTTTAGAAATGGAGCAGAGTGTACAGATGAGGTGTTTCGAAAACTGGACAGACTAAAGGATTAAAGCACTGGTGAATCACTTGGTTTAGAGCCAGAAAAGGTCTAAATCCCATTAACACCATCATCTGAATGTAACAGTTACGTAAATTACAAATGACATTTTGGTACAGGGTTGAATCAGGGCCGGTTTTAGACATTTGGAGGCCCTGTAATTTATATATTATATATTTATATTAGGGGACCCCCAGCCTCCTTCCCTCCACCTTTCAGAATAAATAAAGCTTCATTTCAAAGCTTCATTTGTGTACTTGTAAACACACTCCTACATGATGACAGCTCACATAGCTGCATCACGAGCTGTGCTTTCTTTGCGTGCTTGTTTAGCTTTTCGCTTAGCAGCCCCCGCAGGATGCATTCGTTTTGCTATCATCGGGTCAGTATGCTGGAAAAGCTGAAAAGCCACCATGATGGTATACACAAAAAGTGGGAAATTGGGATTTTCACATATCCCATCTTCAGAAACTGGGGTTAGAGTGCATGGTAAGTCATGGTACCCTGCCCCTGGAGTAGATGGGGTCAAGGACCTTGCTCAAAGGCCCAACTGTGAGAGCTTGGGTGTGCTGGGTCTTCAACCCCCAACGTTATAATCAGTAACCCAGAGCTTCAACCGCTGAAACACAACTTGAAGACATTGCCGGTTATAAAAAATATGATCATTTATTACATCAAGTTGAAATTGTTCTCCAAGTATTGGCACCCCTTGTCTAAAGACCTGGACACCCCGTTACCCATAGGTAGGTTTTTCCTAGCTTTGTGAAACTAATTTGAGTTGGATTTTAGAATAAATCTCATTTTGATTGAATATTGCAGAGTCCATACGATAGCCATGTGAATATTTAGAAACATTCGACTTGTTTCTTAGATTTTATTTTTATTATATGAATAACTGGAGGGTATTGGGGTCCAGTTCATCTGCCAGTGCACTGTGAAGAGGGTTGTGCTCCAAGCCCCGCCCCTTTTCAGTTGCGCGAGCGCCGCTTCAGTATTTGAGCGCGCGGATCGAGGCGCGTGCGGCGGCGGTTCTTTTCGCGCCACGAGTAGTTTTTTTTTTCTCCCTCAGTCAGTCAGTAAAAAGTTGAGAACCGCTCAGGCGGAGTTCAGTCTCCCGTTACCGCTCTGTGTCTGGGACAGGACCAATGTTTTACCGGCTTTATTTCTAACGTTCCTGTGCTGCAGGACACACTCATTACCGCCCGGGAGAATCATGATAATGGGCAGCACGACACGGGGGGAATTACGGACCCTGGACGTTAAGAAGCTCCGGATATAAAGGACAGGACTGTAACAGCCGGGACTGTCGGGACAGGAAGGAAACAGTCCTCCACTCCTATGGCCTGAAGGTAAAGAATTAAAACTGAAATAAAAAACGTTTGTGTAATTATGTGTAATGTAATTATACTATATAAAGGTATACAGTATAGTAAGAGAGACAGAGAAAGCTGGAAAGAGGGAGAGAGACAGAAAAAAGAGAGAGAGCTTAAAAATAGAGAGATAAACAGACAGGGATACAGAGAGAGAAAGACGAGACAGATTCAGAAAGGGATTATAGAGAGACAGATAGAGAGAAAGAGAGAGAGAGAATGACAGTAAGAGGGATACACAGAGAGAGACTGATAGAAAGAGACAAAGTGAGAGAGACAGATTTAGAAAGAGACAGAGACAGACTGGGATATAGAGAGACAGATAGAAAGAGAGAAAGACAGAGAGAGCGAGGGGGCAGTGAGACAGATAGAAAGAGACAAAGTGAGAGACCCAGAGAGACAGACAAAGGGATATAGAGAGACTGATAGAAAGAGAGAGAGAGAAAGACAGAAAGAGGGATACAAAGAGAGACAGGGATACAGAGAGATTGGCAGAAAGAGAGAGAGAAAGAGAGAGAGAGAGAGAGAGAGAGAGAGAGACAGACAAGGATATAGAGAGACTGATAGAAAGAGACAAAGCGAGAGAGAGAGAGAGAGAGAGAGAGAGATTCAGAGAGAGACATGAGCCTGAGCATGCTGGAGCTCGAGCTGGGTGAGTTTCTCATACAGGGTTTTAATTTCATATTTTATGTGAAAAAAAATCTACGATAAAAATATATCACACATCATACCATGAGCATATTTATTCTATATTGTCTGATATAACAATTTTTTTTTTTTTTTTACATTTATCTTCAAGATAAAATTTTTTTTTCCATTTTTTTCTGCAATATTCCTTCAATTTTAAAGTTCATTATTTTATTTTTTAATTCATTATTACATAAATACATATATACATTTATATATATAGTTATTTTCCAAGGTTCATTATTTTATGTTTATTACATTGTATTGTAATATAATCACATGTGATTATATATATATATATATATATATATATATATATATAT
>JAAIIK010000078.1:4117370-4132503 GCA_014706435.1 Silurus glanis
TTTGTAATCTAAGTGTATTATTTTTTAGATTATATTCTATTTATTTTCAGTTGGTGTTAGGGTTGTATATAAGTTGTATATAGGTTGTTTGTAAACACTGAAGCAATGAGGAATAGGTCAAAATAAATATTTCCCTGCAGGCTCTGTGCTGTGGGTGACTGTGGTGCTTTGCATGACTGAGTCCAAATGTTTAAACATCTACAAGTGATTTACTTAATAATTTATGTATTTATGATTTATTAGTTATTGATTGTGCTTAGTTGCAACATGGAATGCTCCTTAAAGATGTTTTTCTTCAAAGCCTGCTTCACACAATGACTTTGTGTGTTCGTTACATTTTATGGTTGTTGCTGTAGATAAACAGTGGACGATGTTGTTGCCGTGCTTTGTCGAAACAATTGAAGCCAAAAGTTTTCCTTTTCACACTTTTCACGCATTTTTTGCCAGGTTCTAACAAAACTGCTTTCCCGTTCTCTGAGGTAGGTTTATTGGCAGGCCTGAGTGCTGCACTCTGACGCCAGCCGTGATATTCAGGAGTTATAAAAATAAACATTGTGGTGTAATAATATGGGAAATATCAGTATCATATCAGCATTACAGAGCAACATCGATATTATTTTTGTCTGTCTACAGTATATTATGCAGCCGTAACGCCATCTCTCCTTGGTGTATCACTCAGTATCTCTTATCTCTTCTGACACTGCTGTTTTGAAGAAACATATGATCAAGTGTTTAGCATACATAACAACAAAAGGAAATATAATATATAATATAATAATAATAATGTTGCCCTGTCAGTGTGCACTACAGCTCATTTTTTGTGTTTATCATCCTCTGGCCCTTCATCATCACCATCATCACTTCCTGTCCACACTATGCAGCTCTGCTAGATATTTCTGGCTGATGGCTATGACACTCAGGTGTTTAAAACCCACACTATAGTTGATGGCTATGACACCCATAGTGCCACCTTAACACCCACTAACAGGACACCACTGTGTCAGTGTCACAGCCCTGCTGAGAAAGATCCACTGACCAAGAACTATATGTTCAGCAGAGGCGCAGGGATGTCGGGGTGCCATAGTGCTGTGGTGCATTGGTTCTGTGATATAGTGAATTAGAAGTGTGGTGTGTGCTGTGGGGTGGCAGTGCTGGGGAGGTAGTGTAGAGATGCTGTGGGGTGGCATTAGTGTAGAGGTGCTGTGGGGTGGCATTAGTGTAGAGGTGCTGTGCTGTGGAGGTGCTGTGGTGTGGAGGTAGTGTAGAGGTGCTGTGGGGTGGCATTAGTGTAGAGGTGCTGTGCTGTGGAGGTGCTGTGGTGTGGAGGTAGTGTAGAGGTGCTGTGGGGTGGCATTAGTGTAGAGGTGCTGTGGGGTGGCATTAGTGTAGAGGTGCTGTGCTGTGGAGGTGCTGTGGTGTGGCGTTAGTGTATAGGTGCTGTGGGGTGGAAGTAGTGTAGAGGTGCTGTGGTGTGTAGGTAGTGTAGAGGTGCTGCGGGGTGGAAGTAGTGTAGAGGTGCTGTGGTGTGGCAGTGCTGTGGAGGTTCTGTGGTGTGAAGGTAGTGTAGAGGCGCTGTGGTGTGGCAGTGCTGTGGAGGAACTTTGCTGTGGAGGTGCTGCAAGGTGGAGGTGTTGTATTGTGGAGGCACTGTGGTGTGGAGGTTTTGTAGTGTAGAGATGCTGTGGTGTTGAGGCGCTGTGGTGTGTAGGTTCTGTGGTGTGGAGGTGCTTTGGTGTGGAGGTGCTTTAATGTGGAGGTGCTGTAGTGTGGTTGTGCTGAAGTATGGAGGCGCTGTGGAGTTGGAGCGCTGTGGTGTGGAGGTGGTGTGGTGTGGAGGTGCTGTAGTGTGAAGGGGCTGTGGTGTGGCGGGGCTGTGGTTTGGAGGTGCTTTTGTGTGGAGGTGCTGTGGTGCAGAGGAGCTATAGTGTGAAGGAAGTGTGGAGGCGTGTGGTGTGGAGGTGCTGTAATGTGAAGGTGCTGTGGTGTTCAGGTGCTCTAGTGTGGAGGTGCTGTGGTGTTGAGGTACTGTGGTCTCAAGGTGCTGTGGTGTGGAGGTGCTGTAGTGTGAAGGTAGTGTTGAGGTGTTAAAGTGTGGAGGTGCTGTAGTGTGAAGGTAGTGTGGAGGTGCTGTAGTGTAAAGGTAGTGTGGAAGTGCTGTAGTGTGAAGGTGCTGTAGTGTAAAGGTAGTGTGGGGGTGCTGTAGTGTGTAGGTAGTGTGGAGTTGCTATAGTGTGGAGGTGCTGCAGTGTAAAGGTAGTGTGGAGGTGCTGTAGTGTGGAGGTGCTATAGTGTGGAGGTGCTGTAGTGTGAAGGTTGTGTGTAGGTGTTATAGTGTGGAGGTGCTGAAGTGTGAAGGTAGTGTGGAGATGCTGTAGTGTGGAGGTGCTGTAGTGTGAAGGTTGTGTGTAGGTGTAATAGTGTGGAGGTGCTGAAGTGTGAAGGTAGTGTAGAGGTGCTGTAGTTCTCTTCAGTAAAAAACAGGAATGGTTGACAGTTGATGCATAAACAGATGGGTTACAAACACTTAATGTTGTGGTAGGCAGATACTGTACAATAGGTGTACATTCTGAAATGGTAACTGAGTGTATTCCCTATGTGTAGTCCCCATGTGTGTGTGTGTGTGTGTGTGTGTGTGTGTGTGTGTGTGTGTGTGTGTCTGTGTGTGTGTGTATTTTGTGTGACTGTGTAGGAGGTTTCTTTCATCACACCACGGAATGGACTTGTTCCTACATTCCTGCCCCCTATCTTTTTCTCTCACTTTATATCTTTTCCTTGTGTTTCTTTCCCTCAATTCAAATTTCCATCTCTCACTGAGTCTCTCTCCCACTTTCCCCATTCCTGTTGCTCTCTCTGTCTCTTGTGCTTTGTCTTTCTCCCTCTCTAATTCTTTTGCATCCCCTCCTCCACCCCTCCACTCTTCATCTTACTCTCACCATGTCTTTGCTTTTAAAGATGGCTGTATTTGGGGTGAGTTGGAGATGGAGTGAAGTCTTCCAATTTGAATCTACATGCACTTTTTATGAATTCATAATAAGAAGAGACTGAAGACAGATTACTGTCCACTGTGACCCAGATTCCTTGTGTCAGATTGAACTAAGGTGAACAGAACGGTTCGAGCTCAATACGCTAAAACACACACAAGCACAAAACCTAAATGTTGGATCTTTTTGAGAACCAGTCGCACTTACTCGACCTTTTTCGATTTCTGTCATCCTGCGGCTCACATCCAATTTCCCTCCGTGACCGATGATTTTCCTCTGATGATAGCAGGTCCATCAGCTTTTGACAGGTGTAGCAGGAATGGCAATGATGACCATATTTCCGCCTCACCCTCCAGCCAAGCGTTTCACACTTTCGCACCAAATGGAGAGTGATGACAGCAATATTTAATATTTGCGCCAACAAAAGGAGAGACCGTCTGTCTGCCGGGACGTAACGGAATGCCATTTTAAAGATCACAGCCTGAAATGACCGATGGGAGTAGATACAGTGGTGTGAGCAGGTCAGTGACTTATTACCTGGGAAACAATTACTCTACAAGTAATTTCCATTGAGTTTTATTTGTTATGAAACGTTATCCGTTGGCAGAGGGTTAATTTTAATTGCCGCTCTGTTGAAAAGCTCATCAGTACCTGAACGTTCTATGACATTTATTTGTTTGTGTGATGACACAGGCAGCTGAGAATATCATATTTAGGTTCTGCTCAAAAATAAAAACCTGCTTCTGAGTGAACTTCGAAGCGATTTTACTGTGAATTCGACCCAAGTGCGGGTAAAGCAAACCGGGTATTTTTGGTTGCAGCATTTATTTTGGGGATGCCAATTTGAGCTGAAAGGCACAAACTGAACCAGAGCTAGAACATACAGTAGACGTGTTGCGCTTAGGAAATGCCATGTGCTCTGGACATTTGGACAAACCCATCACAAAAAAAAATACAAACCCTTGATGGGTCACAAAAAAAAAAAAATGTATACTAAATATTTCTATAAAGGTCTAGTTATATATTGAGAACCCGGCTCTGTGTAGTCAGTCCTGATTTTTGTGATTCCTTCAAACGTTGACTTTTCACGCCTGATGAAAACTTGCTTATGTTGGACTACACAGTGAAGCACTTTTTGTGTGCTAATCTGAATTGAATTTCACACCACATGCCCTCCGGTTGCTCCCTGTAGCACAGTAGTTGACCAGTACTTCAGCCAGCCTACACAGAACAGGGCGGCTTGTGTTGCGTGCAACCCAGTGCGATTTTTATCTCTGCTGTTGTTTAGAATCCCTCTTCCCTCCCTGGGAGGATCTCTCTTACAGCTGCTGCAGTAATCGTATGGCTTGGGGCCACGAATAATTTCTGATTATAATCATATGCGTGAGTAAATAGCGTCTTTCAAACACGAATGCATTACCAACCTCTCGCTCTACTGGAGAACAATTCAGACATCGTCCGGTTTATTTGAGACTCGGCCAAGGGGTTAGAGTTTACCCGTTCCAGTGGCTGTACGAGCACAGCTTTTTGTGTACGAACGATTGTGGGGTGTTGATTTGTTTTTTTATAGTATATCGTGTAACAGGGTTACGACTTGGTTTGGGCTAGTGTTTAATTACAGTGCAGAATGTGTGCGGCCGAGGTTTCTGGCCTGCTGCTTATTCTTCATGCTGTAATCACTTTTGTTTGGTGACCTTTCAAAAAACACAGCTGTGATGAAGAACAATGTTGGTCTTGCGAAGCTTTTGTTTGAAGCTGCTCATTAATTCAGCTATTTTCATCTCTTTATGAATAATCATGCCTCTCCCCTTTCTGACCACGCAATTAAAAGCATCCTTGTGTGCATTTCAGTGGCAGCATGGCGCGCGAACAGCGGCGTACAACTATAAAGCCATTGAATGTCAAGCGATCGTCAAAGATACATACACTAGCTAGTAGCTAAAATATAGATGGCTGGCTGGATTTCAGATCACACTTTTATATTTTAATGCACTCATTTTAACATGATATTGGTTCCATAGTAACAGCTCATTCAAGTCATGTAAGACAAAAAGTGATTGCCCATATGAAAATCAACTTGTTAGGAAGGAGTCTCCCGTGTCTGTTTGGAATAGGGTTTAAAAGTTCTGAGATTTTTAAAGACTGGAAGCTTTCCATTGGAATTAACGGGAATTAATTGGAATTAACTGGGAATTAATGGGAATTAACTGGGAATTTCGAAAATTGCAGGTTTTAGCCTATAACAGGGAACTTAAATGTACTGTATTTGAAATAGAAATGAAGGATCATTTTGGTATAAACCATATTTAATGCAATTTCAGGTTTTATCCTGCACATCCATTAATCAAATGCACACAGCGCACTTACTGCAGACCACTAAAGCCACGCCCCCTACATGCACTGCATTCCTCCATAACACAACACAGATCATTTCTTGAATCCTGCACATCAGAAAATGGCCATCTTGGCAAGTATTCACATAAATTGCATAAATATTACATAAATTTACGTTTGAAACTTCCTTGTGCTTTTATACTAACAATTAAATCAAATTCCAAAATGTCATTTTTTTACATCTTACATTTGTTTATATATAATACAGTTCATATAAATTTCCCAAAATTTCGGATTAATTACTTTAAATTCCCATAAATTCCTGGTAAGTTTTTTATTTTTTTTTTCCCAGGAAAGAAATATTTGCAATACGCTATATGTTTTATGACAAATACCTTTTTTTTCAAGTTCTTGAGAGAAAAAAATGGATCAGATTTGGATCAATTACAGTGATGGAAATGTCGTTATTTATTTATCGTCAGTTTTGGTGCTTGAATTTAAATGTCAATATAAATATCGAGGTATGTCGATATAAATAAAAAACTGAACGGACATCATGTTATACCATGATTTTTGCGATACTGTGATATTTTCAATAAGTATATGTTTTGTCTGCTGCTTAACCATACGGGTGACTACAGCAGTGCTGTTTAATAGAATGTCAGTAAAATACACTATATGTGCAAAAGTCTGTGGACACCCGATTGCAAGCGTGTGCTTTTTGAACATCCAATTCCATATGTAGTCTCCTTTTGCTGTTTGGATAACCTCCACTCTTCCAGGAAGATGCTCCACTAAATTGTATAGTGTGCTTGTAGAGATGTGTGCACATCCAGGGTACTCCATATAAAGCATATCTTCATGGATCTGCTTTTATACACGGGTGCAATGTCATGTTGGATCAGGTTTGGGAATCTTACTTCAAGTTAAGAGAAAATGTAATGCAACCACACCCAGAGAAATCCTACACAGTTGTGTTCCTCAAAAGAACCAAATATGGCTGGACAAGTCAGGTGTCCCAATACTTTTGTCTATAGTATGCAGTTACCTCACAAGCCTACCTTTTGTGTTATATTGAGTTTTATGGCTACCACACTATCAAAGTATTAACTCAGTTCAGAGACAAGATTTGATCAGAGCAGAAATAAGTCCAGTACAGAATTGGCCAGGGTGCTTCAGCACACACCTGACAGAGGCCACTGTGTATTTTTGTGCCATGGGAAGTCTACGTGGGATTGGTTCACACAGCTGGTTCACACCATGTCAGAAGCAGGCAGAGGCAGAGGCGGGCCAGGAACACCATCGGTTGTTAGGATACGGTGCTGGCACACAGCCCTAATGAGCTCATCAGAGGCTTGTTAGAGTCCTCCTCCAATGCTTCTCTCCAAAAAAGCATCTGCTTCATGATATCCCTAATGGCTGGCAAACAGTGGAAGATCGCTGGAATGTACAGAAGTTGAACACCGTGTAATGCAGTCAATGAAGCTCAATAATACCGCATGGCCTGAGCTGCATTTGGGTTAAAAAAGAAGTTCAGTACATTAAGTAGCACAAGCTCTGTAATTAAGAAGTGGTTGCTGCGTTAAAGTGCACAGTATGTAAATACTTTTGATCTCTTTATAGTTATGTTAAGCAATGTGGAACATCTGATAAAACTAGTTACTTCCTGTTATTACATGCATTACAGTGGCAATATACAGTCATTCCCTCACTAGGATCTCTCACTTTTCCTCTCTTCTCTTTCTTGTAGACAAAAAACAAATGAAACAGACTTTCCCAGTGTGGAAAATCGCTGATACTGGAAACTCCTACCATCACTGTTAAATAAACATCTCCTCTGAGAACACAACCATATGTTCATAAAGGCTTATGTAACAACACGTTTTCACTTTTATTATTAGGTTATATAGATTGCTGTCTATTCAAGTCTCTGTGAATAAGATGGAATAGAAATGATTAAATGGTATAGAAAGATTGAGATATCAAAACAACTATTGTCATAAAGGAAGCTGGGAAGGCGGCGCAAATGCAGATAAATGTAATTATTGTGCAACACCTGAAACATGCAGTTCAAACAAAACAAGACACACACTCATTAGACAATAGCTTGTGTACACCTGACCATAGGATTCGTATGTGATTTTTAAACATTAAATTCTGCATCTTTAGTTCCTAATTACTGTTATAATAAACTGTTTTGTGCACAGGAACATTGTCATGCTGGAACAGGTTTTGGCCTCCTAGTTCAAGTGAAGAGGAAAATTCATGCTAATTTAATCCAAAGACATTCTGTACTGTAAATGTAATGTCACAGCTTTCAAAAACAAAAGTGTTATAATTAATTTTTTTAATTTATCACTAAAAAAAAATTAAAGTAAATAAACAGAAGAGAAAATCCAGCTCAAATTAATATTTGGTGTGGCCACACTTTGGATTTCAATTCTTACATTTGCACAAAGTCAGGGATTTTGTAGGGTCATAATCAGGTGTTTGATTAACCAATAATACCAAGCAGGTACCACAAATCATCAATTTTATATGAAGTTTGAATGTTATGAAGAACAATCTTCAGAATTGAGAAAAACAAGGAATATCTGTGCTTAGTTCTCCAAGATGTTTGGAACGACCAGCCGAGTTCCTTCAAAAACTGTGTGCAAGTGTACCTAGAAGTATTGATGCTGTTTTGCAGGCAAATAGAGTTCCACCAAATATTGTTTTAAAGTTGGATTTTTCTTCTGTTCATTTGCTTTTCATTTTGTTAGGTAATAAAAATAAGCTATGAACACTTATTTTTATAAGCATTTTTTCTTAGCATGCATTATTGCATAGCCTGCCTAAAACTTTTGCATAGTACTGTATGTATACACACATTTTACTATTTATATTGTTTATTATGTGTCATAATCAGTGATACTGGCTATATACGTTTCATCATGAACACACCTTAAGAGCTAATCAATTCTGATGCCTGTTATACCAAAACTCCATTTCTATATAATTAAAGACAGTAGCAGGGGCTGGGAAACATGCAGATTAAAGTCTGTTAGTT
Source organism: Silurus glanis (assembly GCA_014706435.1). Taxonomy (NCBI): domain Eukaryota; kingdom Metazoa; phylum Chordata; class Actinopteri; order Siluriformes; family Siluridae; genus Silurus; species Silurus glanis. Next base: position 4,125,735 of record JAAIIK010000078.1, read on the forward strand.
CAGAACATTCTTGGACTGAAAAGCTTTCCTGTAAAACTTTCAGTTCTCAATATATTTGCCATACACTGCGTGCGAAAGGTTTAAAAGCTGATTTAACTGCCTGTAACAGTTTCAGTTCTGGATAGTTAGTTACCCTGTTGAAATGCAGAGAAATTGGAAAAGCTGCAGGGCAATTTCATGCATATATTAGCCTTACTATGAAAAACATATTAAAATGCAGCGTTAGGTTTTTATTTAATTATATATCGATTCCCATATCTGTCATTTCATGTCTGTGATTGTATCCACTGAAAACATTCTGTTTATAACACTGGTAAACTGATTAATACCTGTCATATGTAACTAAGGTTTCTACTTTCCGGTTCTTGTCTGGATTCTACATGTAGGTCATGTCACACTTATACTGTCACATTGAATGGAATCACATTCGGGCTGAAAGAATCGTCGCAGAATAAGTTTTAATATCTTCACCTTAATACTAGATTCTGTAAAATTGCATCAAATTGCATACTAGCAATTTCCTTTGTTTAAAAAATGTGTCTAGACACCACAAAGAACAAAGTAAGACCTCTGTGTTCCATGGCAGCTCCTCCCACTCACCTGAGGTCTATTGCCATAGAAACGACATTACACATCACCGTTAAAACTCTTCAAATGAAGTTCACAATTATCTGAGTCTAAAGAGAAAAGCTGACCATTGCCCTGCTATTATCATCAAAGAAAGTAATGGGTTTAGGATATCGATCAAGTGTAAATGTAAGAATGTTCTATATGTATATAAATATAAACAGTTTGTTTGTAATGTATAATTTCTATAGCATTCAATTCGTGTTTATTTATTTATTCATTGATACATTATCACCTATACAGTACATCAGATTCCCAGTTTAAGTGCAAGTAAGTTATTTGGATAATCTCACACAGGAGTCCTGCAGCCCAAACCAAATGCATTATGGGTGTTTACAATTCTCATTGTTCTTATAACCCAGTCTGTCTGAATGTCACCTGAGTCAGCTAAAAGATCTCGATGATTTTCTTTATTTTCTTAATTTTTTTTCAACACGGGTTTATTCCTGCTATAAATCAAACTGTCTATTTAAGGCTGAATGTTAGCAGTTTCACGAGATTCAGCCCTACAGCCATGACAGGGGTTTGTGCCAGTTTCCAAACAATGTCCAGCTGTTTTCCTGTATCAGCGATTTAAAATGCATTGCCTGAGTGGAGTGTGTGTTAGTGTAATTATTTTGGTAAAATTCTGTCTGGCATGAGGATGTTTAGCAACAGAAAGCCATTTTCTCAAGGTCACCAGGTCTAATGAAGGTTTCCAGGATGAGTTAACTCTGAGAACACTATGAGACAGTTAGTCGAATGACCATAACACATAGGAGTCTGATTATTTCTGTATTCAAAAAACAGACTGTGTACAACAAACACAGACCCATGCTTTACTTACAAATGGGGTAAAAGTTATAACAGCTTTGCTTCCACAAAATGTGCTTTTTTTAGGTACTGGTCAGTATTGTTGTGTACTTTTAGTTGTTCAGTGTAGTGTATTTTCAACTGTAGGTTTTCAAATTGAGTCTAAAGGGAGGGGGTTACTCAAAAAAGTGTTGTGGACTGCTTTCTGAAAAAAGATAAGATGGAAATGTCAATGCTGAGAAAGCTATATAATTATACACCATCTTTAATTATACTAAACATGACAACAATCACACACCTCAGACAATTTGGAGGCAACAGTCTGCCTACCGGTAAGTTCTCGAGATGTAGGAAGAAACTTAAGAAGACACTAGGAAAATGATAAAACTATACAGAGACAGTAACCTTAATTCAGGATCAAACCGAACACCCCAGAGCTGTGAGGTGGCAAAATGCATTCAAAGTAAAAATGCTTGAAAGGTTTAAAAATCCAATTTGCACTTGATGTAAATGCCACACAGAGGTCAAATTTGAAGACGAGAAAAAAAACAAAAACGTTTGAACCTTTTCTAGGGTTGCGTTTCTCAGTCCTGAATAGCTTTCTATTTGGAAAAAAACAAATAAAAAAAAAAAAACAGTAAGAGCACTTAGAAATTGGACGTGCTGTAAGATGACTTCAGAACACCATCTTCACTTCTTGTTAATCAGTCCTTGTTCTCCGCAGCTGCAGTTGACGATCCGCCTCCTCCTGCCATCGCATTTCTTGTTTGCTTGTTACATGTTGACTGTACCTCTTGTTTACTCGTCTCCTCCGACAGCGAGTGAGGCGTGATGGCTGCTGTCCATGGTGCTGAGGGCTGTTGAGTCGCTCTGATTGAGGGAGATAGACATGAATCCCTCTTTATTTTCTGCCATGCCAAGAGCCCAGATTAATTCTCAGTTTTCTTAAGTATTTTCTTCACCCGAGCTTTAAATGACTGCTCTGAAGGGTCTAAACATTTTTAAAGGTTACTCTTGTCTGTTATAGATGTTTGTGCCACCCTAAAAAAACTTGCATCCCCCCACCACCCCCACCCCTTCAAACCTTGCCAATTCAGACACAAAGAAATATGGGTGCTTTAATCTTTACAAAGGTTTCTATTTACTTGCGGATAGAAGTTGCCATAATGTTTATAGAGCAGGCCGATGTCTCTTATGGTCCTTCCCTCCGTGTGGTTTAGCACCTTCCAGAATTTTCCAATCTCTCCAGCTTGCTAATGCGGAAAGCCACACTTTTTTTTTTCAGAAAGGCTTAAAAACTTGTAACTTAATCTACCTTGGATAAACCGTGGAGGCTGGATGTGTTTGTGCTGTTCTACAACACAGTGCTTCAATATATAATAGATATCCAGAGGACACCTAATTATAAACGGTTTTGTCTAAATTAGGAAATAATATCTTCTTGTGTCAGTCATGTAAAAATTAAGCATACACGAAAACAATATCAAGCTTATTCTAGATGTTTAAAAACTCCATTCGAATAAACATGGTACAGGATATGATTACACTTAATACTTTAATGAGTCCTAATGAACACTTGGACATCAGAGGGTCTCATAAGAGGTTTTGTAGTAGATTGAATAAAGCGCTCGAGAAAACTTGAACATTTTCATGGGAACTTTTCTGGGGAATTTCAGAAATATTTTTGGAAAAACCTTTCCAGGAATTTATGGAAATTAATTAGAAATTTGGGGAAATGTATATAAGCTGTATCATATACAAACAAATACATATTTTATTTGTTCATAAGCTGACGTGCAAACTAAATTATGTTTAATAAAATGACGTTTTTGACTGATTTAATCCTTATTGTAATTTTGTTGCACAATAGCTTACACACTGTTTTAAACATAAATGTATCTAATATTTATGTAATTTCTGTGACTACTCACCAAGATGGACATTTATTTGACATATTTTGTGTGCAGGATTTATGAAATGATTTGTTATTTTATGTAGGAATACACAGTGCATGTAGGGGGTATGGCTTTAATACCCCTGCAGTAAGTGTGCAGTGTGCATGTGCCGAGTAGATATTCAACTGAAATTGCATTCAATCTGCTTCTTTTTAACCAAAATTATCGTGCAAGATTTTTTGTTTTCTAACTACATTTAAGTTTCCTGTTACCTGCAATTTTTTAATTCCCACTTTATTTTCTTTAATTCCAGGTTAATTCCCATGGAAAGTTTCCACTCTTGAAATAATCCTTAATATTAAACTGTTGTTGCAATTCAGTCATGTTAGCTGCATATCTGGAACTAAGGTAGTTTGCATAAATTACTGGAATACCCCTGAACTAATACCTTTAACAAAATAGCATTAGAGTAGCCATAAATTTCTGCTGTCTTTGCTGGGTAAAACCCTGATCACGCTCAAAAGTAAAAATGATCATAATGAATTATCGGTTATGCAACACAGATGAGCACTGAACAGTGCTGCACCTCGACTCTTGACACATCGGTGCAATGAGAATATCACCATAGTATCTGCTACCTCGTTCCTAAAAGGGACAAGCGATCCCTCTCGGCTTTATGCAGTGCAGAAGCTGGATAAACTACTCACACAGAGCTTGTGTTTATTGTTCGAGTTTAGAGATTGATATTGATCCAGACTCCACTCAGCTGCTGAGAGTGATCCCCTGCTGCTGAGCTCTGTGACTCCACCGAGCTGCTGGTAGCTCTGCTATGGGGCACAAGATACAGTGTTCCATCACACATCCACACGAAACCCCTTAATCATTAATTAACTAACGCATGCAAATTCACATTGTTGCTTAGAATATGAAACCTGATATGAAGCCTGATATGATTCAGTAAAAGGAATCTCTGGCATTTCTAAACAGTAGTCGTTTGCATGAATATGATGAATTGCATGCGGGTGATTTACAAAAACGGATCATGCCGTAGGAGGCGCGTGTACGGTTAGCATGCGAGCTAATACATGACCCGAGTGTGAAACTCAACACACGCTTTATTATTAATCATTTGTGTCACTGTTAGAGCTCCAAGAAGAATCTCTCTGATTGAAGTCACAACGACGTCGATAATTCCCCCCCACTGGCATCTGTTTTCCGAACTGAGAAACGATCCGCAAAGCTTCATCCCTCGGTGTCAAGTGGTATCACATTACAGCCGACTCAGGGGAAAAGGTCATGAGCAGCAAGACAAATTAAACATGGCTTGAACTTAACTTTTATTTGCATGACTGTCCTTAAATTGCCCCAGAGTGAAATATTACTCACCCTGAGTCAGGTTCCAGTTAAAAATTGTAAATGAATGTCTTACACGTTGTTTTTAAATGAGCTTCTGGCAATCTGTGTTCTGTATTATCTTTATCGGAAGCAATAATATAAATAAATAAACAAGAGAAAGAGGTAAAAAGAGGTGTGTGAGAGAGAGAGAAATGAACATGATGCAACAATACTAAACTGATCAACAAGGACTAAATCAATAGGCTGATTTGCCTGCGATTTTAAAATGATTTAAAGAATTCCAGTTTCTGAACTGGTCAAATGCTCATCAAAAGCTACTACATTCGCTCATACCATGAATCACTGGTAACAATGAATACTAAATTGTTGCAATATGAATATAAATTATATCATATCAGCTCATATAGAAGCTTGAGGTTGTGAATTTACCCCGGGAAAATTGAGGAAAAACTAAAAGTAACCAAATGCAAACTATATTGTACAAATATATAAGTTGATGTTTCCGGTATCAGTACTTTATTTTTTTGAACAACTTTTTACTTTCACTCATTCAATATTGTACGCAAATATCTGACTTTCTACTTCATACATTTTCAAAAGAGGCTCGTTACTTTAGTTTTAATCTATTTGGTGACATGATCAATATTTGTTTTCTTCTCATCGTGCCATTTTCAGCCCATCAACCTACTTCTTGTCATGGAATGGCTTTTTCAACCTTCCACTGGTGTATCAATTCCTGGCTCTCACACACCACAGATGTAGGCTAGAAGGCAACAAGAAGTCTGGGGTTAACGTGGATGAGACAGAAGGAATCACTGATGTAAACATGACTGAGAACAGAGACATTCCTGATCACCTGATCATCATAATCATCTTTTCTCTGCTTGTGTTCTATATGGTGGTTGTTCAGCCTGGATACATTCATTAGAAAACAACATTTGAAATTCTTTTGTATTAATATATTATTTTGATGTGAGGTCAGTTACCAGCGTGACACTAAAACAGGTAGTAGTAATGGCTACTTTTTACTGTATGTACATGTTAGAACCCAAACTTCTGTGTAGTCAGTACTTCAACTTTTACCAGAATATTTTAAAACATGGGTATCTGTACTTCTACTTGAGTGAAGGACGTGTTTTTTTGCCATCTCTGACATGGGTTAAGGCTCTGAGTTACTGATTGGAAGATCACGGATTCAAGTCTTAGCACTAATATGCCACTGTTGGGCCCTTAAGAAAGGCCCTTAACCCAGCTCCAGGGGTGCTGTATCAAGGCTGTATTGAGCCTAGTTTCCTAACAAGCTGTGATATTTGAAGAACAAACTTTACTGTGCTGTAATGTGACAAGTAAGAGGCTCTTTCTTTCTAGTCCTTATAGTTCACACAAGCTGTTTCAATGACCACAAAATAAAAACAAGTGAAAAAAACAAAAGTCTTTGTCATTACATTTGTAACATTCTCAGTATTCATCACATTGGCATTATATGTTAAAAGAGGGCGTGGCTGTGAGAATCAGTATAAATATTTAATTAGTGTGACAGTATGTTGTGATGCTTTGTTTATTTCTAGTCTGCCGTGGCATTTTCTTCTGTTTGTTTGCAAGCTGGTCGTGTAAGATTACGTTTTGGACATGACAGCAGAGGTAGCAAAGTAACCTGTTTAAACTATTAGGGAATTACACAGCTCCAGGAATGTTAGATGCCTTCACAAACCTGGTGCTGAGTAAAAAAGGTTTCTGTAGTACGCAGTATGCAGTATGTAGTAGTAGAAGTATGAAGTATGTATGCATTATAAGTATGTAGTATGTAGTAGTATGAATATGCAGTACATAGTAGTATGAGTATGTATTATGTAGTAGTATGAGTATGTAGTATGTATGCAGTATGAGTATGTAGTATGTATGTAGTATGGGTATAAAGTATGTATGCAGTATGAGTATGTAGTAGAATGAGTATGCAATATGTAGCAGTATGAGTATGTAGCATGTATGCAGTATGAGTATGTAGTATGTATGTAGTATGGGTATGCAGTATGTATGCAGTATGAGTATGTAGTAGAATGAGTATGCAATATGTAGCAGTATGAGTATGTAGTATGTAT
>JAAIIK010000078.1:4132513-4152129 GCA_014706435.1 Silurus glanis
GTAGAATGAGTATGCAATATGTAGCAGTATGAGTATGTAGTATGTATGTAGTATGGGTATGTAGTATTTATGCAGTATGAGTATGTGGTAGAAGGAGTATGAAATATGTAGCAGTATGAGTATGTAGTATGTATGCAGTATGAGTATGTAGTAAAATGAGTATTCAGTGTGTAGTATGAGCCACAGTCAGATCCAAAACAGATTGATTAGGTAAGAACAAATGATACTATTTAAAGGAAATGTGTTTTAATATTTAAACTGTATTTAACCGTTTGAGCACCTTCTTGTACATTGTGTTCCTGCTGTTGCCTAGAATAAAACGTAAACATGCAATGTAAACAGATGGAAAAGGCACCAAACCTGTCAAGACCTTAAATATTTCAGCATGTATTTCAGATGTACAGGACAGGAAGACACTTGCTGTTTTTGTGGCTTTTGTAAAATCATCTGTGGTCGCTTTTTTACAGGTCACTTTTCTTGACACACACCATGTATCAACATATGTAGCTCTTCTCATCTCCAGTTTATGTCCTTTTCCACAAACAGCTTGGCTAGCATATGAGATCAGACAGAGCAGGGGGTTTAGTCAGGCAGCACCAGCTCCAGTAGCCCCAGGGCCAACTGGGAAATTCAGCAGTATAGGCAGGAGAAAGAAAGGGCACGAGTGGACGAGAGAGTAATAGGTTCCCACAGTTAACTTCCACAGTCACAGAACAAACCTGCGAGCCACCCGCCCAGGGCTATACAGCCAATCACGGGTTCTGTATTATCAGGTCTGGACGCAGGTGGCCTGGCCTCCAGTCAGAGATGAACCTCTGTGTACAGTATTATACCTATTATGGATTTTTAGTAGCTAGCAGAATTTGATTCATTACCATGGTCACACCAAATACGACGTGCAATCTGTCCACAGCAGCAGGTCAGGGATACGTGTACACGATTTGGAGCACGGCACATGCTCTTATTTCCATAACCCTGAAAAGTTTATATAAAAAGGGGTTATTCTGTCACATCACATCTTCCTGCACTCGATCTTGTTGAACCGTCGCTAATCAGTTATTTATTACCTAAAAACCTTTTCTATTTGTAATCCTCTTACCTGTTCCCCAACCAGCAGGAGATTCCCATTTTGACCCTGAGAGATTTTATTTTTTTTTATCTGAATTATGAATTTGGTTTCACTTGAACTGAAAGTGAAAAAAGTCCCCTGCTATTCAAACACTTTCAGTGTCGCAGTGAGAGGTTCATGCAGCTAGAGCATAAAGGCTACTACACATGCACCAAAATTGGGTCTTCTCAAGACAAATACATTTCACAGTCACATCCATTAGCTTCAACCCAACAGGAAATGAAAAGGTTAATATTCTTTTGACATTTAAAAATGGTGTTTTTATGGAAAGAGAACACAGGGGTGAACGATATATATCATCTACGATAATATTGTAATTGTTTTAACAAAGTGCAAGTCGACTTTTAGAGTATACAGTATCACAAAACCCAAATAAAGCATACCTACAGACTGAACACATACATCATGTGATGATGTTTAGTAGATTAGATTTGTGTGCATGGGCATCTATAGTGCGTTTTTTTTTTACTGCATGGTTCAGTCTTTAATAATGCATTTAGAATGATCGCAAATTCAAGATATGGGGCAGGAAAATGTGCACATTTCTATCATTTCATATAGTTAATTACAAATGTGATATTGATTTAATACAACAGTCCAATAAACAAGCGATATATATTATAAGACTTAAGTTTTAGACATCACATTGGCTGTTTTTGCTCGAATTCACCAATAAAACTAAGCCACAGCACTGTTTTGCGTCTCTCAGCAGTAGTGAGTGAGTGAGTTGTTTGAACCGAATCATTTAAATGGGTGATTCATTCAATTTCATGGACTCACTTATTAACAGTGACTTATTTCCAGTTTGAATTTCATATTTAAAGTATCTTTCCTCTGCAATGAAACGATGAATTTTGTTGATACTGATTTTATTCGCTTGGTAACAGTCAAAATGTCTTATTCTAATTAACTGATTAAATGTAATAATTCTACTCAAAGATACTTATACTTTCCATTACTTATGTGTTCAGCTGAATCTATAAAAATTGCAATCACCATTTTCCAAACTCGCCCTGAATCACACTACTGCAACCTCCATGTTTCCCTACAGAGATCACGACTGCAGGCAAAAACCTGCGTAATCCATTACTGTAAGCATGTTACCTCTGCCCTTTTAAGCATGTCTGTATATTTACCATGCAAGAAACAAGTGTCTTTCTTTAGATAAGCAGTGATACACACTGGCACATGTATGTATATTTATGTTTAGATGAATATAGTTTGAATAACAGCATGATAAATACTGACAGTTGAAGAGATTGTTGGAAAAGTAATTTCATATTATATGATTCTTTAGACTTTCTCCACTAGAGTGTGCTTTACAGAAGCTCGATTAATAATGTGAAATTGATACTTTTAGTCTGAGTTATGGCACAATTTCAAGACTTCACACCTCCAAGGCCATTTAAATATCTCAGTACATTAGAAGTGGATGAGTTATGCTTCATGCATTTGCCTTCATAAACACACACGACTCTCTTTCAGCCGCATCATTCAAATATACCAAACGACAAAGACAACAAATGCCTTTCCTCTGAGCTACGCCCGAAGGTCTTTCAGCTCTTACCAAATACTAACTTTCGCCCTTTTGTAAAGAAACATACAAAAGCCGAATATCAGCATAAATGAATTTACGCACCGCTTTAAGCATTGTTTAACATATTATGCAGAAATGTCACTGCACTGTTTAGTTTTTTTCCACATAGACAGATTTGTTCTCTGCCTTCTGAAAGCACATGCTTGACCTATGACCTCCGGCTATAATCTGATCATAACGTCCGTGTCTCAGTTGTCTATTGTAAGCTTGGTTTAAGTGTTTGAACATCAGCAAACATGTTGATGTGACAGCAAACAAGCTGGTAAATGGAAAAACTGCATTTTTTCTATTCAAAAGAGGAGGTGGAGTTACTATCTAAAGCCCCCTTTTTTTTTTTTTTTTTCCTTTTTTTTTGATTGCACGGGTAGATGTCTGAGCGTTTTCTTTAGTCTAAAGGCATTAAAGTATAAAAATAGCAATCTGAATTTGTATGAACTTGTCTCTCTGACATTTACATAGAGCTTCCTTTTCCTTTTTATCTCACAATCAGTTAATTAGGATGTTTTTAAATTTGTTTTTGTGACATGATTTGTTTTCTTGCTATTAATACTACTGACTTGAGATGTCACTGATGGACACACAATGGACATGATACATGGAATTGCCTTCTTTGCAGTCTTTATAATGACTATAATGTCAGCTTCTTGTTTATTTTTATCGCACTGACATGATGTATTATTGTTTATCAGCATTTTTTTTCCATTGTACTGGAAATCAGTCACACTGACAGTTATTTTTTTCTAACATCACACACATGACTGAACAAGACTCATACATGACACATGCTTGTGGAAGGAAGATAGATGAGGGAAGCTGGTTTCATGAGGGGGTTGGGTTGGGTGGTCAGGAAGCAGAGAGGTCAAAGAGCATCCAGGAGCATTGGTAAGTGGCAGGAAACACCTTCACCTAAACCTCATGCACCTTTCATTTTCGCATGGCACCAGTCGGTAATTGTTACTTGACCTGCACTGAACTGATCTTATTTATTCCCAACAGTAGTTATAATCCCTCTTTGTCCTGACAATCTAAAAAAAAAGATCTAAAAGGCGATCTTGCGTTTCCAGCACAGCAGCAAAATGCTTTATTTGTAAGTCGGCGAGTGTAAATAAACAGCACGGAAATAGGTTTTACATTCAAAGGACGTGAGTGGAATAATTATTAAAAGGTTGAGCTGAGGATTAGGGCGCTTTGTTGAAAGCTAGGGCGATTTTGGCACATTAATGCAAAAAGCAGGAAGCATTAAAAGCATTTATTGAGGCACGAAAGAAGAAGCGTCGAACTGACGATTCTGTAATAGGAATTCACAAACGGTGCCAAGAAAGATTCAGTTGTAATTGGCAGGAATTTAAGGTACATACGTCGCATTTCAAAGAAGATGCATACAAAAATTAATAATTTCGGCCATTAAAAATATCTAACTTTGGAGCAACAGGCAGGAGCCAAACCCAATCAGGCGAGAGAGAGCGAAGGGAAAGAGCAGTCAAATGAAATAGTAATAAGGAGCAAAGGAGTGAGAAAGTGTGATACAGATATAAGGTCGTTTTTTTTTTTTTTTGCATATTTGAGCGAAGTGAATTATAGCAACGTTATTACGCTTGTCATTCATCATCATCAGCGTCATGATTATACAGTAGTTACAAATTTTACAAGGAAGAAAAGTCCTGTACCTCATGGCTCAGAGTCAGTGATGAAGAAATAAACAAGTCACTTAAATCTAAATTATAATTGTCACTAATTGGCGTTTTAATTCACATTTTAGGGGGAAAAAAATCATCTGACCATATTGTAGTATGCTGAAAAAGCACATTCATCCCATTAATTCGGTACCAGGTGTAATGAAATTGAATTCGTCTGATAGTCATTAGTGCAAGCTCGACATTTCTGAGCAGCGAGTTCCACTTTTCTGTTCGTCTTTTAAGTGAAAAAGGTCTATTTCTTTTTAAACTAACGCCTAATTCCGTATAAAGGAAGTTGATTAAAGGTGCAGAAAATTTATTACGGTTTTAAAAATAAATAATCTCCAGGCTTTTCTTTGGTTTGATTTAAAATGACCGGCAGAGTGGCGGCACTCAGTGTATCGTCTGTCACAGGTAGGGGCGGAAAGGGGCGGAAACTTTTTAATGTAAACTTCATGACGGGAATTTTGCAAATATTCCTAGTTGGAAATTTACCAAGAATTTATATGAATTTCTAGGAATTCATTAAAAATTTGGGGAAATTTATATCAACTTGTATACAAACGACTTTGATTTAACTTCAAAAAGATTGAATTGTTAGTATAATTTGTTTGCACAAAAGCATACACACAGCACCACACAGCCATTTAATATGGCTATTATTTGACGTGCAGGATTCAAGAAATGATCTGCGTTGTGTTATAGAGGAATGCAGTGCATGTAGGGGGCGTGGCCTCAGTGGCCCTGCAGTAAGTGTGCTGTGCATGTGATTGATGGATGTGCAGGATAAAAACTCAACTAAAATGGCATTAAATCTGGTTGTTTAAACCAAAATGATCCTGCAAGATTTTATTTTAACTACATTTAAGTTCCCTATTATAGGCTAATCTGCTATTTTGGAAATTCTCAGTTTATTCAATTTAATTCTAGGTTCATTCCAATAGAAATTTTTTCAGGCTTGAAAATTCCTGAATTCCTGCAGTCCTAGTCACAGATGCTTTTCTGAATGTTTGCATGAATTACTGAAGTTTAAAGATGAACTTTGTCCACGATTTGAGCTTGTGGTATATAAAATTGTCCAAATTGAGCTAAAAGTGGTATTTAATTTTTGGAACAACGTGTGGTGTTCGGCAGCCAGATTTCTGCCCATGTTGCTTGTTTGTTCTGTTTCACAGCAGTGGGATTTTGAGCACTTTTTTTTCACAATGGTTTTGGGCACTCGGTAGGTTGTAGTTATTCAGGGTTAAAAAAGGGTGTTGTTGAATATAGAGCTGCAGCTATTGATTATTTTAATTATCGAGTATTCTACCGATTAGTCCATCGATTAATCACGTAATCGGATAAGAAGCACAAATACTAAATATACAGGAGAAAATAAGAAGGGTTTTTTAAAATGAACAAGTAATTTGTTTTCTTTTTTAGAAAAAATTTAATTTTTATTGCTGAAATTGCACACAAGAATATATGTGAAAGCCAATTTAGTGCACTTAATTGACATATTACATCAAAATGCAAATACATTTTGCATTTTGAGGAATGCAGAGGAATGCAGTGCATGTAGGGGGCGTGGCCTCAGTGCAAATACATTTTGCATTTTGGCGGTAAGAGAACGTTTATTTTATGCCATGTTTCCGCACAACGTGAAAACAGAAGGCGAGAAGGGGAACTTGTGTAGAAAGTGGCATGCACACATTTCCAGCTCCGTTTGTAGGTACGCCACGTTTATAAATGAGACCCCAGAGCCATTCAGAGTTTAGTGGGAGGTGCGTCAGTAATAATGGTCCATGGGGAAACAGTGTGTAGTTAAATGGACTAAACGAAGCATCGAGGCAAATCATTTGCCTTAATGCTTTTTTGTATTTGATTTACTCTAGTTACTCCAGGAATCGTTCAGCCCTATTTGAATCTCTTTTTGCTCTGCTTGATACCCTCGAACAAATTTAGCTAACAGTAGTCTGTGAGACTGTAATATTTTCTACTCTGTATATAATGCATAAGTTGCCCCCTAAAGGTGACCCTGCCAAGAACTTCAGCAATCTGTTCGTTCTGCGATCTCATTTTCAGCTCATGCCCATTTCCTTTTAAGTTCCACAATTGGCTATAAATATCAATGTACGATTTGTAGATACCTGTAATCCTGACAATCTGACCTCTTCTGTAGTGGTTCACTCACTTAACCTCTAGGGGAAAGTGATAACAGTCACGTGGTGAAAATGTTCTTGAATTTTTCAAATCTCCTGTTCCCATCTGTGAAAACATGACTAGAACGGTTATTTCATTCCCCCCATAATTTCACAAGAATAAAATAGCGACTGAAGATTTCTGACGTGTTGTACAACATGAAAGTCCCACTGGTTAGACAGTGCTGTAGTTTGTGTATTAAATATATTTCATATACAAATGATCATGCTCCTGTATCTGTTATGGTACCATGTATCTCAGGTCTTTATTCATTCAACTTCAGCAACTGATGAAACCTGACCTGCCATACAGCACCCCATGTCTTTACAAACTTTAGTCTTAGATTAAATGTGTGGCTCTCACATGATTGGCTTTACGGCATAGGACATCACTCAGCTAATAGTGATGCACAAAACAGGTATCTGATGAAGTATAAGAATGAAATAGTTTAACTTTATTTAAATGTATATATTTTTTTTATTTGAAGTATTCTTTATTTAGTTTATTTAGTATTGAAGTCTTTACATTTTAAAGTTTTTTTTACTTGCCAACAAAGTCAATAATTGTTTTATTTATTTAAAAATGACACGTTTGTGGAAGATCCAACTAGATTTTGGAGCTGTGGAGATTTGTGCCCATTCAGCTATAAGTGTGTTAGTGAAGTCAGGTAATGATGTAGGTGAGTTCAGGAGGCCTGGAGTGCAGTCAGCGTTCACATTTATCCTAAAGGTGTTCAGTAGGTTTGAGGATCAGAGCTCTATATTAGATCTTCCACTCCAACCCATGTAAAGCATTTCTTCATGGAGCTGGTTTTGTGCACAGGGACATTGTCATGCTGGAACAGGTTTGGGTCCCCTGGTTAAAGTGGAGGGACAATTTAATGCTACCACACTGCCTGAACAATTGTGGGCCTCCAAGTTTTGGGAAAGAACCATATATGGCTGAAAAAGTCAGGTCACCCTATAATGCCCATGTAGATAAGCACTTACTATGGAGACTCCTTCCAACAATGAGAAATAATCCTCTGTGATTAATGCTGGAAACTGAGCAATAATGTTATATTCAGAAGTTGGTATTATGAACGATACATGAATTGATGAGATGTGATCCATAATGTTTGAACCTTTTTATCTGTTGCTGAATAAGTGTTTAAAAAGGTGAAGTCATAATGTTTTGGCGGGTTATAGTGCAGTGATTCTGCAAATGTGCAGTGAAAATTTCAAAACGTTTGTAAAATACATATGTGTTGTGGGTGCATCTTTCCTGTAACAGGCATCCAAACAGAGTAAAGTTGTATTTTTTAATTTCCCATCTGGCATATACAGAACGGCAACATAAACAGAGCGAATTAACATTCCCTGTAGTAATAGGAGCAAAACAGACCAGAATCTAGAGTTTTTCATCTAAAATTGCAAAAGCTCATAAAATCACCTAAGTGTGTGTGTGTGTGTGCATGTGTGTGCACATGTGTTCTATCCCCAGGTTTTGATTGTAAGGACTTTATTGATTATCTTCAGGTAATTCCATGTCATGCCTTTTTAAGTAATTAAATTGTGTGGATAATCTGTTAATAGAGGAAGATTGTCCTCTAGGGTAAAAGGTTGTCTGGGTGATGGGGATAGATTTAAAAAAAATTTTAAATCAATTTACCCACAACTGAGTGTAATGGGGAGAGTAAATGTGAGTTAAGGAGAACAAAAGTATAATAAGTTTGAAAGTGAGCACAGATTGTGCACTCGTGACCTATCGAATTTTTATTTCCTCAGTATTTCCAGTTATATCATTTTTTTGTAAACTTCAGTTATTTATGGTATTTGGCAGACGCCCTGATCCACAGTGACTAATAATTCTCTCTGTTATGCACTGAGAGGTTGAGGGCTAAGGGCCTTGCTCAAGGGCCCAACAGGCAGATGGATTTGATCTTGAATCTTGTGATCAGTTCACTGAGCTACCACCTCCCAGTCTTGACCCATTACTATTGGAAGGTTTACAGATTAGGCATAAGAGTTCGAAGGAATTGATCAGATATTATGGCTGTCTCACATTTTCACTGACTTTTAAAGCAAAGTAAAATGTATTGCATTGTAAAAGACAGATATGTGTTGCTTTGTCTTCCAAGACGCAACTCGTATATTTCTTTTTTTGTAATGCAATACATTTTACAATGCAAAACAATACAATACACAACATTACTGTGTGTTGAACTATCTATAAATAAATATATGTATGTATTTAGTTATTTATTACGGTTAATATGTTTAATCGTTATTAATCTCATTATTTTCATTAGTTAACTTAATCGCACATTTGTATCTGTTCTAAATTTAACTTAAATTAATGCTTTTCAAGTTTTTTATAATCTAATCAACATAAACATGGACAAATATGGATGCTTTATGCAAATGTGTGTTTATTATTAGTGAAATCAAATTCAACATAGAGCATGAAAATATTCTTGCAAATGTTTTAAAGTAATTATGGTGTTTTAAATGACGTAAATCATCAGGACACCAAACTGAACTTTTGTTATGTTTCCACACGGACGGTTTAAATTGTCAGATGTGCGCATCATGGCAGATGTTGGTGGTTAAATTGAAACTTAGTGTATCAGTAAAATAAATGTGATTAAAAATGATTTTTTTAGCTGGAGTTTATTACTATTTTTATAACTGAGTGAAGAATTTAAGTTGAAGGTTTTCATTTCGCCTCTTTTATATTTATTTATTTATGTATATTTTTAATAAAAATGGTCAAACAGAAATGCACGCTGCATTAATGGCGCGTTTATAAAAAGTAGTGGCATTAAAATGAACAAGTTAATTTTGAATGAAAGACATCTAAATACTCAGCTTAGAGATTCGATTCATCTTTTATTTCATTTGATTCATTCATTCATTCATACCTGCACATACACACACAATGTCATGACTGGATCAGATTTGTTGGGTTGTAATGGGCGTAGGGTAACAGATGTAAGCGTTTATAATTCACTTTTAATTATATACACTATGTTTGTGGGCACCTGCACATAAGATTTGCATATGAACATCATATTCCACATTTAGTCCCATTCGCTGTTATAATTCCCTCCACTCTTCTGGGAAGATGTTCCAATACATTTTGGAGGGTGTTTGTGGAGATTTGGGGAGATTATTCAGCTACATGAGTGTTGGTATTGTCAGTAAAGTCAGGTGCTGATGTAAGAGAGGTGAGGAGGCCTGAGTTGCAGTCAACGTTCACATTCATCCTAAAGGTGTTTATTAGGGTTGAGGTCAGAGCTCTATAGCAGCAGGTCTTCCACGCCAACCCATGTAAAAAATATCTTTAATGGATCTGGCTTTGTGCACAGACATTCTCATGCTGGAACAGGTTTGGGAAACAGGGACAGGTTTATGAAAACCTGTAGTGTGCCTGCAGTCAAAGTCATCATCAAAACCTGTCCTGTAGCGATAACATACAAAATACATTAATGATAATGAAATGTAGGTGACAGAGCAGAAGCGAGTGAAGGAATCTGCTGTTAATTCCCCATCAATGTTCGTCCGAGGGAAGAAACCATGACGAGGCTTGCGTTAGTGACTTTTTGCTCATGTGATTAGACAGAGACTAGCCTGAGTTCACTATAAATAGATATTAAAGAATTTCAGTTCAAGAAGGTCTACCATTTTTATAAATATGTAAGCGTTTTTTCACAGAACAGAGTGAGCTGAGAGTAACATAATGTGAGGATCATTTACTCTGCCGGATCAGTTACTCTGCTGTTTCACTCGTTGGCTATTTAGTTTGTTAGTTGCCAAATTGATATTGTGACAGCGTAGCCTCGTAATTTTTATCTAATCTGTAGTCGTTACATCGGCACAGTCTGCAGTGGGTTGACAGCTTTTTGAATGCGTGTGTTTTTTCCCATTGTGTTGGTGTTGGAGGTCAGGGGCTGCTGTGTTCTGCCTCTGCTCTCCAGTCACGCTCTGTTTGTACGCAGCCATCCCGACCCCTGCGCCCGTGATTGCTTGAGTGTGAGGAGAGCCACTGTTATGACTTGTCTAGGTTTGAAATAAAGAAAGGAAAAGCAAAAGACAAACTAACGCTGAAGAAAGATGAACCCCCCTCATATAGCTTCCTGGAGAATATCTGACTGGAGTGTTGTGAATAGAAATAATGCACACGTATTTGACTTGAAAATTGGGTTACACAGACTGAATTTCAACAGCAAACAGTGGTCTGTCTCAGTGTTGGTGTTGAAGCAGAAATAAACAATGAGTAACAGGCTGTAATTAAATGTTCCAGTTCAAAATGACTAAACGATAGCATCTACAAATATTATTAGTATATATTTAAATGTGTGTGGACACCTTACCATAAGATTTATGTGCTTGGTGAACATCCTCCACCAACTACCTGATTGTAACCACCACTGTTCTGGAAAGATGTTCTACTAGATTGTGGAGATTTGTGCTCCTTCAGCCACAGAGGTGTAAGTAAAGGCAGGTACTGATGTAGGTGATGTGAGGAGGCCTAGGGTGCAGTCAGCATTCCAAATCCCAATTGAAATGAATTCAAAGCTCCATAGCAGGAGATCTTTTACTCCAACCAATGTAAAGCATATCTTCATGGAGTTGGCTTTGTGCACAGGGGCATTGTCATGCTGGAAGAGTTTTGGGTCTCCTAGTTCAAGTGAAGGGACAATATCATTCTCCCGCATCCAAAGATGTTCCTATACAAATGTGTGCATCAAAGTTTGTGGTAACAGTTTAGGCAAGAGCCACATATGGCTGTAAAAGTCAAGTGTCCTGATACTTTTGTAGATACAGTAGTATGTCTATCCCGAAAACGTTCTAGTGTCTTGAACACTCACACTGGAGACTCCTTCTAACAATGAGATATAAAGCTTTTACTTTTGGCAGCCTCGCTAGCGACAAACTCTGACCTCTTTTTTTTAGCACCGCAGTTACAGTAGCTTCTTTTAAACACATTGTCAGCTAAAGGCTAAATCTGTTCTCATTAATTATTTCACTCACCAAATTATCCTCATAAATTTTTTTTTTTTTTTTGTTTTAGGTCTTTGAGTTTTTTTTTTTTATCTGGTTGTATTTTATCTATTTATTTTGTCTATCCAGACATTTATTTATTTATCTGATTATTTATTTGTTTTTATTATATATTTTTATCTATCCATTTGTTTATTATTTATTTACTCTGTATGTTTATGTTTTTTAGATGCTCAGAAAGCCTCTCTGCCCTCTGCCTCACGCTGATTTGAAAGATAAAATTCGTGTTGTGTAAATTTCCCAATCAATACAAAAAAACCCTCTGCCTCTCACACGCAGACGAAATCGATGCATTTACCGCTCAATGCGCTTTATTGAAGGAGGAACGGACGCGGCGTGCTGTCGAAATGCGTGCGTCTTGGCTATTATTCGGTCAAATGAAGATTAGTACGCCGCTCGACGCCATCGTTTGAATTCATCGATCGTTCCTGTGGTCTGACACATTAATAATTTGTGCAGCCCCACAAACTCCTCAGCATTTTTCAATTGCTTATTCCTCCTTGATGTCCGTTTGTAATTAAGTCTTTAATTTCTAATCATAATGAAATGGTTTTAAACTTAATAAACCTACAATGACTACAGTATCGAGACATCTGACTTTTCCATCCATATGTGGTTCTTCTCTAGACTGTTACACAAAGTTGGAGGCACACAATTGTATATGACATCTTTGGATGCAGTAGCAGAAAGTATTCTCTTCACATGAACTAGGAGACCCAAACTTGTTCCAGCATGACAATGCTCCTGTGCACAAAGCCAACTCAATGAAGATATGGGTTGGACTGGAAGATCTTGAGGTTCACTTCATTTCAAAACAAAATGAATTTCTCAGTCCCACAGCGCTGTTGTTTTCTTAAAGCTGATGATCAGAAGGTTGATTGGCTCTAATATGAGCTCTTTCTAGTACCAGCTTACACAGAGACAAGAAAGTCATCTATCATCTATCAGTTGATTAATCGCTTATCGGCGAGTAGGATCCAACCTAGCTATAGGTATCGGTAAAATCCACTATCAGATTCTAGTTATTAACGTAGTTTAATTATTTGTCAGATTCACCCACCAACCACATGCATATGCATAAGCAGGTAAATGTTTTGATCTCAATAGCAATGAATAGGTGCTTTTTAATAGGTGATATATCTCTTGAAAAGTGATGATCATTTGTCCGTACGGTGCAGAACAAAATAATAAACTAATCTAGCATTAGGAGGCATAATAAATACATTTAAAATCATGATATAATCCCTACAATAATACTGGTAGTCACTCCGGCCCATGTCATGTTCTGTTGGGACACGGCCCACCATTAAAGAAAGGAAAAATAATGTGTACCGGGGACCCCTGTGTAAGAAGAATAAACCACATGCATATTACAATTTTGACTGTAACCAAACCTTTCTATATCGCGTTTGTGAAATTTTCAAATCCGTAACAAGGTCGCAGGTCATTTTACAGTTTCCTCTCCTCTCTCATTCCCTTTCTCTCTCAGTCTCAGACATCTTCCCTGGTAGCAGCTCATGGATTTCCTGGTGGAATATGGCCTCAACGAGACCCACCGCGACAACACGAGCGAGGCGTTCAATGGCACGGACGTCGAAGCCAAGCACCAGTACAACTACTACGCCATGCTCTTGACGCTGCTCATCTTCGTCATCGTCTTCGGCAACGTCCTGGTGTGCATGGCCGTCTCGAGGGAAAAAGCACTTCAGACCACCACCAACTACCTGATCGTAAGCCTTGCTGTAGCGGATCTCTTGGTGGCCACTTTGGTTATGCCCTGGGTGGTGTATCTGGAGGTAAGGAGCATTTCCAGTATGTTAATTCAGAATCCAGAGGGGTTCGAGAAGCGCGTTTACGTAATCGTACAGGATTAACTCAACCTTCGTTCTCGGCTCCTCTCGGAAGTCATTTCCTTTTTTTTATCTTCAGCATAACAGCTGGTAAATCATGCCTCCTCCAGCTCCTTTCACATTTGACATTTTTCCCTCTACATGTAGTCCTACGGGAAGTGACTGCTTTTAAAAAGTGCTGCCTTCAGCTTTTTTTTCTGTGTGTCACTGCAGAGGGCTTTCAAAAAATTTTTTTTTCTTCTAACCAATCAACTTAAAGCGAGGAATTAAAGCAAGAAAATTGAGAGTAATCTCTCCAGCCAGTTCCTTTTTTGAATGGCTCCACCAGTCTGTGTTCTGTCTCTAGTCTTAGGATGTAGTATTTTTTTATTATTATTAATTGTGATCCAAGAATCCTAATTAAGGTTTGCAGCAAGTTGAAAAGTACACTATATTACCAAAAGTTTGCTCTTCTAATTCCATCCACTTTTCTGGGAAGATGTTCCACTAGATTTTGTGGACATTTGTGTTTATCAGCCACAAGGGTGGTAATACATTCAGGTACTGATGTAGGTGATGTCCAATTTATACCAAAGGTGTAGATCAGAGCTCTATAGCAGGTCATTTAAAAACCTCTTCTCCAAACCATGTAAACCAGATCTTCATGGAGCTGGCTTTGTGGAACAGGTTTGGGTCTCCACGTTCAAGTGAACGCAAATTTTTTTTTATTATACCGCATCAAAAGATGTCCTGTACAATTGTGTTTCCTCCAACTGTTTGGAGAAGAACCACACATGGCAGGAAAGGGCAGGTGTCCCAATACCTTTGTCCATATAGTGTATCTGTAAACTGGGTTAATTAGCTACAAGCCACGCTTATAGACTAATAAGAATGTAATAAGGATGGCTTAAAGACACGGATGCACGAGACTCTGAGACAAGTCATGGAAACATCATTGTATGAATAAATAATCAATGGCTGCCACAAAAGAGACAAATACAGTCAATACCAGAGAAGGAGATATTGTGTGTCACTATGGGAACCTTCACATGTTGAATCATGTGACATATTTCCCGTAGTAAAAAAAAAAATAGTAAGTATTCAGCGTAATTACATGTGTTTGGGAGCTTGTACTAGCTAGACGGTAGCTTTGGTAATGGTACCATTGAGTCTTAAGGAATTTGTCTTTAAGGCAATACCATCGTATAACCACAAAAGCTCCACAGAAACCTACGTAACCTCAACTGCAAATCACACACACGGTGTATTCCACAGGTTCTTGAATAAGGTCATGCAGTGTGTGCGATTATAAGCTTTTTTTTACCTTCTTTATAATTATGCTTATAGTGGTGCAATGTAAATTGTTAAATATCTAACATTTTTGTGTAGTTTCTTGATTGTAGAATCTTGTTTGTCCCACATGATTCTACGATTGTATTACTGTTGTATAATTCGTGCCACAGAGCTACTAAGTGTTCACGAGGTGGCTTTTTGACACGAATATAAAGTCCCACAGACGTCACACTAACCCGGCACGGCGTTGTCAGCCGTACATCCACATTTCCTGAGAGTCCTCTAATTGCACAGAGCAGAGGAAAGCGCACGGAAAAAAACCTCTTATGAGGGTAAAAGATGTTGTTAAGCATGCAGAGAAAAAGCCCCTTTACAGCCCTGAAAGCCCTGAAAGTCTTTGTAGAAGTTGCACAGAAATCATGGTGGTTAGTCACTTTATATTCGCTCATTTATCACAAGGATGAGAGAGACAAGAAATGGAGAGTACTTCATGTATAAAGGAATGAACGCGTTCACGCCGGTGTTTCACACACCCTGAGGGATCGTGATGGCATGTGCACGCTCACTCGAATAAATCACATACTGTTTTAATAACACAATGCAGACACAGATTAACTGTACTTTCCTAATGATTTGGATTTTCAAAAGTAAATGAAACTGATTTATAAAAATAACCCATTTATTCATATAATCCAGCCAGAGTAGACGACACACGACAGGATGTGTATTCAAATATTCATTACCCTGTCACACAGGAAATTCTGGGTGACAGACCGGTCTGGATGATATAACAGTTGACTTGTCATACCAACATTCTTTGGCAGCATATGCTTAAAAAACATACAGCCAAGGCAACAATTTATGATGCAAACTTAATGTGTTTGAATGATATAAAAAAAAAAAGATCTAGATTTTCTTCTGGTGCTGGCAACAAGCCTGGAAATACTTATAGCACTGATACAGCTTATTATTATTATTATTATTATTATTTTTATTATTATTATTATTATTATTATTATTATTATTATTATTATTATTATTATTTTATTAATTAAAATGTATTATTAGTAGTAATAGCAGTAGTGGTAGTATTAACATGTATAATGATATATTATTTTATTTGTAAGTATTTATTGGTATTATTATTATTATTATTATTATTATTATTATTATTATTATTATTATTATTATTAGCAGTAGTAGTAGTAATATAGTAGACAGACTTTATTTACCAACAGTACATTTATTACATATTTATTATATCAACAATACTGTAGGTACAGTCGTTTTTCACAAGCCCACAACTCAGCACCAGTAATTTGCGTGCAGTCTGAGAGTGAATGCATAGTTAATGTTGTAATGGATGATTTACACATGATATAACAGGTAAAGAAAGTTGGGGAAACAACATTCCAATAAATGTGCCGTTCGTCAACTAACAGAGTCGACTCCGTGAAAAGTGAAACGGAAATTATGGACGAATGTACAGATGGGTTCTGTTCCTAATGTTAAAGTGGTCCTGAAAGGAAGCTGTTTAAATGTTGTTTAAGTGTGTAGTGTAGTAATATTTCAAATAATCTCGTATGTCTAGATAAGATCGTTCAGTGAGACTGGTTTATTTTGTTTGCCAAAGACTGATGCCAAATGCTATTGGTCACAATCACAATGGCAAATTATTCCTGCAGTGATATACAAACCTGAGTTCCTGTTTGCTTTCGAAATCAGCCACCTCCTGCAAGCCAATCAAATCCAGACAAAATATGTTATGTTGTGGAACTGAAAGGTGTTTGAATTCTGATTTTGGTTTCCTTTCAAATCAACATTCAACAATCAACATCAAGTCACATTAATACTGATGGTCTTGTCTAAACCGCTCAACTGTCGCTGAACTGGTTAGAACAATATTTATTTTATAATATTTTTTAAAGCGGTTTAAAAGAGTGCTTTACAGACATTCAAAAACAAGATAGACATTTTACATACATCACCTAAAAGCTTTTCTAAAGAAATTAGTTTTAAGAGATATAACAGATTCAGTCTGTCAAATCCCAGTGCGAAGAGAAGCAAACCCGGTCACCCTTAGAGCATTGATGGGTAAGAGGAACAACCAATAGCCTAGAATCGGTGGAACCAAGATCACGCCTCGGAGTGTAAAGGGATGCAAAATTGTGACGGATAATATTAAGCCATACCATGTCTTATGTGAGATTATGCACACGTGCCAGAACCAAGAATCCAAAAAGCACCTCTACAGCACTGTGACAGAATAAGTACACGGCTAAAGGAAATCCAGGAGACGGGCAGCATCTGCCTCTGATTTTGCCACCATCTTTTTTTTCTACCCTCTCTCTCTCTCTCTCTCTCTCTCTCTCTCTCTCTCTCTCTCTCTCTCTCTCTCTCTCTCTCTCTCTTTTGAGTTGTGGGTCAGATCACGCAATCCCTGAGTTAATAATAATAACAATGGCCTCGGCAGCTAATTTTTAACTGTACTATGCAGCCACCAACCAGATAATTAAAAAAACTTTCTGAAGCGTATCTTGACCTGCAGGTTAGCAGCATGTCCACCGCGTCCTCTTTTACTCTTGCCTCATTTGTTAGCTCAAGTCCACACATCTGTCGCTTGTGGAAATGAGAGACGACTGGCGCTTTTTTTTCTACAGCCAGTGGCCAGTGGAAATAAAAAGCCAATGATTCGGTAGCTGTCCTTCGAGTAGCTAGGTTTGACATTGTGTGAAATATACCTTTGTTCCATTCGTTCACTGTTTAACTATAGCATTATTAGCGTGTAAAGGATCATCTAATCCATTACTGTGTAAGTAGTTCGTATAGAAATACTAGAATGAGGACATTCATTTAAACCAGTCATTTGTAGCTGGAACTTATAGATTTGCTGTTATAGAAATAATCAACACCTGGTGACTGATCAGAATCAAGAACTTCACAGTGGTATAAATGTGCTGATGGATCGTCCATTATCTCCTCAGCAGTCACAAGATTGCTGGCCATTCAGTGTCTAAAGATGTCTTTGAAATAACAGTTGACACAGTGCTCTGATGGATTTCTGAGCCTGTCAGACCATTTTACCACTTAGACTCTCGGTATTAATGCAGAAATGTCCTTTGATTCATTAATCGTTTACATACTTTGAGCGTTTCAAGAATTTATAAAATCAGGGTTTTTACGTATTTAAAAATATTCACAGTTTTAAAAAAATGCTGCACATCAAACACGGTATGGTGTTTTATATGTTCTTGGAAGTTTTTATAAAACATTTGCATATTTGAGTCTGGAAAAGTATGGAACCCTGTAAAATGAGCACAAATCAAATCTGTAAATGAAATACAATTGAAAGTACTCTGGTCAAATGATAATGACATCCCGATTTCCTGTTAATATCTGCTCCTGTAGAGATCAATGGTAAAATACAAGAAGAAAACCGAAAGCTTTTTTTTAAAGGAGAGATAGTCTGCGTGTCGAAATGGAAATATTTCCACAAGGATCTGGAGCAGGCGTATACCATTTACACCTGCGCATAACAGGACATCAAAAACACACACAGACTCGCATACTGCATCCTCACGTACAGGGAATTGAGAGTAACCAATTCGCCTCCTGAAATGATTTTCGGGGGGTGGCCAGAGACCAGAAACACCAAACTAAATCCACTATGAACACAACAGGACAAAACATGCAAGAGATATCAGAGCTTCGATATGAGACCCAATACTGCGAGGGAGCAACACTAGTATACATCTCGAAAAACTAATCATAGAAACCACAGCATCCTCCTACAATATCATTACCCATAATACAACTACCATTTTCTAACTGGAGAACACAGAGGAAACCCCCAGAGCACAGAGAGAACACGGGGTGGGATTTGAACCCAACACTAGCTGAATGAAAATTTCAGACTTTTATCCAGTACTTTTTTTTCTTGAAGACTGTGATTAGTTTTTATCTGAACAACATTTTAGTTTTTTTTTTTAAAGTAAAACAAAGTCCACTTGACCCAGCATATCCTGCTAATGCACTTTTTAGTAACGTATCCTTGTCAGAAAGATAAATTGTTCCATGACATCCCTGATTAATTCATACTGAACTGCTCACTCAGTATCAGAGAGTTCCTAATGGGAGCTCTCATAAAATTAAACAAGCATGGGGATAATCATTTATGAGGCACTAATGGGCGAACAGAAAGACAGCAGGTTTGAGGAATAACAGGGAGGTCAAAAAGCCGCTGAGGCTGAGCACAAAGCACAGATGTAAACATGACAGCCTACACCTCCACCCACTACCCCCCCCCCCTCCCCCCCACCACAACAGTCCAGCAGGCTTCTCTAAAATAACCCTCACCTTCTAATTCACATGCTGCTATCCATCCATCTGGTGGATTGCTAATGTTACCCAATGCACTTAAGTGTTGAGTCGAGTGCTCGAAGCATGGCCACAAGGAGGTGCACACGCAGGTAATAAAACGGGTCCCTTAACCCCTAAGGTGCAGAAGCCTTTTGTGTTTGACAGGACACAGTACTGAATCGGTCTCCTGAGCCCAGGGAATATCCTCTTCTGCCTCTTACAGGACAGGAGTCAGGGTTATTGCAGCTTCTGATTGCAAGAAATAGACAAATTTAATCTTATACGTAATCTCCTACGGTTGAATACATTGATATTTCATGCGTTTGCATTATTTTTATATTTTTGTATTTATATATATCAATGTGCAACCAAAACAAATTCCTTGTAAGTGAAAACATACTTGGCAATAAAGCTCTTTATGATTCTTACTCATAGCAAAGGTTTTAGCTAGTGTTTTTATTGTGTGTGTGTGTGTGTGTGTGTGTGTGTGTGTGTGTGTGTGTGTGT
>JAAIIK010000078.1:4157794-4168381 GCA_014706435.1 Silurus glanis
GTGTGTGTGTGTGTGTGTGTGTGTGTGTGTGTGTGTGTGTGTGTGTGAAGAATTACGCAGTATGGAACAGAAGAACTGCAGTAGGGGTCCAGCACCCATGGCTAGAGCCCTCTTTAATTTCTTTTTTCGTGATCTTCATTCATCTTTCCGCTTCTTCTTTTCGTTCTTCTTCACTTGTGTATGTACAATGAAACATGTCATTTCTCCAGAAAAGGCTTTTAATGGGCTTTGAGCATTCCTATTGACTTTCACATTCATGAAGCTCTTGAAAACACAGACAGTAAAATGTCACCGTTGTGAGTGTGTCGAAATAACCAGAAACGCAGGAGACGCAACTACATGAAGGAACTGTTTCGAAGACCTGTTTTTTTCTTTTCTTTTTTTTTTACTTTATTCTATTCTATAGAGATGATATCTTCTGTATGAACAATTGTTCTGGTTTTGAATTTGGAGTCTCTTGTGCTCAATGGGTAACAATTTTTTTTTTTGGCAGACAAATAAATCAACCCCTATAGAACGACCTCCAGCACCCAACAAAGTATTTAATGCTGAATAACGAAACAATGATACCCTGATAACCTAATGGCAGAATGTGTTGGGAACAAAATGCATTCGAAGAACTGGGCAGCAGTGCAGTGCAGAGCAGTGAGGATTATTTCTCAGTAGACCTCAGAGAAGCTCAGAAAAAAAAAAATCTAATACACTCAATCCATTATGTTTAGCTTTAACAGGACTCTGAGATTGTAGTCTATCCAGCTGGGGTAGAGACTGGAATGCGTGTGTGTGTGTTTATAGGGTTTTTCAGTAAGTGGTAACCTTTTGAAAGAAATGTTTTCAGGCTAAATTTATTATTATTATTATTATTATTATTATTATTATTATTATTATTATTATTATTATTATTATTTGTAAATCTAACATGTAGAATAACTTGAAAAAATAAGTTCATCATTCAGCTTTTGATCCTGGCCCTGGTGCACATACACTATATGGACAAAAGTATTGGGACACCTGACCTTTCCTGCCGTATGTGGTTCTACTCCAAACTGTTGGAGGAAACACTATTATACAGGACGTATTTGGATGCGGTATAACAAAATTTTGCGTTCGCTTGGAAACGCAAACCTGCTCCAGCATGGCGATGCCCCTGTGCACAAAGTGAGCTCCCTGAAGATCTGCTTTACATGCTTTGGAGAGGAAGCTCATGAGTGGCCTGCTATAGAGCTCTGATCTCATCCCTACTGAACAACTTTGGGATGAATTTAAACACCGACTGCACCACAGGCCTCTTTACCTTCTCACCTTTCTCAAAAAGCAGATGCCAGGTGTCCGCAAACTTTTTGCAATATAGGGTGTGAACTGCATTTGCACGTTTTTCTTGTTGTACTACGGAATGAGGCATTTTATCAAAGCATAAATAATAATCCTAAAGCAAAGCAAAGCAAAGAACAAGATATGCAAAGATTTTTCTATTGTAAAGAAAATGAGACTCTTTGATCTTGTTTAATTTGTCCACAGTAGCTCGACCCCGTGAAACGCTTTGTCTAATTGTCGTTAGAGGAGATTTTTCTAGGTGCGTCATGTCCAAACAGTGGCACAAACACGCCCGGGCAGATAAATCAATAGTGTGGGCAGAATGATAGGAACAAAAAAAAACAAGGCTTAGAGCACCATCATCTCTGGACAAAGGTTTCGCAAAAATAAAGTGCATCGCTGGAGATTATTGTCGGGATGCAAAAAAAAATTATAATTTTTATTCGAAAAGCAAAGCGGATTTGTGATGATCAAAAACAGATTAATTAAGGAATAATGAATGATATGAGCTCTGCACGATGTTCTAGAAAATAAAAACTCTCGTATCGCTTCAGACCCAGAAATGCGCTGATGCCGTATAATCGGTTATAAATATATAAAAGGGTTGGTTTTTTTGTATGCATCAAGCCTTTCACAGGAACCAGTATTATCGCCGAGGGATTTCTCCTTTATCATTGCTGATGTCTCTGTTTTGTTTAGGTTTGTGTTATTGATTTGCATATGTATTTGTTTATTATGGGAATACAAAGTGGATTTCTTTTCTATGTTAAATGGACTTTGCAGACAAATACATGGCTACAAAAAGCCAATAAAAGGCCTTCCATACACACACACACACACACACACACACACACACACACACACACACACACATTATATTGTTTTCCATGAACCAACGGCATCACAAGGACACTGTAACTGTATATAGTGCAATTAAAACGAAGCCCATGACAAAAATGATTATGCATGTCACACTGATTCTTCACAACCTATACCTACTGTATTTCAGCTCTACAATACAAAGTTATTTACTCATTGTTAAGTTTGGATCTGTTTTTATTTTCGTCTCCTGTATACAACAACCAAAAAAATTATAGACATCCCGATGTGTATTATGTGGGATAATCCATCATGTGTCTGCTAAAAAAAAAGCTCCATGCTCATGTGTGCAATATTTATATATATATTTTTTTTTTTTTTTTTCATGACGGTTTGAAAGTCTGGATGAGAAAGTACAGGCTCGACATGTTTCTATCCACGATGGATGTGTTCATTCGCATCACGGGATCGGAGCTAGCAAAGGATTCTTGCACAATTCCTTTGCTCACGCTACAACCGGACATTTCTCGGGTTTTGGAGACTGATAGGAAATGATTATCACAATAAAACAGAAACGATCATCTCAAGCTGCTGAAAGATTCTCGAAAAAATGGCAAAAAATAAATAAATAAATAAATAAGAGCATCACAGGTTTTGTCATGAGTGGCAGCAAAAATATATTTGAATGAGAGCTGCAAGCGTGCCTACAGTAACGGTTTGATTTATTTATGTATGATTTAATATTTATTATATTTTTTCATTCATTTATTTTGCTTGTGTTTTTTTTTTTATATTTAATATTTTTGTTTGTACATGATAAAAAAAAAAGAAGAAGAAGCGGGTATTGGAGACAAAAACAGCGAGATTTATTGATTTCGATTTTTTCTTATTTATTGCTTACTATACGTCTGCATGACGACTTGTGACTACCTTCAACTCATTTCATGCTTTTCTTTTGCAGTATATGTTTTTATTATAATTATTATCAAAAGGAATGTATATGTAAAGACAAAACAGATTTTTTTTTCTTTTTATTTCAGAAACGTGTGTGTATTTTTTTGTTCACGTGGTCTTGTCTGTGTTGATTATCGTATATACACGTGCATACTACGTGCATATTAAACTACGTGTACTACACCGCCATGGACGTTTTGCCTTTCGAAGGGATCACTTTTGCATTGATTCGTTTCAAGTCGACGGTACGTGATTATTTTTGTAACCGATGTAAATTGTATTATTACCGGATGAATAAATGACATCATGAATTACATCCATTTAAGTCATTTTTAATTGTGTGATTCGTGATATTTAAGCTGTGGGTTGTACATGTAATAATGAAAATGGCTGTTTTTTTTTTTTACTTGCTATACACTGATCATACACTCTGTGGTCAAAAGTTTGTGCACCCCCTCACCATCACATTGTTTGAAGCACATAATTGTATAAAAATGTCTTTGTATTAGGTAACATTACGATTTCCTTTAATTAGAACAATGCATAAAGGGGGCTACACAAATACATGGTTTTGAAGGTTTTAACTTCATTCAGTTCAATTCATTTTGATTTGTTTAATGAGTTTAACAAAGCAGCTTTATAGAGAGTAAGCGGTAATAAAGAATGTATAAGTTTGTTCCTTATAATTGTATATTTGTTCAACTTAATTCCTCTGAACACAATTGGGATGAATTGGAACGCCGGCTGCATCCCGGATCTTCCTGCCCGACATCAGTACCCGACCTTACTAATGCTCTTGTGCTCTGAATGACCACTGGTCTTTACAGCTACACTCAAAAATCTAGTGGAACACCTTCCCAGAAGAGTGGAGGTTATTGTAACCGCACAGCAGGTTTTTTTATTTATTGGTTTTTAATGACACTTTTTATCCTTTTATATTTACAATAAATGTTGGAATGTGGACTATCCAATAAACAAATACCTGCTATCAGGATCTGAAAGATAACAGCTTGAAATTTCCCTTTGTCCTGAAGACTCCTTTTAACAATTTTTTATTATTATTATTATTATACAAGCCACTGTATAAGTGAGTACAATGGATTCAATACATATAAAAGAGCTGCTGTTACACTATAAACCAATCATATCGAAGGATCTAACAGCACTGTAATATATTACATCGGATTTTACCATTATATATTTCCCGAATGCACTTGACGCTCCCGATTATTTTTGGTTTTACAATCTTTAACGATGTCCTAGAGGAAAACGTGTGAAAGAGTCTGTTGCGTGGATTGTAAGTCTGGAACAAAGGAAGAAAAAGTCTTGAATGCAGATGAGCCTTCAGCGAGCATGGGGGAATACTTATTATAAGCACGGCTGAGAGAAATTACAGAGACTGCTAATAATTACAGTGCACTGTACCCGAGCGCATATGGCCTTTCATTGTGACTGATCAAGATGTTTAAATTACAGAGTGGGCCTTGAAATAAAATTGTCCACTGACAATTCCCACCCATTACAAACTTTTTTTTTTTTTCAGAGCGGTGTTATTGACAAGTTTCAGCTTCTGATTAGAGTTAGTGAGAATAATCGTGATAATAATCATATCATGCAATTTGTTTAGTTTTTCGGCGCATCTTTTCAAGAGCAGCTGAAAATTAAAAGCACAGAGCCAATAAACGTTGTTTATGCACTCCCTCATATCAATGGTGTGAGGTCAGGAACACGGATGGCATTTTCGTCTGTAGTTCCACGGCAACGCCTCCCACTCGGCCGCAATAAAACTCCCATACGGGGCGCCGGTCTCGCGGTGAGTCATGCGGAGGCTGCCGGCGCAATAGACGGGTTGATGCTCATTTCCTGTGCAATCACCGAACTTCTCAGAGTGTACACTCGAGGACGGTGGAATGGTAGAAAGGGCTACACTTTCTCTATAGTTGTTATCAAATATAAAATCAGATCACTCCCTGATTCATTTTTTTCATAACAGCCGCTACAAGACAGTACAAAATAACGTAAATAACAATAAAATCCCCATTGAAGGTGTATTGGGAATTGTACTGGTGTTAATAGAAACTCTTTACGGTCTCTGCAGGGGTTTAACTGGTAATGTACGGCTCTGTACTAGTGATGGTAAGAAACGTCCATTTAAAAAAGGATGCAAGTGCCATTTGTATTGTTGTGATGCATCATTTTTGCGTGGGGAAAAAAAAATTATTAGTTAGAAAGCGACCAATCATTTGTGAATAATATTTGCTATGCAGATCGATTTCTCGTCGCTAAATTCAGACCTGTTTAAAATGATTTAAGATCTAGGGGGGGTGGCTTTTTGAAAAGTGCTTGAAATTTAAATGAGCCCTGGTGGACAAAATAAGAAACTACAACAGATCTTCTTTCTGTGATGGTTTCTACTGTTTTCTGTCTTCAATAGGTCTCATTCATTTCTAGAGTAGCGCAAAAGCGTAGAAACGTGTAGGGATTTTTTCAGAGTCCGTGAGTTTTTCCACCATTTGCGCTTTCAACCGACAACAAGTAACAGTTGGCGAATTGCTGGTATTTAAGTATAAATCGGCCCAGGAAGTGCAATTCCAGGATGTTAGCGTTATAATGACTTTCTGCTTTGCGTACCAGTATATTATCCGAGCTCCTCCACGCACCATTGACCAGGACATCGACTCGTTGTTGTTTTTTCGGAACCTCCGGCTTAACGAAGTGCCTCGTTCTGAATTCTGCAGCGGTTCTCCTGAGAGACGGCGTGATCTGTTCAAACAAACCGAACAGTTAGTAACGTGTTTTATTTGATTTATTTTTTTCGCGGATCGTTTCCTAATGGTTTTTCAGGACCAGATCACTATCTTTTTTTCTGCATCGTCGCCCTCTGTGGAGTTCCATATCTCTATCCGTCTGTTCGTTCTTCTTTTAAAAAAAGGCTTTTTTTGTTTTTTTGCCTTAGGAGATAGAGCTGCAGGGGAGAGTAATGGTGCAACCGAAAGGAAAGGTCATTACTGATCGTTTTACATGCTTCACACTCTAAGCTATATATCAAACCAAAGCACCTGGAAAGCTCAAGTCTAACATGATAAAGGGAAAATGCTGGATTTCAAATAAAGTTTTCTGCATCGATCTTTTTTTATTTTTTATTTTGTAATTTTGTTTTAAAGGACATTTGATATACGGTAATCCCCCGTTTACTGATAAACAGACGCCACCCCAAAAATGCTATGTAATGTATACAGTACTGTACTGTATAAACATTTTACTTTAATTTTATAATTAATATTTATATTAATAAATTTCATTATTTCAACATAAAACTCCATAAAAACAATTCCCTAGAAGTGTTTTTGGTCTATGGTGGAAAATCAGCAAAACTAATGAGTTACGTGGCAAACGCAATACCGCGATAAACCGGGGACGCGATTAAAGCGGTGGGATTACTGTAAAATATATGGACAATATTTTGCGGACACCTGACCATCAGATTCAGATGCACATATTTAGTCTCCATTTGCTGTTAATAAGTCCACTCACTCCTCCGGAACTCTCCACCAGTCAGGTGCTGATTTAGGAGAGATGAGGAGACCTGGGGGTGCAGTTCCAATCATCCCACTAGGGTTCTATAGCGGGAGATCTTTCACTTCAAACCATAATCTTCAATTGTTCTAATTGTTCAGTAACGGCAGAGCGATTGGGCAAAGAGAACGATCCTGATCCTGAGCTTGAATCTCGCCAGATCTCATTTATCACCATCTTGACTTTTAACCACCGATTCTGCGACTTAACATAGATGAGCTGGAATTGAATCTCCACCTCGAAGTTCATGCAGCTTCAATGTAACTGAAGTTATCCTTATTATTCTTACTCTTTCTACTTCTGCTGCATCACCATGGGATGGATTCATCACTGTGCAAAAGCCTTGGTGTCTACACTGATTACGCTGTTACATAAAACACCACGCATAACATCGAAGCCGGGGTTTCGGGGTGTGAATGCGTTTTATTTGGCGCTAAACCACACATTTAAACACACATTCAGACTTACCTCTGGTCTTATAACACACAAACTAATTAGCGTAACAGGGGACGCACCTAGCGCAGAGAACCAGCCAGCCAATCGGAAACCCCGATTACCCCTCCATACCCAATCTTTCAGTGGGGCTCCAGTTCATTAGTAGCAAGTGGAGGCACATTCTGTATATAACTCTGTTACATATGCATTGGTTTATGTATAAAAGAGGGAACAGAGGAAGGGAACATTTATTCATCCAATCCACATCATCACACCTAAACAAACTACCAGTATTTTCTCTCGTCCTCTTTGTCCATAGAAAGTACAACTAAGCTTTAGCTAAGTGACCAGAGTCAGGGTCAGAACTGTTTTGGCTGCAAAAAGGGGACCAACACAATATTAGGCAGGTGGTCATAATATATATATATATATATATGAATATATCAAAAGGATTATAACAGTTATGTTTAATTTTTGAAACAACGCTATTTACCTATCAAATGACAGCTCTGCAAACGCTGTGATACCAAACTGCATCTTTTAAATGTCATGAATGCAGACCTCTCATCTATTCATGTCGCGGTTCATAATGTCAGCGCATAAAATCAGGCCCTGAGAAGCACTCGAACGCAATAAAAGCGTCCCCCGTTTATCCTCAATTAGTACCTGTGCTCTTTGAGAAAGCCCGATAACGAACGCCATTCTAATCGGATATCGAGCGTTTCAAGTATATAGCGCTCGTAATGGCCAATTGGTATCGAACGATATGTGAGAGTTTAACCCAGCAGACACAAGCGACAAAATCATCCGTTTTTCTGCGAAATAAGGACAGCAGCTCTGATTAAAAGAGTGATGACCTTTAAAGTTTGCTGGGTAATTCGGTGTTCCTGATTCTCATCTCTCTCTCTTTGATCCGTTGATTAAATAAAGTCTCGATTCGGAAATGTAAAATTGGCAACGGTTATATGGTGTAACAACAGCAAGGAGATGCATTTCTGGGGTTTTCTTTGAAGGGGAGATGAAACAGGGGCACAAATATTATTGGCATGTCCATAATTTCACATTTTTTTATCATTTTTAGACATTTTATAATTTCATAATTTCTACATTAAATCCTCAATGGCTCAATTGCATGAATATAAATAACATAAAACATCAGTTTCTCTGTAAAATAGGACATCTTTTAAATATTATAAATGCAAATATAAAAGTGCACTAAATACCAAAAATGACTCTAAAAGTATAATATATTAAGCGAGAAAGTTTGTAGAAAGAACAGGAAGTTAATACCGTATATGGAAAGCCGCAGCATAACACGGGCAGCCAACCAGAAAAGGCTAATAAGCAGTGTGGTGCATGACAGGTGCTACATCGGTATAGCGGATCGGTATGATTATACGCCGATGACATCGGAGTCGTGCAATTTGCTTTGTTTAGACCCAAAAATGTCCCTGGCCAACTTGAAACTGCTGAAGTACAGCGAAGTGTGAAAGCAGAAAATTGCAGATGTTCAGAGAGGATGATGTGGAGGCAGGCGAGAGATAAAAAAAATCAAACGGTTCCTCATCTAGAGAATAGCGTTGATACTTGAGGTCAATCTTATCAATCTGCTTTTTATTAGCACGTAAAAAAATGTATTATGATTTGATATATTCTCAAAATAATCCGACTTTATTCTCAAAATAATCCGACTTTATTCTCAAAATAATTTGACTTTATTCTCGTCATTTTGACTTTATTTTCATAATTTTGACTTTCTTCTCAAAATAATTCTTCTTTATTCTTAAAATATTTCGCCTTTATTTTCAAAATATTTCAACTTTTATCTCAATATATTTCGACTTTATTGTCGTAATTTCGACTTAATTCTCAAAATAATTCAACTTTATTGTCGTAATTTTGACTTTTCGTAAAAATCTCTTCGTTTCATAACGTTTATCTCGAATACAAATTTCGATTTCGAAAGTTGATTATCCAATCAGATTTCAGCCGTCGCATCAGTTCACCTTTTCGTTAACCATTTATACTTTTGCGTGTTGTTTCCTGTAGAATTTTGAACAAAAACACAAATTTTGCCTTCGTTTCAAATCCCGAGGGAAACCGTAATTGATGGAAGAAACGCACAAAATCCCCGGGGGGGTCATTTTACGAGGATAATATCGATGCTTCTGCTGGAGGTGATGTATGCAGGAGGTGCAGCTGCGGCTCCAGTGAAAGGAGACATGTTGAATTGTGTTTATTGGGTTTCTTGCTTTGGTGATGACTCGTTCTGACTGTATGAGATTCCTGTCTGTGATGCAGCGCTCTGTTAAACTGCGTTTCTCTCTAATATTGATGTTTTTTTAGAGCCGTGGCATCATAATGATAGTATTAAGAGGTTGATTGATTCGGGGTAGGAGACCTCTAAAGGCCCGGGTGTGAATTGCACCATCAGTACATTTGGTGTGAAAAGAAAATTGTGTAAAAGGTAAAAACTCAGGGGTCTGTGATGTTGGTTGGGGAGGTGATGTTATTAAGACTTCCTAAAGAGCTTCTGATCGAACAGAGTTGCCTTGAGCTAATACTAGACAGTCGAATACGCAAATCTTCACGGCCAGACTCGGAAATCTGAAGGAAAGCCAGTTGGGAGTTGGGAATTTTCCAAAAAAACAAAAACAAACAAAAAAATCATATGAGCGTTATTATCAGGTGCCCAAAAACCTTTGGCTATACATTCAACTTCATGGGCAGAAGTGAATTCTTTTTCAGATTGCACTCTTCAATAGTTATGGCGCCCACATGCTAAAAATATACCGGCAAAAAAAAAAGGGCAAAGAGGAAGAGCCGAGAGGAATGGCGGTCGAAACCCTGACTGAGATTTTCCCTCTCGCTGCTCAGCTCCGGTTTGATTTATTACCCTGTGCTATCTTAGCTGTCTCCTCCCCCTCAGCCCTCATCTGTGCTATCCCATGGCTTAACCATATTTGTTTGGACCCCATCTGGACGCAGGCTTCGAGCTCTACCTTGCCATGAATATTCAGGGCCGTGACAGAAACGCAAGGGAAGGTGACGCCGCAATTAGTCACTCTCTCTACTCGCCTTTTTCCCCCCTCGTTCCCCGGAGATTTACGAAGAAAACATATAAGGGTCCGGATTTGATATGGAGGACAGGAAAGAGAAAAAAAAAGGTCCAGTGGACCTCTTATTATGGGGTTTCGATGCTGCTGGAATTTCAATGGAATGTTTTCCCATGGGATATCCAATGGGGGAGCTAATATCCTTATTTGAGACGATATTTTAAAGGGGTCCTGCTGGAGTCATTAGCACCAATTTCCCACATACATTTCAGCACGTTATTGCATTGGATAGCATGAGGTTTATGTACTTGAATCTCCTCATATCTTTCTGAGAGAATTCTGAGGTGCCAACATTGCTAACCAGGAGATTCCTAGCAGGAAGCGAGAGAGAGAGAGAGAGAGAGAGAGAGAGAGAGAGAGAGAGAGAGAGAGA
>JAAIIK010000078.1:4168391-4197682 GCA_014706435.1 Silurus glanis
AGAGAGAGAGAGAGAGAGAGAGAGAGAGAGAGAGAGAGAGAGAGAGAAACAAATATCAACAAAATACCCCAGATGCCCAGTGCATTCTGGTGGATGAGGGAGTTTTTTTCCAACCAAGCATCAGTAAGAAAACAGCTTGTATATACTGTTGTTATAAGCAGCTCGTTTTTTTTAATAACGCATTTAAATTTGGAATAAAGTCCAGAAATACAACCAAAATATCAGGGGTCACAAAATTCCCAAATCCATATACCTGACATATTGCTAACATCATCACTGTAGGAACAACGGGGAATTGCCCAAAGTTTGACGATTATCAGTAAAATCTTCTGCAGCCTGGAAAAGTAATTCGCTCAATTATAGATCTGATATCAGTGGGATTTCTGGATGGTTAAATCTTCCTGGCTTAAAAAACAAAAGCCCCGTGAAAAACAGCGCACGGCTTATTGTCTCCATTTATCATCCTGTCGAGTGCAATAATGCGTCGTCGCATCGTTTTGCCGACTTGCTCAGTTGGTGTGCTTTGAACTTCTGAAGCAGGATGCAGCAAATTCAATCAGACCTGTAACAAGTAAAGTGAACTGTTCAACAGCAAATTGAGAGCTTCTTAGAAAAAAAACAAGACTACAGTAGCTGTGAAACTTGGAATGAAATTATGACTAGCGTTACATCTCCATCGCGTAAGCGGTATACAATCGTGATTTTTTTTTAATAGCATGTCCAATAAAACCTATTTTTACCCTATCTAGGTCTACGATCCCCTATCTTCTTCTTCTTCTTTTGGCTTCTCCCATTAGGTGGCGCCACAGCGGATCATCCGTCTCCATACCCCCCTGTTCTCTACATCTGCCTCTTTCACACCATCTACCTGCATGTCTTCCCTCACCACATCTATAAACCTCCTCCTTTGTCTTCCTCTTTTCCTCCTTCCTGGTGGCTCCATCTTCAGCATTCTCCTACCGATATACCCCATGTCCCTCCTCTGCACATGTCCAAACCATCTCAATCTCGCCTCCCTCACCTTGTCTCAAAACGTCCTACATGCGCTGTCCCTCTGAAAAACTCGTTTCTAGTTCTCTCCATCGTCGTCACTCCCAACGAAAACCTCATCATCTTCAGCTCTGCTACCTCCAGCTCCACCTCCTGTCTTTTACTCAATGCCACTGTCTCCAAAATATATCTACGACCCCTATAGTCCTAGTAAAATCTCTATTTTTAAATGTAGTTATAAAAATGTAAACCATCTGAAATGTGTTTCAGACACGAATAGTATACTTTCAGCCATTTCGAAGGCACTATTATTTCAGCGTTATGTGGTATCTCTGAAAATGTTTCAAGAATCTTAAAAAAAAACCTAAAATGCAGCCAAAGCTTCAAGTATAAATATTAAGGATAAAGGGATAAATACACATTATTGACTTTAATTCTTTAAATTCTGTAAAGCTGCTTTGAGACACATTTCCATTGTGAAAAGTGCTATAGAAATAAACTTGAACTTGAACTTGAAGTATTAGTATCAGCAGTACTTTGCTAACATTTTCCCCTTAAGGCACCTCAGTCTTACGGGGCACACCATTCATATGCTCGAGAACGCTGGAGGCCGGAGACGTGAGTTTAATACGAAGACGTTCCACATTTCGATGCATTCCACAGCTCAGGTTTGGTGACCTGCGAGTTCACGTGAAAAGATGTGGCCGATAGACTGAGAAAAAATTGTGAAAATCCAAGATGTAAGAAGGAACCACTGATTTATACCTCACAGCTTTTAAAGAGTATAAAATTCACCATCAATTGAGAAGCTCATTTCAAGTATATGTAAAGTGAGAATGCTTTTTAAATATAGAAGTGTGAATAATTAATTTGTATCAACTAAATAAATGCGGAAAGAAGCAGCAATTTTTCTGAATCGATGAGTCAAAAAATCTGAAGCAAAAAAACTAGTTGTTTTAATGCATTTTGGGAAAAGCGTTAAAATAAAGAGTGAAGCATGGTGGCGGTTTCCTGTCTGGGGCTGCAGTTCTGCAAATAGAGTTGGTGCTTTGGTCCGGATTAATGGTGTCCTCAATGCTGAGAAATACAGAAATGCAGTAATACAGTACTTATCCATCATGCAGGACCATCAGGGAGGCATCTGATTGCCAACAAATTTATTATTATTATAATTAACGACCTCAAACATACCGGTAATATCATTAGGAACTATCTTCAGCGTAAAGAAGAGCAAGGAGTCCTGGTAGGGTGGTTTTGCCCCGCCACAGAGTCGTGATCTGAACATCAAGGAGTCTGTCTGGGATTACATGAAGAGACAGAGCGGAGAAGATCTGGGGTTAGTTCTCCAATATGTTTGGAACAATCTACTGGGGGGTCCCACCAAGCATTGATTTGATTTAGATTTCTTTTCTTTTGCACAGTATATTCTCCTGTAACTCTAAAATGGGATTTCGAAAAGTTTCTGGGAAGAGTTATAAATCGAGACCATCTTTCACCTCCCGTATCCTTTCCCCCTCGGGTAAATATTCAACATTTTTGGCAGCTCTGTAACCTACTTGTGATGCGAAGGGGCGCTTTCGAAAGAACGCTGGAGCAGAGCTTTCAAATGCAAGCCAATGGCCAGATCATGAACTATTTCCTAAGAGAGGAAGAAAGCAAGAAAGACAACATTGATTGTTTCGCAAGTCCAGAAAGACACACCCACGCATTAAAAATTATATGCTGTAGCTTGAACTTAAGGGTGGTGGTAGCTTGGTGGTTAATCCATTATACTTTGACTCTGTAGGTCATGAGTTCAAATCCCAGCCACACCAAGCAGCCACTCTTGGGCCCCTGCGCAAGGCCGATAGCTGCTCAGTTGTATAACTGAGATAAATGTAAGTCGCTCTGGATAAAGGCATCTGCCAAATACCACAAATTGGAACGGAAGAGAACTTGCTGAGCAACGAGATTTGTTAGAGCATCAATCTTGAACTGAACCGAGTCAGCAGCAAGGGCTCTAATGAACTTTAAAGCTTGATGAACCAAATTTTAGTGTGGGTCTGAGAGACTCTTAAGCTCTGCGCTATCTGTCTTGATGAAGCGTCTCCTTTGCGTCTCGAGCATGACTCAGCGAAAAACGTATCTAATGTGGTAGTTTAGTGGTTAAGGCGTTAGACTTTGGATCCGAAGGTCGTGAGTTTAAATTCCAAGTCGCACCAAGCTGCCACTCCCGGGCCCCTGAGCAAGGCCCTTAACCCCGTCGCTGCTCAGTTGTATGAATGAGATAAATGTAAGTCGCGCTGGATAAGAGCATCTGCCAAATGCCATGAATGTATGAAATTACTTACACTGAGAGCTGATTGTTTTTTCATGTGAACGCAATTTTTTTTTTTGCCGTGGACATTTTTGCCGTACCGAACAAATTCATGATTAAAATTAATTCAAATTCAAATTAATGATATTTTACAGTTGGGCAGTGCCATATATCAGGTAAGGACATCACTATAATTAGCACCAGTTGCGTAAAGTAGAGTAGATGTACTTCGTTACTGTACTTACATTTTTGCCTACTTTTTTAGTTTTTTAACTTTAACTACAGTTATAATTCAATATAGGTTTTTTTACTCCACGATATTTGAATCGATAACAACCAATAACCAATTACATTTTGCTTATTTGTTCTGCAAAAGAGGCGAAGTTTACTTTAATGAATGTGTTGTGATATTTAAACATCTCTTTTTTAAAAGATTTCTTTAATACTTTGTCTTTTTTGTTTGATCTTTTGTTGAAGAGGCTGTTGTCACAAATCACAATATCATCCGCAAACATCATAGTCCATGGAGACTCTTGTCTGTCCTCGTCCATCAACCTGTATATTACCATTGCAAACAGAAACGGGCTTAGAGCTGATCCTTGATGCAATCCCACCTCTACTTTTAACCAGTCTGTTATTCCTTCTGCACCCTTCACTGCTTTCACACTGTCCTCATAAATGTCCTGCACCACCTGCACTTTAGCTGCTGGACTTTTAGCGGGAATTTCTTTCCGAGACCTGCTGCTAATATGGACAGCAACCGGATTTGATATACGACAGCAAACCAGGCACTTTTTGTTCTAAAATTGGATTTAAAATCCTTAAAAAGCTGTGTTGTATAACAGATTGCGATGATCAGTGCTTTGTCCATCTCGTCATTTCTTGAAGGGGTCAGTTTATTTGTTGGTCACATGATACGCATTTGCAATTCCTTTGAAAAGCTTGTGTTTCCAGGCTCCAGCATTCTCACGCGTATGAATGAAAGTCAATGGATGTGTAATGTGACTAATTCAGAGATTTTTTTTTTCCCTCAGCTCAGGCACCAGAATAAATTATTCAGATTTTATGCCAAACCGCCAAAATACACGAAACAGCTCATGCTGTAGCTGGAGGTCATGGCTGACCTCCGCCAGCCTCCAAACACCCCTCTAATACAATCACATCCACTTCTTTTGAGGGTTCCTGTAAACCTTTGGTCTTTAGACTGAATCGTCTTCCTTCAATTATCTATTAAAGATCGTTCAGCAGACCAGCACCTGAGCTCTGATGCCAGCCTGAGTCATCAATGATTCAGGAGGCCTAACAAGAAGATTTCAGCCTGGCAGCTGCCTTGCACTTCTGAAGCCATGCAGCTGGATCTCGACAGGATGATTGTCTGGTAGATGCGCTCATGTTCTTGTAGCACAGTGGACCCATGTCAGACAAAGCACAGGTTTGAATCATTTGTCCTTAAATGTTGTCATTAATATTGTAACAACTAATTTACTAGGTATTTGTATGAAAGACACTTTATATGAAATTAATAAATGGACTAAACATTGCAGGTTTTTGAGAAAAAAAAACAACTAGCATGGTTCTACATTTTCAGTGTTTCATTTTCAAGCAGTTTGAAAGGAATTGTGTCATTGCTTTGTTACAGGACATTTTTTACACCCAGGTAAGTGTGATAACTTCAAAGATGATGAACAAATATTATGAGAGAAATTATTTTTCTTTTACTAATTTTTATCCTTTTTTTATTTCATATATTTCGATATTTTTACATATTTAATGTAAACAATTAAATTCTAAACAAAATGTCGCATTCTAAATAATAAATACAATTTTTATTTACATTTTTTAATTCAAAAAACTATGTTGGATGTGTTGTTATTGGACAAGAATTCATTTCGACATTTGGTAACATTTCATTATTTATTCCTAACGTATTTGTCCTCAGGATCGTTCTTCACTTATCTGAATTTCACCTTGTGATTTTTTTCTTCTTCTTTTGTTTTTAGGCAAATGTTTAAGGTGAGCAAAACTACCTGTTTTATTCCAAGCTGATTCTACCTTACTGTGTATCACGTTACATTATTTTAGTTACTGTACAATATCATTTATAGTTTAAATGATTTCAAATACAAATCACTATGTACGAAGAGCAGACTTTTCTTTGTTTTGGTATTTTTTATTAAAAAGGATGACATCAGCATTCTTATCTCCTAAAGTACTGTTATAACCCAATACATCATCCTGTATTATCGCCGCATTCACCATCTTGTCTACACCAAAATCTTTTCCCAGTTTTAATAATAATAATAATAATAATAATAAAGAATAACATAAATTTGGATTATTTATCATTAATTATTGACATCTTTAATTCGAATAATAATTAATAAGTAATTCATTGTAACAATCATTCAATTACTTGTTCATTATGTGTATATTTTATTCAATGAAATATGACAGAATACATTTTAATATTAATTTAAAGGTTGATTAAAAAAAAAAAAGAACATTTTATGACCATCTAAACTAAAAGACCAGCTTTATATTGAAAACTGTATTATAGTAAATGTCAGTCTTATATTTTACATACACTATATGGACACCTGATCATAACATTGGTATGTGAACATCCCATTCCACATTTAGTCGGTTATAACCTTCACTCTTTTGGGAAGTTGCTCCATTCGATTGAAAAAAATATTTATAGATGTATATTCTCTGGGCATATTAATATTGTCTGGTCATATCATGTTTTTGTTCATTCCTTGCTTTCTGTTTTTTTAACTTGTGTTCTATGATGGTGATGTCTAACGCCTGTGTCTGGATCTAAAAAGATGTATTCAAGCCCGCAAGAAAATCTACGCTCGGCTTGGCTAAGCCGCATCTCAAAAAACAGATATTTCTGCTTTGCTGATGACCGAACCAGCCTGGGGGTTCATCCTGCGTGGCTTACGGCATGGCAGCCCACAGCCAGCTTTAGGTTTCTAAAAGAGTCTTTAAAGAAGAATTTTCTTTCTTTCTTTCTTTCTTTCTTTCTTTCTTTCTTTCTTTCTTTCTTTCTTTCTTTCTTTCTTTTTTTTTACTTTCTTGCAGCACAGAATGTAATGTCATGTGACTGTAAGCTGCTAATCTTTATGTGTAGGTTCATTTTCTGACTTCATCCATGATCAGCCAGGAAGTTTAGGAGACATGAATGCGTTTGTATTTGTTTTTGTT
The DNA here is from genome assembly GCA_014706435.1 of Silurus glanis. Taxonomy (NCBI): domain Eukaryota; kingdom Metazoa; phylum Chordata; class Actinopteri; order Siluriformes; family Siluridae; genus Silurus; species Silurus glanis. The sequence continues at coordinate 4,174,888 of JAAIIK010000078.1, forward strand.
GCGTAAGGTTTTTAGTAAGCTTTTTTTTTTTTGGTGTAATCCACCCTGAAATTTGGTCTGGATTTTGTACTTATTTGACACCACCCACTCATGCATAGGAATAAGGATCTTTTTAATAGTAATTTATGATTATTTTTTTTTTGGACTATTGTAGCAAATTCAAAGGGAAGAAGGGGGGAAAAAAGGAACGAAAAAGAAGCGACAGTAATATATATATGGAAAACATTTGCAGCGAGATGAATTTTGTGTAAATTCGTAGAAATATCACATTTATAGTGAGTACTGTAGTACAGTCCAGTACTGTAGCGTAGCCTATGCATAGTTTCTCTGCTTGTTAATTGGTTTAAGTGTCCTACGATGTCAAAAAAGGGGTGGGGTTAAAATATACATCACTGCATTCTTTATTTTCATATTGCTAAATCTGGTGACGTATGTCTTCACCTCCGCCCTTTTTTTGACATCGTAAGAAACTACAACCAATGAATAAGCGGAAACTCCATAAAAACAATTCACTATAAGTTTAGATTTTTCGTGAAAAATCGTCACCATTCGCAACACAAAATGGGTATGTACCGCGATAAATCAAGGGACGACTGTATGCATAAATTGCATTGAACACGTGAGTGGGGATGTTAAAATGAAAAAGAGGGAAAGACGTATTGTGTAAAAAATTGTAGCTATACTACATATTAACTATTGCAAGCTCAGTAGTAGTAATTATAGAAGCTACATGTTACGTGCTGTGTATAAATAACATTTGTGAAGAGAATACTTCAGTTGTAATTGCAGCTCAGGCGTGAGGTCAGAATCATATTTCATTCTGCCCATTATTACTATTATTTCTGCAATTTTAAGATGCTGTGGATATACATCTTGTCAAGTAGGTATTGGGAAATGTAACCATAATGCAGGCATGAATTTCTGTCAGGACCTTGAGAATCAGGCTGATATATGCAGTCAAAAACCACAAGCCAAACTGTATACATTACAATACTGTGATGTGCTAACGTTAGTAGGTCCCCGTGGTTACCGATGGAGTTTAAAGACGGTCCATAGAGCTATGGAGGTCTATGGGCCAATGGATGTCTATGGACCAACAGTGGTCTATGGACCAGTGTAGGTCACTGGACCAGTGAAGGTCTCTGAGCCAATGAAGGTTGATAGATCTATGTAGGTATTTGAGATAATGCAAGTCTACAGACTAATTGAGGTCTATGAGCCTATGAAGGTCAGTAAGATACTGTTAATTGATGGATATCTGTAGGTCAGTGGGCCAGTGTAGGTCTATGAGCCAATGTGGGTCAATGGAAAAATGTAGGTCTATGACACAATGTGGGCCTATGGACCAATAAATGTCAGTGAGCCACTGGTAATTGATGGACCCATATTGGTTAGTAGGACAATGGAGGTCTATGAGCCAATGTAGATTAATAGGCCAATGTAGGTCAATGGAACAGATGTCTATGAGATCTATTGTAGCCAATTGAATTTAAATTCAAGTTAGTATTACCAATGATTAAAAAGAAGTCCAAGTAGAACCACAGTCACCATACAGTAAACATTTTCGTTCAACGAATATTTTTTCATCATTTTATGGAATAAATGACAATACAAAATAAACCCTTTTTCTATAATGGAAACGCTGCTACTTATTTATCCAACTGTTAAAACGTACTGTACCTTTCGTGAGGTTTTCAGAAGTATTTCAGGGAGTTTCTATTCAAAGATTGACAGGGGGCCAACACTTATAGAAATCCAAACAGGACTGCAGGATTCCAAACAGATCATTACACCAGACATGCAACATTTTCCTTAAACTTGTAGTTTTTGTTATGTTATTTTATATTTGAATAAGATTTACATCACACACATTTTTTACTAGCGACAGTATGATTTACTGCGTTATCAGTTTGCTTTATTATTGTTCCTCGATTCTGTTCCTGCTTCTCAGCAGCGTTCGAGTTTTTGACTACATCATCATGCTAAAGTAGGCAGAAAAATTACATGTATTAATAACAACAGTCATGTTTCAACGCAATTTCCTCCTAACCTGGGCTGTCACTGAACCAAAATGCTGAGGCAGAAAAATACAAAAAAAGAAGAAAAATAAAATAAAACGAAAAAAAAAAAAAAAAAAAGATAGAAAAAACTGCCATACTATGACAAAAATGGTGTATTTGAAAATCTTTGAAATATTTCACCCTAATCAGAAAGTGCTTGATTATGAGAGATTTGTGTGTGCAAAGAAGGAAATGGGAAAAAAAAAAGATCTGCAATTGAACTGTGTGTGTGTGTGTGTGTGTGTGTGTGTGTGTGGCTGTGATTGAGTGTGTGTGCATTCATTCTATGGGCTTTGAAACGTCATCATCAGAATAAAACGAGCGCTGTCGAAATCCCACTGGATTTTTTTTTCCCTCCAGTTGTTGATTTGTGGAAACACTTTTATCATGAGAGACAGACATGGAGTATAAAAAAAGTCAGCTTTATGACACTGAATTTCAGTAACAGAAACTGGTTACCAGTGAGACGGAGAATGTGCCAGACCGCTAAGGAAGTAAATATACAAAAGGAAAAAAAAAATATGCTTTATTTATCAATAACCGTTAATTGATAATTGATGAATGAAATCCAGTGTTTTCATTTACATTTAGTCAAGTTGTGATCTAAAGTTTTTCTAGGCCAAATTGAACAAAAACAGATTTACAGATGCTTCAGTAATATCATGATGATGGCATGATGTAAATGCTAGTCAGCTTTATAGAACTAAGCATGTTCACATTTTGACTCATTTAAATTTAACACGCTGCAAATAAATTACTCAAAATCATACTTGAGTAAAATTATAGATACCATACTGAAAAACTTGCTACTTTAATAACAGCGGTTTACAGTAAAGAGGTCATTTCATTACTGTACTTAAGTAGCTTTTTCACGTATCTGTACTTTTCTCAAGTAGAATTAGTAAGTAAATCATTTTAGATCAAGTAAAAACCAAATATTCGGAGCTGACTGATTGCAAAATGTAATTGGTAAATCTACCGATCTAAATATAGTGGAGAAAACAATATATACGTTGAATCATAAACGTAGTTGAGTAGAGAAAAGTTGCTTATATTAAAGTAGTCAAAAGATGGCTTGAGTACTGCAACAGTAACAGTTAAATGGACCACATTTAATGGAAAAACTTGAAGATGCACCTTTAATAATGCAGCTCAGTTATGCAGTAGCAGTGCTTCTGTACTACCGACACACATCTTTTTATAGGGCGCCGTTACTTTTGCAAAATCAAAATGCTTTTGAAAAATTGTCTGTAATGCAACATACGCAGGTTGACGTTACTGTGTCGAATGTACACATAATCAGGAACTGAAAATAGCTAGCAATGTTTTATATATATATATATATATACACACACAAAAAAAAAAGTACACTAGACAGCATGGAGGTAGAAATCTGTCAGGCAGCAGATACAGACTCAAGTGCAGGTCCGCAAACGCTTTACTGTGAAGACAAATTCGAATCGATGAAGCAAAATCCAGGTCAGAAAACCAGGTGAAGGTCAGATGCTGAACAAACAGTAGATGCACTTCAGTCGGCTCTGTAGTTCAATAGTCAGGGCACTGATCGCTCAGTCAGCCCTTTTTGGAAGGAAGTGAATCCTTCTGACCTGCTCTCTCCTACAATGTAGCACAGGAACCCGAGAGCTTGCTTGCTATGATCTCTAACTGGAAATGACATCATATTTTCTGAAGCTTTGCAGCTTGGAATGTTCTCAGACAATTTTAAAAAGGTATTTACGGTTCTACGGTATATACGGTAGACTTTTAGGGATTATTGAGCGTTTTTTTTTTTTAATCCGTTTGCAAGTCTACAGTAGTGCTTCATTAAGATAACAAATGGATATGACATAGAAAACTAGAAAACCGGGTTTTCGATGAGTGATGGAGAAATCAGAAGGTTCGTTTATAACCCACCTGTGGGTTATAAATACCAGAAGTTTTACAGCGTGAGTCATAGTCAAGACAATGGGAATTGAGCCATCATTCTTCCAGCGTGTACTGAGCTTGATTGAGATGCACCTGGAAGCTTGGGCTAGGACAAAAATCACTGCACGTATACTTCGCAGTCAGATTTTTTTTTATTGTTTGTGCCCAATTTCCCCACTAATGATTTACATAGTCGAATCAGAATGGTCTTGCCTTTGAGTTAGTCTGGGCACCGCTCATCAATCTGATACAGTGGGTGGATCTAGAAAGAGGAATATATTATATAAGTCCTAACATCGTATGCTATTCATAAATGAATAGAGCCATTATATAAATAAAAGAGTGGACAGTCTAGTGTTTGTGCAGAATCTTACAGTGGTGGACATTTAACTTTAACCTCGCTACATTTCAAGGTCAATTATCACTTTTTACTCAACTACTTTTTTTGCGAAATCAGTCGTTCCTTTTTATTTATGAGGATAAAAAACACGCAGCAAACCACCAATCAGGATCGAGCGCACGCTCTGTTTTACACTTGTTTTGATTGGTGGAATCTACCGTACGTAGCACCAACATACAGTTCAGCGTCGGTTCAACAGCAAGCGGAACATTTAGAGAGGAATAAATGATGGAAGAAACTCCAGACTCTGATTGGCCACAGCAGCCGTGACCTCATTTGCGCAATTTCTTTTGAAGTAGTTGAAAAGGAGGTTTTGGCCTCGTGATCATTGTAATAGAAATCAATCAGTGTTTGAGTCATTAATATCGTTCTATTAATAGATCGTTGTGCTGAGAGTCACAGAGTCTTTTCACATAAACTGAGTTGATTAAGCAAAGAGTCTTGTGTCCAAAATAATAAGAACGTTACAGCCGTAACAAATTATAGCACTTTGGATACTTGAGTGCATTTGAAGGCAAATACTCTTCCAGTCATTAATCATAGAAAGTAAAACAAATCTGTCATGCACATTAAAAATATTGTTCTTTTCACATTTATATTTATAGCATTATCATTATAGGTCGTATATAAAGTAATTGGGAGAAAACCAGTAGTTCTATATGAAAGCATACATTGTGCACCCCCATATAACCAAAATGGTATGACCCTCGTTTCATAACACCTCTGCGAAGATTCGACTGTGAGACTGGTAGTCGATTCAGGCATCTTCGACTCCTTGAGGTGGCCAGTAGGTATAAATGAGGGCACTAGGAGTTTAAGTTTGAAGCCAGTGTGGCGTTGGGAGATGTGTATTGTACATAGACGGTCATTTCAAGCCCTTTAATTAGTTCGGTCGCATCGTATATTTAATGAGAATAAAGATCTTAGTAGACGGCATATTGCCCCCTATTGTGACATTTACAGACCAGCAGGGAGGAGGTGATATTTAAATTCAAATATATTAACTTTGCACCATCATTTCCCATTCAAGGTGAAGCAGCAGAGGGTTTTTGTTTAACTTCATAAGGGAACAGGGGAATAAGTTAAGATATTAGATGTCATCACGCACGTTCTGGCAGCAGCAAAGCGAGAACGGTTTCAAACAGAACAACAATCGTAAGCGCTCGCAGGCACAAAACAGGCACGGTGAGGCAAGGCGAGGCACAACATGCGCCCTGCCGGAAGAGAAAGGTCAAAACGACAAGATGAGGATTCTCCAAAGAGTGAGAGGGGGAAAAAGCCTCTGGGATCGCCTTTTTATTTTAAAGCTCAAAACATTTCTGTTCTCTCAACGCTTTCACATTGCTGCTGAACCTGCCGGATTCAACCGGATGCTCTATTTCTGCACTTGTGACTCACCTTCTGCTGCTATGGACGGCCCCTAAAGATTTGGACTTTTCCAAAAAAATAAAAAATACAGCCCTGCTTAAGGGGGGGGATACGACCTGTAATTAAGAGTAATTAAGCTGACTGTGGTGGTCCTCAGTAAGAGTATTTCTAAGACTGTTCTCTAATAGAATACACTTTTGAATCTCACACTTTTTGTCTTTACTCTTCTACACCGGGATAATGATTTATAATTCCAACATCACAGAGGATTTCCCTTTTAAATCGAGTTCATCTTGAGGTCCTTGCCACTTTCCACAGTCCCCTCTGGCCTGTTCTAAGCATTTTCTACTGTTAAAACGACCCAAAAAATCATTTTTTTCAATCAAATGATGCCCACTGCAATATTTTAGACGTTCTTAGCCAGTTGTACTGCCATCATGCATCATTATGCGAAATAAGGAACCTCATATTTTGATGAATATGCTTGTGGTAAGGGATGGTAAGATTCAGCGTTGCATAATGTATGTGCATATCCATCTAATGTGTATTTTACACTTTACACCCAGTTTTTCCATGGATTAAGTTAAATCAATGAATGAACTGTTACACCATTATATTCCATTAATATTACAAATGTCTTGGTGTCACTGACAACCTTTGAATATACAGTATAATTATTCCCACTTTCAGCCCTGAGATTAACAGGAATAGCTGTTACTGACAAATCGTTTGATGTCTGACCAATCTAGAAATCAGTTTGTGGAAGATGAAGATGAAAAACGGGAAGATTTGCTCTGTCGTTGAGAAAGTATGTCTCCATTGGAAAGACTACATTTAGCAAAAATCCAGGCTTCCTTTTACCTTTGTAAAGTTTTTTGCAGTAATAATGGACCGGTTGCTTAATTGATTGCCATTTCCGTGATATCTGAGGGACACCGATTAATTGGACTGACCTCTGCATGGCTGCTTTGTTTATGATCGAAAATTGACCAGTGATGATCATGTGACCTCTGCTGTTCATCACCATGTTGGTTATAGTTTCGCCCTGAAATGTTTGTCCTCTGTTCCAGTTGCGAATGCAGTGAATTCGCCTGGGGTTGAAAGCATGGGTGATGGAATGAGTTGTTTAGATATCACCTGATCATCTGCTTTCAGCTGTATTTCTCGGTTCAGCTACGGTTGTTTTTTGTCACTTCAATGACAGGTTCTGTTTGTCCCTGGACATCTCAGGGATACAATTCAGTCGGCTGTCACTTACACAATAAGTTTAAATAAAACTGGGTATGAAATGCATTGTGTCAGGGATATTCAGACCGGTCGGTATAAACAGTTTCTTCAGTGAAAAGTGTACAGTATGTCTTAGAATGGAAGATTGAATGCTGGGTGAGGATTCTGTCAGCATTGATTACTCCATTGTTGTTCAGTTTTGGGGGGAAAACGTATACAGTTCTCCGTCCTGACTGCGTTTTTCTTGTCATTGTTTTCTGCTTGAGATTTGTGGGTCTCGCTTTGTTTTGTATAAAGTGTTAAATGGAAGATTGTTAGCATTTTGATGGGAATGAATCAGACTAAAATCAATGTCCATATCATTTTGTGATCATATTTTAACTGATCCAAAAGCTTGTGTGATGTTTCATTACTTTGGGGAATATGAGGAATTGATTTTTTCGACTCGGATCAATCCGTAGTTACTAACTCAATATCCGGCGATCTCAAGAAAAGAATCGAGTGCATCTGTTAAAAAACTAAAACTAATGATTGTTTATCTTTTTTTTTTTTTCATGTCACTGATCTGATCCCTGTCAGTTTTAGTCAGTATGATGATCTATCATCTTACTGCAAACCTTTCATATTGTAAATATATGAATTTTTAAATAATTTGCAACTGTTTATGTCTGTTATAACTAAGATGTAAAAAATGACAAAAGACAAAAAAACTAGAAAAACTAAAATAAAGAGTAGGAAAAACGTAAACTGTACACAAATCTTTTACAACCAGAGAATACAAAACAATGAACTTTAATAGGGAAACAAATAAGTTCTTGTTGATCAAACGAGAAATATAATGGAGCAGACAATAAAATATGGAAGTTCTAAGAGTCCATGCATTAGAATTAATTTTTCCTTGTTTTCTCTTGAGCTCGACATAACAAATTTCTTCGTTTGTTATCATGGCTTCATTTTCTTGCCTTCTCCTCTTGAACATGCTCTGACGTGGAATACACAAAAAAATGAAGTGCTGATCACGAGGAAACAAGATAACGCTAAAATTGAGTCGTGTTAACGAGAAAACAGATTTTGTTATGACAAATTTACGAGAAAATTAAGTCGTGATCACGAAAAAACAAGAAAAAGAAAAAAAAAAGGCAACGCGTGGCCTCTTAGGATTCAAAAATGTAGTTAAGAGTGCCCTCTGGTGGTTTGGGGGACTTGTCAATGGCGGATGTGCTCTTTAAACACCCAAACTTGTCAAAGGTGTGCTTGAATACCATAGCCAGATGGAGGAATGATGATGACGATAAAGCCTGAGAGGGAAGAGATGACCAAGGTGAGCAGATTGAGCTTGATTTTTTTTAGGCAGGGAGGGAGGCCACCAACAAGATCCACTTTTGAAGAAAATCATCACCTTTTTTGGTTTTCAAAATGGACCAGTGTTGCCATGGTGCAAATATGTACAAACTGCTGTTGCAACTATAAATATTATCCCTATCGCAGTGGGGTTTTTAGTCAAAGAGCCAATTGAAAATCACCCCCCTGCAGGTACAAGTCATGCCACAGGTCTTAAAATAAGGAGATAAGCCCTGTTTCTCCCCTGTGAACACCTTCTAAGATAAGCTCACTAATAGAAAGTAATTGGTTTAAGCTCAAATAGTTGCACTTGTGCAGTTTAATTGGTAGCGTAAGCCAATCATTTAATAGACACACACACAGTCACATGTGTGAAATTAACAATTGGGGTAACTCAACCTTTTAGAGGTGGGCTCGAAGGTAAACATGTGGCACTGGTCATTAATCTTGCATTTCGGGCCCATGGGGTAGATTCTGTACACTTCGGTAAGCAATGAGCTTGAGATGTGTGTACAGAGCGAGACGGAGCTTTAATGTTACTACCAGGAGAGTCGAAGCAGCAGCATCTCCACCAGTGTCATTAGATCCACACCAATAGGCACTTTGTGATCACTAAGCTCCATCACCTGCTACCAAGAGACGTTGGCCAGAAAGATTCTGGCCAGACGACTATTTTCATTGTTTTTTATTTATTGGCAAGATAAATTTCCCACTGTGAAAGGCTCAGTCACTCCAGTGTTCTTTATTTCACATTGAATTCATTGGATTACTGCAGAGACAACAAAATGTTCCCTTTCTGAAACATTGATATCTCTACTGGTATCTCTTAGTCAGCCCTAGATTTCCCAGAGCTGACTCTACCTCGAAATGATCACTTGTTATCAACCAACTGGCTTTCTTTACCTCCATGGCAGTTTTCTGTATCTCCTGCAAAAGATGCAATCAGTTCTACGTTGGAGGAAACAAAAAGAACATGAACATTGACCACTTGATGAGGGGAACATTGACCGTTTGATGTGTGGAACAGCTATGAAGCAAGTCAAGGATTTTCCAGTTTTAGTGGCAACGTGTAGACATTACAACAAACACTTTTTCACTTCGGCCAATTTATTGGAAATCTATTCTACTACATTGGACAACTGCTGGGCAGCACATAAGGGCACTGGAACGATAGAGCTAGATAGATTTAATCACATTAATTTTTGTGTACTTTTGCTTTTTTAAGTAGTTTTTTTTTAATCTGTAATTGTACTTTTACTTATGTTTTGTTTGAAGTATTGTATTAATTATATTTTAATTCATATCCCTTCCTGAGTACCATGTAATCAGTGCAGTAGTTTTACACTGAGTGAATTTTAAATGAGCTACATTTTTATTTTACTTAAGTAGATCTTCGGAACGGTAATTTTATTTCTACTTAAGTAAAATCTCATTAAAGTAACTTTTACTTGAGTAGAATTTTTACACTCTTCACCTTAAAAGAATGTTCAATAACTCAGTCAATGGGATCAACACTTTCTGACTACGTTTTAAACAGTAACGTGGTATGTGTTTTATATATAAAACTAATGTTAAGGAATAGAAACATATTACATGGCTTTCTGTTGATTGATGAGATCGGTCAGAATGTGTTCACATGCTGTGTACAAAAACACTTTTCAGTCCTTCCCTGTTTACAAAGATCTTAATAAAATCAGCAACGATTGCACACATAAACCAGGTGTCCTTTCTGCCCTCCAGTGTATTTCACCTCTAGGTAGACGCACTCACATTCTGCGTTGTACACTACGTTCTAGCGTAAACAAAACGAAATGTCCTTCCTCAGCTGTGCCAGCAAATCTAATGGCGTAAATGTTGCGTACAGCAGTAACGCGTGTAAAAGCATGCACGATTACAGACTCGCTCACAGTGTTTTTAGAGGGACAGGATGTTCTCAAGCGCAGTCTGGCTTTCATTAGCTTTCATCTGTATTCCTGAAGACATGGGGTTTGAAACTGGTTTAAAGCATAATGTTAATGCTGGGATTTATTTCTGCTTGAAATGCATGCTGCCATAGCAACAACTAGCTATGTTAGTAGTGCTCTTGTAAATGCTAATATAAACATGATGTGTTGTTTTGTTGGGTCTAAGTCAGTTTGGACCAGCTAAATTACAGGAACATAAAAAAAAAAATTAAAAAAAACCCCTATTAAGAAAGATCGATATTTGTGAGAAAAAAGACGTAAATACTTTACGACTGGCAGAGGTGACACTGTTTATTCATTTTATACGCTTGGAGAGAAATGCGAGTCTCTCAACATGGGTAAAAATTGTTACCCGAATAGCCATTAAAACTAAATCTAAGATTTCCTCACTATATCATTAATTATATTGAATTTAATAAGACAAAAAAAAAATGCATTTTGTCATTTTACAGGGAAACTGTGGCAGCAGGGGCATGGCCAAGCCCCGTTTTGTGGATGGAGGGCGGAGCTGGAGGGGATAAATGTGGTCCAAGATGACCAAGGACTGGACATCATGATGACTCTACAGTCAAGGATACTGGCTCTTACAGTATGTTGGCCAGCAACCAAAAACAGATGCAGATTTCCCCTGACAGTGTTGCATTTGGGTTCACTATCATAGCTGACAATCTCTAAGCAATACACTTCGGCCAGGTTGTGAACAATTCTCCTCTGATCTTGCTTCATGAGTGGGAAAAAGTGACTCCTGTTTAGCTGTTTGCCCATGTTTCTGCTAGTTCCACCAGATTCTTGATTTTCTTTCCATCACTGACGAACTTTCTGGCATCTTCAGAGATTCGCTGTACTGTAATTGCACAACGAGGATGTAGTATTGAATGCATTGATTGTCGGATCAACCTGGAAACCTCCCTGGGCATTTGTGGCCAGGTTTCACTGGGTCCATGCTGGAACATGCCCATGTAGGTTCTTTAGGTTGTTTTTTTTTTTTTTTGTTGATTCTGCCCATCTGTGGATCTATAGGCAGGTGAGGTCTTTGGTTGCTGGCCAAAAACAATTTCCTTGACAGTGGAGTCATTATTGCTTTCAGTCCTCTGCCATTTTGGACCACATTTGTCTCCGGCAGCTACACCCTCCATTCACAAACCTGTGCTTGACCACACCCGGGCTGCCACACCCTTTCCTGCAGTGGAAAACCAAAAGGTGACACTAAGACCTACAACACATTACATGATGACTGATCCGACATTGTTGCACAAAACAAAAAGCTACAATCTTAACTGTAGTAAAGCAAACGTCTGGATTTTTACCACCTCTTTTAATCATCCTTCGTCAAGCTTGAAATGTTTCTTACCAACTTCCTTAACTCATGAATAGTAAGGCGATTGTATATCTGAGAGCATTTCGGATGTGTTATTGCATTGCGGTTGCAGCCGCCCTGGTGAAAAGCATTGTCTTTGAAAAGGGCTACATTTATTCTCTTTGTACTGACCTTGATAGAATATGGAGCCACCTGTGTAAAAAAAAAAGAAAATATGCACTGTTTTTTTTTTTTGTTGTTGTTGGGCAAAAGAATAGAAACTTTACAATCATCCGTAAAATTATATGAATTTGTCATTTCCTACCATCAAATACAGCTCTGATTGGTTCTGAAGCTGTTCTGTGGTATCTGGAAATAATACATTAGCAGCAGGTCCTTTCAATTCGGTAGCTTGCGAGCTGGGACCTCCATAGATGGGACAGGACACAGATGCACAGATGCAGCACATTGCATCGAATTAAGATCTGGGGGATTTGGAAGCCAAGTCAACACTTTGAACTTGTAGTCATGTTCCTCAAACCGTTCCTGAAGTGGCAGGAATCATTATCTTGCCAAAAAGAGACCAGTGCCATTATTATAATTCAATTCAATTCAGCTTTTTTTTACAATGAACATTACTCCAAAGCAGCTTTACAGAGATACATAGGGTCTGAAATATAAATGTATATGTTAGTGCCTATTTTTCTTGGAATTTCATCCTTTTACGAACAAACCAGGGGCAACAGCAGCAAAGCAAAAACTCCCTGAGATACCAAACTCTTAAGGGAACCCGTCCTCATCTGGGTGGCACCGAATGTCCATTCATTACAGTTCCATCATTGTAAAGGTGTACTGTTCAGTCATGGACTCTTAAATGTAAACCTGTTCATGCAAATAATAGTCCTAAGCCACTGCAGTAGACTGTTGATGTTAATAACAGTCCAAATCCATCCTCATAGTTCTTGCAATGCTCTTATCGGATCTTTGGGCTTTTCATGTTGAACCATCCAAATGAAGAGAACTCCATCCAAAGTATCCTTCTTACTGTTACATAAAACTAGAGAATGATTAGAGAATACTTGAAAGCCAGGACACCAAGTTTCCCAGCAGAACGTTGTCCACAACATCACGCCTTTTTCTTTCCATTTCCATTTATGCCGTTTGGCAGACACCCCTTATCCAGAGCGACTTACAACTGAGCAGGGGAGGGTTAAGGCCCTTGCTCAAGGGCCCAGCAGTGGCAGCTTGGTGGTGGTTGTATTTGAACTTTTGACCTTCCGATCCAAAGTCCACTGAGCTCCCACCTCTCATTTCCGTATAATGCATCCTGGTGCAATTTAATTAGTCTATGTAATAGCTCCTGCTATTTCTATAGACTGTGCACTTAAAAAAAAAAATGCATACTTTGCATGCTGTATTCGAATCTGACAAATAAAAGAATGAGGGATGTCAGTATTAACTAAATAATCAAAACATATGACTCTGGAAAAGCTCCCAGTGATGAATTGGTGCAAATGAAATCAAATTTGTGTTAAGAGGGATGTTGCTTCATCTGTGTGTGGCATTATGATCTCTCACTGTACAAGTTTTTATCCTCCTCCCTGAGAAACACGGATCTATATTATAACAGGAAATTACTTAATATAATACAGTATGTAGTCAATGCAATGCTTTCGTAGGCTCTTGTTGCTCGAGTAAATTGTAGTTTCCACATGGTTCATTATTCTAATCTACTTTAATAACATTAAGGAGGGAGTAAGGAAGAATTACTAAACTGTACACTGAGGTGTATTTAAAAAGAAATAAAAGCAAAATAAAAACCGAACGAGATGATCTTTTAGAAAATAAACGCGTGTCATTCGTTTGAGCTGTAATAGGCGTGCATCCACTTTGCTAAGTTTAACAGGCTCATCTTTCCCACCATGTTATTCCTAATCAGAACGCTTCGCTAATTACAGTCATTGAAAAGGAAATTGCACGTGTTTATCTTGAATCAGGAAAAAAAAAAGGTTTATAGGCGTCGATTTGGCAAGCTATATGTACGACGAAATATATATACAGGTAGTCTACTTACGATGGAGATACGTTACGACGACCCCATCGTAAGTCCAAAATATCGTAAATCGAAGATGAACTGGAACGAACTGACTGATTTCTTCCATTATTCGCTTCTTGTCCTTTATAATCGTTGATATCGTTGTGATAGCTGGGTAACACGTGCTATGACTGTGACAGCTTCATGCTGACTCATAATTTTCATTTTCTGCTATAAACTGATGACTTTCCTCTTCTTTTTTTTCACTAGAAGCAGGAGACATATTTGGGCACTTGGAGGACATGCTTTTATCACTGAAATTACTGTTTGAAACCGTTTGAAAAAATGCACGAAATATTTTATATTTATCGTCATCGTAAGAGCAAAAAATTGTAAGCCGGAAAATCTTAACTCGGGGACCATCTGTATTTGAGGGCATAGATGGATGGACGGATGGATGGATGGATGGATGGATGGATGGATAGTACCTCTAATAGGACCATAGACCTCTAATACGCCGCGTTATACAGAAATCGCTTAATTCCACTAAACCCTGTGATCCTTTACTAAATAAAGCACTATTAAAAACAGTACTTTTGGAAACAAAAGGGAAAAAAAAGCAAAGCCAGTGTATCACATAATTCCCCAGTTCCAAAAAAAAACCCCATTTTATATGTGAAGTCGATAACAAACGTCGTCTAACTAAACATCAGACATAACAGAAACTAATAGCAGCAGACAAAACATCAACACACAGTGAGCCATAAAAGCAGCAACTCTGCAACTATAAAAAAAAACACTACTAGCAGCAGATGTAACACCTCCTCCCCCTCACACATGGAGTAAACATGCACAAATTGCTCTATAAAGAACTTTAAAAAAATGTATGTTCCTTAAGTATAAAACACTAGTGAAAGAAGACATAAAATATACACATGTGAACACTCATACACACACCTAAACACAAGTAATGTTCAAAAAACCTCAGCAGGAATCATACAGACACCCAAATAAAAAAAAATATATATATATTTTGTTTAAATTGTTTCAATTGCTTTATTAAAACTTCACTTTAGTTATGAATCAAACAAAACTCCTGACAATAAAAACACCAGTAACAGCAGACACAACATCATCATACTCTCGGGCAATAAAGCAGAGGTGAGCTGTACTTTAAAGTGCTGTTCCCGCATCAGAAGGTGTCGTCTTGTGCTCTTTTCAGGGTCTCGGGGCCAGGCTGAAGCCATCACGGTGGAAGGAAGAACGCTCATTCATCACCCTCCAGTGACTAATGCAGGTGCCGCTGCCTCCTGACAGCCGCCTGAGTAACAGCCAGACACGGACCGAACCCCCTCAAGAGCCCAATAGGCTACATAAGCAAACTCAATGCAGCCACATTGCAGGAGTAATGGCTTCCTTCATTTGAAGACCAATTTTCTTGGAGCTCCATCCATCCTTCCCAAGGCACCGTGATGTCTGATTTGACAGTCAAAGAGTTGCCATGTATTACAGCTCTCTAGTAATTGGTGTAGTGCAGGGTGGGGTCGGGGGTTCGCACTGCTGCCTAAACAGCCCCAAGCTGAGGTTAGACTCTTGTGGCATTTTGAAATATATTCTTTCTCTATAGGTTTGGGTTTCCTTTGGGTTCTTCTGTTTTCGTTCAAAAACCGTGTACTTGCGTTAACTAAAATGTGACTCCAGTAAAAGTGTCCCTTTAAACTTTCACTTGAATAAAAGTACAAAAGTAGTTGCCTTCAAATGGACTTAAGTATTCAAAGTCCTATGATTTGATTGAAGGTATAGTTTGTTGTAGTTCTTATCTTTTAGCCTTTAACCAGGTCAAGAAACTTTGTGTCAAATAAGCCATTTTTTTTTTTGTGTTCTCATTACAGACGCATTTTTCATTGTTAATGGCCAGACTTTCATGCTGGTACGATGACATTTCTTAGTGTGTGTGTGTGTGTGTGTGTGTGTGTGTGTGTGTGTGTGTGTGTGTGTGTGTGAGAGAGAGAGAGAAAGAAAGCCTGGAAGGGCTTGAGATACAGAAGGTGTAAACAACAAAATTCCTGTCATGTGAAGAATATGAGCTTGAATCATCAGGACACCATCACCATCAGAGATTCTATTCCCTGGTTGAGAAAGTGGACATTGTTTTGACCGCTGTTCTTCAAACTCACCCGCCTCAGGCTTTTCAATCTTTAAAAGGCATCATACGAATATGTGTCAAGAGCTTTGGGTAATATTTGGATCAAGTTTCAGAACAGGGGAAAAGTAAGATCTCAGTGATTTTTGCCAACGTTTTTGGTTCCAGACAGGCTGTGGCTGTGTGTTTGTGTATTTTAGAAACTTTTGATTTCCTGGCATCATTTGTTCATTAGTTGCATCTCTTTGTGTGCTGATCCTTTGGGATCTTCTGGGATCAGAATGGCATGAAAATGCAAATACCTATTTAGCAAACCTGTGAGCAGCGATGTCTTTTGGGTAAGGTTTGGGTAAGACTACTTGAGGATCAAATTTTGTTATATGTGATACATTCGGGATCTTCATTCTCACTGTTCAGCAATACAACAGAAAAGTCATGTGACTGAAAACGCTTGGAACAGTCCTTTTCTCTGTTGCTAGCACCAAAGGTTATATTTACTACTGTAACGTGTATATTTTACCTGCAAACATTTACATTTGCGGCATTTAGCAGACGCCCTTATCCAGAGCGACGTACAAAAGTGCTTTGAGTCTCTAGTAATGAATAAATCTACACTGGTACGCAAGATTACAAACTTAATATAAATATAACCCTAGAATTCTACAAACTTGGAAAGTGCGAATTTAAGTGTTTCAGGAAGAGGTAGGTCTTTAGTCGTCGCTTGAAGATAGTCAGGGACTCTGCTGTACGGACATCTAGGGGAAGTTCATTCCACCACCTCGGTGCCAGAACAGAGAAGAGCCTTGAAGTGTACTTACTTACGTAGGACTACGTGACTATAGTGTAGCTTCAAAAACAATTTATTGTTTGTATTAGTTGTCTCCAGTCTGCCATCTTTTATTGACTGATGAGTCGGAGTAGGAAAACCTGTTAGCTTCATGTTTCACATATGAAGCATGTGTTAGCCTTGAGCCCAAAAGAAATCTGCCATCTGCCCACCATTGTGCCAACAATGCAATTAGATGATTCCATATATATGTGTGTGTGTGTGTGTGTGTGTATGGTCTAAAACAAACAGAACACTAGAGACCAAGCAGAGACCGATCCAAATGAGCAATAGACAATTTCCCCTTCTCTTTCCCAAGGCAGATAGAGATATTTCAGAGCTCTTCAGACACCACTGATGGAAATGACTGAAGCAATCAAGATCACAATCAGTACAATAACACAGGGAGAAAAAAAATTACACTCCATTCACCTAAAGAAGCTTGGATGAAATGGGAAATGAAGACACTCGCACTGTATAGAAGGATGTGAAGGATGGTTTGTTGATCATTGTTGCCTTGACTGGCACCAAGGGATTATTATTCTATTCAGCTGGTGGTAATTAATGATGTGTTTGATTTGTGATTGTAGTGGCTTTGAGACAGAGAGATGTCTGAAATGCAAAGTAGGATTGGATACGGGATGGCAATTAGATACTGTTAATCATTATTAGCTCCATCTCTACATGTATACGGTATTTTTTTATGCAGCTGCAGACTGATCCAGTCCAATCTGATAGTGTTTTTTTATTAAATTGGATTAATTATCATCTCTCTCTCTCTGCGTATATATGCGTATAGAAATATATATATAGTGCAACGGTCACAAAACTCACTGTTCGGATCACATTGCGGTTTGGAGACAAAATATATATTGCTTTCCATTTATTCAAACGAAAAGTTACAGCAAGGAAATGCAATTTGAAAGGTGCAGGAGGGCTTTTTAAGTTCTTACTTAAAAAGAACGACTGCTCCTCCGCTAGTCGTTGTTGTTTGACTGATTAACACGTCCCGTTCGCGTGAACACGTGTCGTTACGAAGCAACTGTCGTCGAGATCGTGAGAAAAATGAAGATTAATCTGCAAATTTGTCGAAAAAAAAAGAGCAATTAAGCCACGGGTCAAGTGTGTGATAAACAGTGAGTCGTGATCTTTATGGATCGAGGATCAACTGCGATCCGTTGCGCAGACATTTTGATCTTCTGATGGTTATAACTTGTATTGTAGCAGCAGCAGTCATTTCTAAACCAGGTCCTCTTTTTTCCTCTATATGAAAAAAAAGAAAGCCCTCTATTCAACCTTAAGGTTACGGCCTCAACTTGCAGGTCACGGATTTCACACCGAAGCCTTTAGCGGTGAACGCAATGGACACAATTTAACACGCCTCCTTTCACTGCAGCCGCGGTTGTGCTGCCCGCATACATCATCTCTGACAGAAGCGTCGATTTTGAACCTCATAAAATGACCCCGGGATTTCCGTGCGTTTCTGTGGATCTCATTTTTTTCCGCCCATTACAGTGTTCCTGTGGATTCAAATGAACTCTTTTAAACTGTTTTGGTCGCCCTTTCAAGTCCACACAGATATATTTACCGTGTGCTTGGGCGGTTCGCTGCAGCTTGCGAGCTCTGTCTAGTGCGCTCTCTGTCCATCCAATTGAAGGACATGAGAATGCTGACGGTACCGTACGCCTGCTAGGTGGCCCCAATGTTGCCGATTTGAAGTCTGATTGGTTGAAGCAACAGCCTTCAAGCAGCATGTACTGTACACTACAGGCACCTGCACTGCAGATTCCATTGACCCAACGCTTGATGTGACGGCTGAAATATGATTGGATAAAAACGTAAACAGACACTACAGGAAGCAGTGCATTTGACAGAAATGCTATTCAAAGAAGAGAATAATATTGGGAATACTTTAATACATATTCGTGGAATTATACATTAAAACGTAAGTCAGAGATTGTGATAGAGTTTAGAAAGAGCGAGAGTTTTCATTTGTTTAACCATTCACAGGTTATTTTCTTTATGTGGTTTGGTCAAATTATTAATATCAATATCACACCCACCCACGACTTACGTGCATAAAGACAAACAATTCCAGACGTCAGTTTTTCACACACCAGCAAGGTGAGAAAACATAGACGAGATGGTATCATTTAAACGAAAACACAAACACAAATAAACAACCATAAATAATTTATGTAAATCATAGCTGAAGGTGAGGCAGTAGCTCAGATTCACCTATGAGATTTGCAGATGTACAGTAGCTTATGTGTGTATCGGTGCTATTCACTATACGGCACTATAATATGAGTCTAACTTAGCAACACCTCTAGCAATAACAAACCATTATATTTTGAAAAATTCTGATTCTGAGACTCAAACATAATTGAAATAAACCTTTTATTCAGACTTTTTTAATCAATTTGAATTTCACATTCAGCCACTGGAAATGTCCTTCTGCAAATTTAATGCTTGCCTTCGGTCATAGTGTTTTTGTCCACGCAATCTCTGTTCCCAAAGTGACTTTCAGGCTTCCTAAATTGTCCTCATTGTGCATGCGTGATACATCAATTTACATCGAATCTGTCCCGTATTTGATTACTTTAAGGAAATAACACCGACTTGCAATTTTATTAGGCCAAATAGCCAAAACAAACACGTGCACATTTTGCTCGTGTGGAGACCCTGAGAGAAAATCAGCATGCACAGAAACCTTAAGTAAATCAGGGCCTGAGAGGAGAATGTAGCGCAACGCTCCATATAAGGTTTTACCCTGCGGCGAACCTTCCGTTTCATCTGCAGGCACACTCTAGATCTCTCCTGAGAAAAGGCCTCTCGAACAGCATGGATCAGAAGACACACACACACATATGTGTTTGTGTGTGTGTGTGTGTCCTCGACTGTGTGCTGAATTGTTGTTTACCTCTATTGCTAGATCTGTAAGCCCACTGAGATGTGAAGCCAATTGGACTGCAGGAGCCTTAAAAAAATAACTATTAGTAGAGCCAATTAAAAATGCTCACACGAAAAGATTCACAGGAGTTTCCTAAGAAAAAAAAAGAAAAACTAAATACCATTTGGTATTATTCTGAAGCTCCACTTGAGTCCAACAGCAGTTACATTTAAGATGCTTCGGGGCAATAGCCTGCGGTTTAGACAAACCTTTTACATTGGGTTTCCAGGTTTGATCTAAAAGGAGCAGAATAGTAATCTCTATTTGAAGGAACTCAAATAACATACCTGCCTCTAAGCAGAATGGCTTTCATATGCAAAAGAAACATGCATTTGTTCGCAAACTTATATATCTATAGACCCTTTTTCAATTTTACGTTTTTTTGTGGGCGGAGCTTAGTTTGAGACAGAATGATTTCCTTGAACGCTTTACTAACCCTAGCTGTTAAGTTCAAAATCTGATATTATTTGGCTATGAAGGGTCACTCACTGTCCAGGACTGCGAAAGCAAGAAAAACAGAGACAAAAACAGATTTTCGTGAAGAACAAATTACCGTAATTTCCGGACTATAAAGCGCACCCATATATAAGCCGCACCCACTGAATTTTACAAATATTTATATTTTTAACATAAATAAGCCGCACCAGTCTATAAGCCTGTCTACACTAATGTTCTTTACACAGGCTTTAACGAAAGACACGTTACACACGGTGTAACGGGTGAAATATGTTGCGCTTCCTTTAGGAGCAGAGCGGTATTTTGGGAATAGCCTGCCACTGCATTTTTTCGGTATTACTGCGTGTGTGCAAGACGAGGAATATGTCCTTATTATTTTCTGATGCTCATTTCTAAGTTTCTTTGACTAACCCGTAACGCTGTTGCCAAGAAAAATAAAAAAGCACGAGTTTTGGAAACCTGTCTGTGCTTATATGATTTCTGTTGCAACTGGAGTTAGAACTCGAGCTCTCCCTTCACCCTGACTCAACGCGTTACAACGGCTTGTATCTAAACAGTAGCCGACCAAGAAAGTCATTGTTCACTGTCTTCCTCCTTCCTTTCACAACTATTTCTCTCGGGAGTTTATCTTTTGGCATCGTCGTGCGTTTAAAAATCACCCGATGGAAGTTTTTTCTCCAGATGCCGTGCAGCTCAGGACACAGGCGAGGTGCGTTTTTTCGTTTCGGTTCGGAAATTTCATTGGTCTAATGTTATGCGGTTCAGTTTTTTGGCTTGAAGTTTGTGAAACCGGGAAAAACCCAGGAAAAATTCATAAATAAGCCGCTTCGTTGTTTAAGCCGCGGGGTTCAAAACGTAGGAAAAAAGTAGCGGCTTATAGTCCGAAAAATACGATACACATGCTATAAAGCCTTACGGTATAACCCACATTTAGAAAACTCGATTTCACTTACCTTTGTGCCAAAAACTCTATTTGCACAAACTGCTGTTTGCAGACTTCTATTGAACCTTTACATTCAGACAAATGTTTACATGTACAGTATTTATTTTTTGATTTGTATATGGACAAGAAGAAGAGGTGGAGAAGGTGGAGGAGTTCAGGTACCTGGGGTCAACAGTGCAAAGTAATGGAGAGTGTGTTAGAGAAGCATCGTGACGCAAATTGTCACGATGTCTGTACTACTACTGCTGCAACTTCTAGTGTAGTCAGAGCGTGTCTGTGCCTCATGCTTGTGTGCTACTTACCCGTTAGCCACTATTCACCATGATAACACTGCGAGATACTTATTTTCATTTCTCAGACAGAGATAGAGAGAGAAAGCATGAGAGAAAGTCAAAGATTGTGAGATGACATTTAATCCCAAACTATTCTGTCGTGTAATTGTTAAACCGTTCACATCGACGAGCGTCTTCTCTTCCTCATCTGTAAGTTCTGCCGATATCACGTCCGGAGAGTACAATGACCTTGCTGAAAAAAATCTCGAACAGAAGTGACATTATGAACCGCGTCTCATTTGTGGAAAGGTCTCGAATGACTTTTCTTTTCCTAATCCTTTGCTAAAATCATCTTCCTGCCGTAGTGTTCGCTGCCCGTTAAAATCGCATTGGTAATGTGAAATTTGGCACGATGTTCTGGAGGGTCTCCAGAACATTCTGACCAAATTTGAAACGCGGTACTCCCTGCGCTCTAGTGCCACCTTCAGGACAATTTTGTGCCTCTTAACTTTCCAATCACATGCCTATATTACAAAGTCTTGCATCGTGGTTTCCCTGGTATCATGTAAACCACGGAAAAGCAAACGCAAGTGCAGATAATTTACTTAATAAGGCATTAGCGTTGTTTTTTCTTGGTAATTAAGTGTCTGAAATGGTATTATTATTACATAATATATTATAATTCTTAGAATAATTAGGAACTCTTTTGTCAGCCACTTTTGAGTTCCCACTTTACAAGGTCTGAAAAACTATTTTACATGCAGTGCATGTTGGGAGGTCTGTTGTTTTGTGCTAATGCCCTGAATTATCTAATAGAGTTTATGTTGAGGGTAATTACCTCGCCTGGTGACAACACTCGAGCAGCCTATCTGAAAATGAAATGCTCTGCCTTAGATGTTGTAGTGTTCTGTCATGAGTTTCATCATTGAAAAAAAAAAACTTTGGCAAAATGTATAATTATTGAAATTTTATTCGAAACAGCTAATTTGTTTATTTATTTTGTACTGATTACTGCCAGGCTGAATCAGTACATGTGCTATGCATGGGATAATAATAACTATAACTAACTGCCAACATGCATGCTGAAAAGAAGTGGCCTTTTCCTCAAGGTTGCCATGTGCCACTAAAACTGCAGTATCCTCCATCTTAAAGAATTCCTGTGCCGGTAAATCCAAAGTGAACACTTTACCTTAGACTGTTATAAAGCTCTGAGAATGAAGACTCCTTTCACAACTGCACGAGTTTCTTTTAAATCTGTTTATGTAGACCATCTATTATAAAACTCCCCGGGAAAGTTGTTGCCATAGAATTGATACTAAATAAACTGGTGCACTGGTAGAAACCTTTCATCAAGAACTAGTGTCAGAGCTGCTGCTATGTAAGAATAACACTCAGTATGCCATGCTGGGGTGGTGGGATGCAGCCAGACATTCACTGAAGCAAAGAGCAGGAAGTGGTTAGTTTTTAAATATTTTGCTGATGTGTTTGATTATAGATAGATAGATAGATAGATAGATAGATAGATAGATAGATAGATAGATAGATAGATAGATAGATAGATAGATAGATAGATAGATAGATAGA
>JAAIIK010000078.1:4197692-4214953 GCA_014706435.1 Silurus glanis
AGATAGATAGATAGATAGATAGATAGATAGATAGATAGATAGATAGACAGTTCTAAATGGAGGGAAAATATTGTCAAAAAAATATTAGCTTCAGTCTCATGGATGGTTAAGGCTACGGCATATTTCAAGGTCGAAATGATCCTGTTATCAGAATATTATCACCACTTGTAAATTGTCTTCCAAGCCGAGTTTTTACTCTGAAGGCCACACGCGAGATGAATCAAAACCACCCTGACACTAGCTGGCTAAGTATAAAGAAGAGCGAAGAGTCTAGCAAAAGCCATTTTTCAGCCCCCGAGTTCAGCGAGAGCCATTTTGCAGCTGCCACCTTCACCTGTTCCTGTTCTCATACAGTATGTATATATCGGTTACTCAGTGTCTATCTCAGTCTATTCTGTCATATATCAGTGACAGAAAGTCCAAATCCTTGGCTTGCTTAAGAATCCAACTCTTTTTTTTTTTTTCCAATTGCAGATCTTTAAACCTAAAACATCAAACACAATTTGGAAAAAATAAATAAATAAAAATAAATATGTGCAGACATTTTATATTCTTTTTTGCTGTATAGTCTATAGTCTAGGGTCCCTGGTGGTCTAGTGGTTAGGCTGCGGCGCTCTCAACGCTGCGGCCCGGGTTCGATCCCCGGTCAGGGAACCAACCCCAGCCACTCTTAGTGCCGGTCCCAAGCCCGGATAAATGGGGAGGGTTGCGTTAGGAAGGGCATCCAGCGTAAAAACATGTGCCAAATCAAACATGCGGAGGATCCGCTGTGGCGCCCCCTGACAGGAGAAGCCGAAAGAAAGTTTAGTCTATCGTCTAGAGATGAATCTATTGCAAAGCTTTTATACACTGTTTCTGTGAATTTCTTTCTGTGTCACTGTTGACATGCTTTCTGCAGCGATGAAATCTCATATCAACAGAGCAGGATGTGAAAAACAAAGCAAGTGAAGCAAGAACAAACGTTCACAGAGGAAGATTTCCAATGTTTCAAGGTTTTCGGATCATGGCTCAAGACGCGCAATAGCATGAAATGTAATAATCAACAGTGAATCCAGGATCCTTTTTTTTATTTTTATTTATTTTTTTTTTATGAGAGGTTTGTTTGAAGATATGACCAAAACATTATTAGTTCTCTAAAATGAGTCTAATGTCAATTCAATACAATTAAATTTTTTTCCATGTTTTTCTACTATCACTCTTTATATATACACACACACATACCGCAGACTTCGTTGAAGTAAGTTTTTGGCTTCTTTCTAGTTTTACTCAATATCAAAGATAGAAGTGAGAACTAACATGAGCACTGGAGTGTAAGATTATATAATGTTCTTTCTACAGTCTTGTACAGATCATTTGTGGTTATAAAACTAGGAGCTACTGAGCAACTCATAAAACAGCTCAACATTTGCGATCATCATAAATCCAACACCAGCTTCTCCATGCCAGAGCATTTAAACACTCAAAGATGTCCAGTGTCCAAACTCTACGTGAAGTGGAATCTAAATGGCGCTGGTACGTCTCTGGATGGTTCCGGATGTTTGCGGGGTCGGAATCTACTTCTTTCTAGTGTTTCTTTCAGCCAACATTCAGTATGAGTCAAATACTCAAATACTGTTCAAGTCAGATACTCTTAGACTTTTACTCAAGTCATATTGGAATTGGTGGCATTTAACTTGGAGTAAGTTTTGCAGTAAGGTATCTATACAGTATGTTTACTCAAGTAGGATTTTCAGGTACACTTTAGACCTCATAAATTCAAAGTGAAACTCCAATGTTATGGCCAGTCCCGTTTTTTTTTTTTTTACAATGATACAATTCAGATTTCTAGCCTGCAATCAATATGTGGCCAAATTCATTCATTCATTTATTATTGAGTTAAGCCTAAATTCATAAATTATACTTTTGAAAGTATCAGAGAGATGAGGCAAATCACTTTAAACATCAGTTCAAGCGTTGCATTTCTGCAACTTCTGTCTGATCATTAAAACCTGTAAAGCACAGTGCAAAATAAAGGAATGAAAATCTTTGTTTTCTGGAATGTCAGTAAGGAGTTAGGTTTCTTTTGTGGTTGCTGAGTGTCCAGTCGGCAATTTTGATTCTTCCTTTTCTTTTTCTTCTTATCATTCTTCTTCTTGTCCTTCTCTTTTATTATTATTAATACTGTTATTATTGTTATTATAATAATAATAATAATTAATATTATTATTATTAAAATTTGCTTGTTCCAGACTGTTGATTATTACAGCTCTGAGCATATAAGTAATAAAAAATATACAAAAATATATTCAAAAAAATATAGGCAAAATTCTCCACACAGTGAATCACAAACTGGATGTTTACAGCAAAAAAATGTAAAAGTTATTCTCCTTCAGCTGCTTCAGTTAAGTGTCACGACAGAGGATCATTAAAACATATAATTCATTTGGCTTTTTTTTTAGGCTGGATGTGTTTTCTAATGCAAAAGAACATTGAGAACCGGTAGGTGTACGAGACCCCAGTGAGCCTTTACACAATTACAGCGGTAGCAGATACAAGGCATTATGCAAAACAGAGTAAGTGAATATTTTTGATTTATTTTACAGGCATCTTCAGGGGTTAAAAAACATTTTGTCCTTCTGTTCAGTCAGAATATCAATAATGTTGAGTCATTCTGTGTTAACAGGCAAACCATCACTACTTCAGCGATCGATACATGGATAAACCTTTATTATGGTCCTGGGGAAAAGATAATAATTGGAAAGAACTTAGGTCTTGTGTCTAGTATTTCAGCTGAATTGCATTGGTGTAACACATGCACCTGGGGGTATTTTCAGTCATACATTGGTTCCCTGGTGGTCTAGTGGTTAGGATGCGGCGCGCTCACCGCTGCGACCCGGGTTCGATCCCCGGTAAGGGAACCAACCCCAACCATTAGGGTTGCACAAGCCAGTGCAACGGAGGATAAATAGGGAGGGTTGAGTTAGAAAGGGCATCCAGCGTAAAAGCCAAATCAAACATGCGGATGATCCGCTGTGGCGACCCCTAATAGGAGAAGCCGAAAGCACCACAAAAGGGGGGCGTGGCAGGTGAATCCATGACAACATTTCATGATTTATACGTTTTGTTTTATGGAACCGTACTGGAGTGATGAACTCCAGACCATACCCTCAGCCCTGTCTACACACATTAATCCAAAAGTCTTCTGTGTTTTCAAGATCTGAAGCATAATATGTGATTTTATATTATTTACATCATGCTGAGTTTCTTCCTTTTGAATAGGGGGTAAAAAGGCGGGCAAAAGCCATGCCGGCAAATTGAATATATCCCCAGCTACCATGGCTTCAAAGGGCCACCGATTCTTTTTGCTTTGATCTCAATTTGTCACCCATTTATACAGACTTCAGAACGAGTAACAAGTCTCAAGCGATGCATTTCATCACCCAGTGTTATTGCAGTTTCATCATTCATAAATAATGAACCCTTTAGTTTTTAATATTTGATGTGCAGGGCGCACGTCGGACCGTTATGTAAGGCGTTTAAGTCAGCGAATGGGAATTCCGACCATTCCAACCTGCTGTCGTTTGGATGAATTGGAATATTCTAATGAAAGTCTTCATTGTACATTATCTGTATAAAACTTTGTGTATCACCCAGTGTCAAACAAAGTTCCTTCGTTGGTCATATTTGCTGCTTTTTTGGCAGAATCAGAAATCAGAATCGGAAAGGGCGTTATTGCCGAGTATGTTTTGCATTTACAAGCAATTTGTTTTGCTGAAGCAAAAGCATCCAGTTTATCTGATTTTCTAATGTAAAAAAAAAAAAAAAGAATAAAAGTATAAAAGTTATTGCCCATTTTTTCGAAGGAAGTATTATTTCACAAAAAAGTACAGATTTCCATTAGTAATAGTGGTATTGCATGTACGTTTTATTTTATTGCACGTGTTCATATAAATTGTATTATTATTAGTAGTAGTATTATTAGTAGTAATAGTAGTATTACTACTAGTATTATTACAACTACTACTATGATTCATTTTATACCATAGTGCTGTTTAATTCTTATAAGTTTGAACTTGTAAGAAGGTGTTGATTCATATTCTATAACAGCAGCTCCAACAGAAGGGCCAGTTGCAAGAACTCACAGGTTCGTGTCACTTTTCAATCAATACCCTTTTTTTTCTTCTTTCGGCTTCTCCCACAACGGAGACCCCTAATGGACAATGCATGTCTTCCCTCCCTACATCCATAAACCTCCTCCTTGGCCTTCTTCTTTTCCTCCTTCCTGGTGGCTCCTTCCTCAGCATTCTCCTACTGATATACCCCATGTCCCTCCTCTGCACATGTCCAAACCATCAATTTAATATATATAACACAGAAGGGCATTGATTGAAACCATTTTTTATATACATTGCTATTTCCACTTCCGGTTAAAGCTTTTAACTGCATATCATTTCCCTGGTACTTGTACTATGCACAATAACAATAAAGTTGAATCTAATTGAATCTAAATGCATTATCGGCGGCAGGTTGCGAGTGGAGGGCGGAGCCGGACGGAACGAGATGTAAGACCACACCTGTAGCTGATTAGACAAATCTATGCTCTCTGTTCCAGTCTGGCTCCGCCCTCCGTCAGTAACAAAACCCTTCTGGTTTCTTCGTGATGTAACAAGATGTGTTTGTTTGTTTGTTGGCTTGTGTTTGCCGTTATTAACGTTGTGAAAAGAAACGGGAGCAGGTTAGAAAACATTTGATAAAAGAAAAATCTTTACTGTTTGACATTGCATGAAATGAAAACTATGACTGGATAAAAAAAAAAAGGATGTTACTTCATATTTGTTTCATTTTTTTTAAGAAAAGAGTTCAATGGTTTTCATATTGAACATCTTATTGTGTTGCTTACTTTCCTCTTTCCTCTTTGTAGTCACACTCCAGGTGAGGTCATCAGACATTTCAAGTCATAGGCTCAAGTCCATGTTTTTGTTGTTGTTGTTCAAGTCATAGGTTCATTAGCAGAAACTCTGTGGAAGATTAATGCTGGAATGGCATATGGTATCAGCACAAAACAATGCTATATATACACTTTCACACTTTTTCCAAGAATCCAATCCCAACCCGTCTGTCCATGACTGGGGAACCTTGAGAACGCATTTGACATTGGATTGGAAGAATGTCAGGATCAACTGCTCCTTAATCAAAAAGCACTGCCTTGTAATAGTTTAGAGAAGATTGGCTTTTGTTGGAAAGAACGTGGTGTCAGGTTTGAGATGCGCCTGATTTTTTTCCTGTATCGATGACTCGCTGTAATGGGTACTGGAAAGGAAAAAAAAGGACTGGAAAACAAATGTATGGGAAAAAGAAGAAGAAGAAGAAGAAAAAAAAAAAGAAGATGAAGAATATAGAAAAGAAATTGGTGTCTCTTATTGGAGTCAAAAAAATGGTTCATATTACAGAAATGATTGGTAATAACAGCAAAAAAATCTTGGGATTTGCTCCTTTTTTACCGCGTCGTGTTAATTAATAACAGCAACTGCTCCAAAATGCGGTTTCACACCAGAAATGTGTTGAGTTTATTTGATTCAAACGCCTCTGCTAACGATCACCGAAGCGCCACCATGGCCATGCATCGTTTCATATACTTATATCATGGAGATAATATTGTGTACAGCAGTTTGGATGTGCTCATTTTCTTTTGTTCCCATGGACACACAGCTCTGCAGTCATTCTAAATTAAACTGTCTACAGTGCCACAGGGGGAAAAAAAAAAGAATATAAAGCTGGCATAAAGATTATACCCCCAACACTATGCTTACATTTGCAAAAAAAAAAAAAAAAAAGAGCATGATTTGCTATGACTTCTTATCTAGATTCCTCTATTTTCATCCATTTCTTTCAATTGCCAGCTCATGATTTATGTTTTGTTGCACTGATTCTTTCATTCATCCTTGAAACTATAGTAGCGAGTTATAAAAATGGGAGAATTGAGGTTCCATACTGTGTCGATGACTATCAGAGACTGTAAGTAAATGAAGTAAGAAATAAAACACTTGACAATGTGCTGTTAAAGAGGATACGAAAGAATGACAGGGTGTCGTGACGCTACAAACATGAAGCAGAGTTAATGGTCTTATTAGCGTCCACTCGTGTCACGATTTGACAACAAATACTTGAACAATGAAATTTTGTCCGTTTTTTTTCCATTCGTAGATACGTGCAATGTTGCCAAACATCAGCAAAAAAGCACGTTTTTGTTCGTTTATGTTGGAGCAGATACAGTCATTCCCTCATCAGTTTGCTACAGGACAAAGTATAAATATATATAATATTGAATCCTCTGATTTGACTTGCAGATGGATATAAACTGGATAAAAAAAATGAATCAACACCACCTGACCAATCCAATTTGAGAAAATAATAGATATTAATATAGCAAAATGGACATCTGCGAATCTACTAAGAATTATATACAGTATGTATAATAGTACTTTGGAAGCAGTGTAACTTTATTATATATATATTGCAGGCCATAATCATGTGCAAGAAAGTCTTCAAATGTTTCTCTACCTCGCAAGTCATATCTCACTTTAAACATTAACGGTATTAGAGAGGAATAATTCAATTGGCAAAAAAGACCAAAAAAAAATATGATTAAATATACGTTCTCAAATACACTTGACATGCAAAATGGTGGCTCTCCAGAAATGAACTATCAACTAATCATTATATGACTGCTTCGTTTTTCATGAACCTGTTATTAACATCTGCTGGGGTTTTTTTTTTTTTTTTTTTTTTTTCCAGGAAAAAGTATGCTTTCTTTGGCAGACATTTTTTGATTCTACTATAAGCCAGTGCAGAAATGCTCAGCTAGAAAAAAAGCTCAAAAAATATTGTTCTGACTATGACATCAGCCACTTTTTATGTTCCTTTGTTGAAATTTCAGGTGTTGTATGCTGATGTCATGGGACACTTGCCATCATTTTTTTTTTTGTTTTCTTTAGTGTAGCGCAAAGACGACCCAAACTTCTGATAAAAGGGAAGCAGCATCATGTCTTTTATTAGAGGTCACTGAATAGCTGTATTAGGTGTTGAACTGTACTGTACAGTAAATTGGATTGTCTTATTGTACTATAAGTTTCCATTTATTTGTCAATATTATGAAATCTTAAATGGAAGGAAGCATAGCGACTTTAATTTTAATATATTTATTGTTTGGCGTAATGCAACAATTATTTTCGGCTTACGGCCCTCGAACAACATTTTTGCTATCTTAATTATGATAGCTAGCTACTATGTAAACCAATGCAACTGCAATGCATGAAACAAATGAATGATGTTTTCGAATCAAATTCAGTGAAAAATAGGGAGCACAATATTCCTGTTTTTGGTTTGGTTGGTTTATTAGACAGCTGCAGGTGAGCATGAAACGTAACCCCCGAGATAGGCTGAGGAATTACTGTATATCTATAAATAATTATTCAATAATAATTGTGCAACAATCGAGACACATATGAACTTGAGTGATGTAGATGAGGTCGAGGAACCGTCAAAGCTAACAATGCTGAGATTTCGACATTTCACAGATACTGATACAGAAGTGGAATTCTGCTGCATTCCTACTACATGGAATGAAATATTATATTCATGTACAGGGTGGATGAAAATTAACTATGCAATACTCAAAGGCTATAGAACTTGGCGACCTTATTTTCATGCAGGATGGTGCACCACCCCATTTTGCTCTTATTGTGTGTGAGTGGTTCGACCAGCATTTTTAGAGACGTTGGCTGAGATGACGCAGACTTCATGAATGGCCTTCAAGAAGTCCGGATGTCACTCCATGTGATTTTCTTCCTGTGGGGCTACGCAAAGGATGAGGTGTAAAGGACAAAGCCTTGCACACTGGAGGATTTGGAGGCACAGAACAAATACTGGATGTTCTCAGCAATATCCCAATTAATTTCTCTCCGAAGACATTCCATTCCCATCCGTTTGAGGAAACTGGTTGTCTCTACCAGTGCTTACGTTTAAATTTCAAGAATGCTTTCATTTTCCTATGTAATAAAGTACATATATAATTTTTTTCAAGAAATTTGTATTCAAAATATGGAGTGTATTACCAGTTTTTTAATGCCTGGTTACTTTTCACCCACCCTTATGTTGCATGGATTAGAGACATTGGCATTGAGTAAAAGACAGGAGGTGGAGCTGGAGGTAGCAGAGCTGAAGATGTTGAGGTTTTCGTTGGGAGTGACGACGATGGACAGGATTAGAAACGAGTTTATTAGAGGGACAGCGCATGTAGGACGTTTTAAGGACAAGGTGAGGGAGGCGAGATTGAGATGGTTTGGACATGTGCAGAGGAGAGACATGGGGTATATCAGTAGGAGAATGCTGAGGATGGAGCCACCAGGAAGGAGGAAAAGAGGAAGACCAAGGAGGAGGTTTATGGATGTGGTGAAGGAAGACATGCAGGTAGTTGGTTTGAAAGAGGCAGATGTAGAGGACAGGGGGGTATGGAGACGGATGATCCGCTGTGGCGACCCCTAATGGGAGAAGCCGAAAGAAGAAGAAGAAGAAGAAGAGGAAGAAGAGGAAGACTTTTCACCCACCCTGCAAATAATTTTGACTTCAGAAGAGTCTGAATTCTTTCAGTGCAAGTCTCTTTATTTCTCATGTTTTTTTATTTGTCCGTTTGTTTATTTGTTGTAATTTAATGGGATTTTTTTCTCTTGTAGGTAATTTCCATTTAAAGTGTCATTCCAGAAAACTGATATGATATCACAGCACAATAGTGAGAACAGCGAAGAAAATCCTCCTAATCACCCCGATCCTGTCTAACACTAAATCTCTGCTCACTCAAATCCTTCGGATTGTCATGGAATGCGAATATTGGGGTGAATAAATCAAAATTACCGTGCACCTACAGCTTATAGTTTGGCGCGAATCTCCGTAATTAGACATTAAAACCATGGAAAAAGAATGGAGCAAGTGGATTTGGAGCAGGTGGCAGATTTCCCAGCATCTCTCAGCCCCACTGAAGCGAACGTCAATAGTGCAGTGCTGCATGCAGGAATGCGGCTATTGCTGTAAATAAATTACAAGCAAAGTGGGCTCATAGGTCTTCCTCTCTCACCGCCTCCCTCTCGTTCTCTCCCCTGTAGCCTCAATTGCAAGGAACTTAAAAATCTCCTCCAGACATGGCCGTCACCTGAACTGCAAGCACAAATTGGTTACGCCTTTTGGTCTGATGAGTTCCAACACCACCTGATGCCCCCATAGGGTGCGGTGATGAAAATAGGAGAGGGGGCTTATGCAAGAGTACAAGATTAAAGTGAGCCAAGCGACCACAATGCTGGTGTTGTTCTTAAAGAGACGGGCGAGATTACCAAGCTTACAATATTGTTTGTCGTTTCTCTTTATAATAATGCAATACCAAACAGAAAAACAAATAAACCACCTCAACCTATCACGTTACAGTAGTCGGAAAGTCACACACCACAGACGTAGGCTAGTCTATGAAGATAACAACAAGCACGGCAGAAGGCAACAAGAAGAATGGGGTTAACGTGGATGAGACAGAAGGAATCAGTGATGTAAACATGACTGAGAACTGAGACATTCCTGATCACCTGATCCCGGTCACCTGATTCTTATATATATATATATAAAATTTATTGGAATGTTGGAATTCTGTACCACCCAGATGCTTATGGGTTCACAGTTCCTCTCAAGATTTCTTGCTCATGATATCTCAGGGAGTTTCTGGAGCACTAACTTGCCCATTAGGGACAAACTTACAATTATAAGGAACAAACGTATACATTCTTTATTACCGCTTTATTTCTTTAAAGCTGCTTTGATACAATGTCCATAAAAAAAAAAAATGTATGAATTTAATTCACTTAAAGATTAATATAAACATGTAAATTTAAACCCAGAATTACCCATTTAACACTGCTGTGGTATAAAAGTGTCTTGAAAGGTCTTGCTATACTACTTCTGCTAAAAAAAACTGTAATAAATCACGACTTCTAGAGGTTACAACCCCCTCTTTGCACTCAATCACACTCCACTCAACCTTGAAAACCATCATAAAGGAATTAATTAATAAAGGCAACAATCTTATTCATTCAATTTTAACATCCGCCCCAGTACACGGGTCAAGAGGCCTTCTCAAGACATTTAGAATGTACACCGGTAGCTTCTGCCACGCGATTTAACGGTGCCAAATGTAAGCAATGGCTCTCAAATGTGAGGAGAATACCAGGCACTTGCGAGTCTAATAACATGAAGCGGAAAGGGAGGGAAAAAAAAGGACCTGTCTAATTTTATTTATGCTCACAGCCATAATACGTCACACTCAATCAGATTCAAGTCAGAGCCACGATCCGGACCAGCTCTCTGGGAGGAAGATGCCCTTTAACGCTGGCTACACCGACACGAGCGCTCTCTACTCATGTACAAATCTCCTGCCACAATAACAGCTTGTCTCATGTTTTAGAAGAATTCATGATGAATCCGCTTCAAAAAAAAAACGTTGTGCGGCTAAATTCTGGTTTCAGACTGATCAAAAGACATGTAACGGTGACAGTATTTCTGAAGTGCCTCCTTTCAATATATTAGAAATGTTTTATAGCAAATTTGAGCATTAATAAATAATTAAATAAATTCATATATAATAAAATGATTAATTCTGACCTACAGTCTAACAGTCAGGATGCGAGCGTAACAGAAGGCGGAAGCCGGAGTACAGCTCGCTCGGGTTTTAATGAGTGAAAGTAAAAGTGTGAGGGAGAGAGATACACACGAGCACATACACGCACACGCACACGCACACACACACACACACACACACACTCACACACGCACACGGCAGTCCTTCGGTTGAGAGGGTCCGAGGTGCGCTTTGGGAGAAGCGTAGCTGACCCGAGATGCGCGGGGAGGAGAAGCGCAGCCGGGACGGGATCGTGGAGTCCGAATGGAACGGATAAATAGAGTCCTGTGTGAACACCGGAACACGAAAACATAACCCGCACGTAAAGTCCAACACATACAATAACGAACGGGGAGTGAGTGTGAGTGAGGGGTTTATGTAGGAGCGGGGTGGAGTGATGATGAGCTTCAGGTGTGCATCGTTAAGCCTGGAGCTCCAGAGAGAGCGGAGGCATGAGAGACAACGAGCCCCAGGTGTGCGTGGTTAAACCTGGAGCTCCAGGGAGAGCGTAGGCATGGGAGCCACAAAAGGGGGGCGTGGCAGGTGGATCCCTGACACTAACAGTCTGGCAATTATTATGGGGTTCACTGGGTTACTAATTGAAAGGTGAGGGATTCAAGCGCTGGAGTTGCCAAGCTATCACTTTTGGGGCCCTTGAGCAAGTCCCCTAACCCTCTGTGCTCCAGGGTTGCTGTAATATGGCTGAGCCTACGCTCTGACCTCAACTTCCTAACATCGCTGGGACAAAAAAAAGAATTTCACTCTGCTGTAATGTACATGTATAAAACACAAATCTTATGTCCTTCTATAGACAGACAGACAGACAGACAGACAGACAGACAGACAGACAGACAGATAGATAGATAGATAGATAGATAGATAGATAGATAGACAGACAGTCATTCGACACACTCACACTCCGATATCCTGTTTGAAAAAGAACATCAGCACACTGAATTCAATCATGGATCTCCAGGGATTCCAGGGACACTTTTAACACCTGACCCTGGGATGTCTTCACACCTGACTCTGAGATTACTTCACACCTGACCCTGAGATTACTTCACATCCACAATTTCATCTCGTACCAATGAACATGATTTTTTTATAAGAAATCCAAGGTGGGGAATAAAACGAGCACTCCTGAGATTGCTCAATTAAACTCGGAGAAACATCAGTCGAGTGCGACGGCTGGATCTGCTGACTCTGTTTCAAATCGACAAGCCTTTATACGTCTCATAAATGTGTCCTATGGCAGTACAATAAATATCCTGACTGTTAACTGTTAAAGGAACTTTGATTTTTTTCCCCCAAAAAAGTGAAAGATTGATCAAGTTAAAAATCTGCCGCATGGACCCCATGAAAGGTTTCAGCATTATTTTTTTTTCCTTCTTATGCAGTCTGTTGGAATGAAATATTGTATATTTAGTAGCTGGCTGCTTTGAATTCATGTCCGAACGCTCAGTGCGATGCGTCTGGGTTTAAACACTCCCTGTGGTTTTCATACGCATCTAAATGTCCGTATGCTGTTTTATGAAATATAGCGAACAGACTTTGAAATAACCCAAAGGCTATTTACACCTTCGGCATAATTGCTGTATAAACGTTCCAAGCGATTTTTTTCTCGTTTTCATTCGCTGTTTATCAAAGGCTCACCTGATAAGAAGTGCCAAGTCCGATCTGATATGGAAATGTTGGATAGTGTGCTTTACATTGTGCAGATTGTTTGAAATGAAGTCTGGCTAAATCCCTTAAACTCTTTTGGTTTAATCTTTTTTTTTTTTGTTTATTACCTTGTAGCAAAATCTCCAAAATCTCCAGTATATATATATATATGAGGAATGTTTCTTACTCTACGAGGCTTCAAGCCCTATTTGGATGTGATTCAATTTTCATTCCTCTTTCCTCCACAAAATGACAATCATTTTTCCAAATATACACATTTACATTAGCGGCATTTGGCAGATGCCCCTTTATCCAGAACGACTTTTATCTCATTCAGAAAACTGATCAGCTATGGGGTTTAAGGTTTTGCTCAGGGGCCCAAGAGTGGCAGCCTGGCGTGGCTGGGATTTGAACTCGCAACCTTCAGATCCAAACGTTTTATTGGTGACCCTCCTTCAGATATTTCAACTCCTTCCCAAGTTGCCTACTCTGATTAAATGACACGTAAGCGTTTAATGGCGGCTACAGGAATACAGCATTAATAACAATTGTATTATATGCAATTATTTCCCATTAAATCTCAAAGTTAAATACTGACGAACGAATACTGTCGACGATCCTCACTGTTTGTATTCAAGCTGCTGAGCATGTTCGGCTGTTGATTTATTGGAACCACGTGATGCGAGTGTAGAGATTAGAAACTCCTCCGGCGATCGTTTTAAGGTTGTCCTGGATGTGAGAGTTTTTATCTCTTTAAAAAAGTAGGGATAAAAGGAACACAGAATGTCTGTTCTCACAATAAAAAAAGTATGTTTTTTTCTTGTAACAGTGCATCCTAAAACTCTATATTTCTATTATTCCACAAAATTGGACACTTCATACTTTTTATCCGTTTACAGTTATCACTTGTGTTGTAGCAGCAGCAGTCATTTCTGAACCAGACTCTCTTTCTTTTTTTTTTTTCATCTCTGTAAAAAAACTAATCCTTCGATTCAACTTTAAAGTTACAGCCTCAACTGGCAGGTGGTGGATTTCACACCCAGGCCTTCAGAGACGTCCTACCTGAATCAATCCACCTCTTAATACCATCATTATGCTTCCGCTAGAAATGACGAGTGAAAGGAGACGTGTTGGATTGTGTTCATCCGAACATCAATTATGCATTCGTACGTTGTTCCTATAGAAACGATAAGATATTAGAACGAGCATATTAATAAAAACACAAGATGATTAAACAACACATAGACCTCATATATTAGAATTAAAAATACCTGTGGTACAAAATAAATAATAATTTTATTGTACTAGAATTTTCCTTTTTTTTTTCTTGAAGACTTGTCATGATTGTGAAACATACGTCCTACTCCGCTGATACTTCCTCAGACGTCCTCGTTATTTTTGGAATATCACAAAATACACATTTTTATGTGTTAGTAATCTGCAGTTTTCTTGCAGCTCAAATCTAAAATCTATCAAATACTTCTTCTAGACTTGTCGGAAAACTGTATGAGGTGTTGTGCAGCAGGAGAGGGCGCTGTTGCCTCTTACATCGTGCTGCACTTCTTCTTTACGTCTACAAAAGGAGCTGTGAGGCGGTGGCATGAAGAAGAAGAATAAAAAAAAAAGCCTTGTGAAAATCAGTGACAGGTTTTTTAATAACTGTGCTTGTCCCAATAGTTGAACTGAATCACGTGGACTTTTATGGCGTAATCATAAGCATATCAATAATTGTGTGTGTGTGTGTGTGTGTGTGTGTGTGTGTGTGTGTGTGTGTCTGTGTCTGTGTCTGTGTGTGTGTGAGATTATACTTTTTTTATACTTTCATTTCTCTTCGCTAAACCGTGTCTCGAGCATTACAACACTACAGAGACCGAGGCGTGTCCTGAGAGTCACATAAAATACAGATTAACATGGCAGAGGTAGAGCTGGAGACGACAGGAAACAGAACAGGTATTTATTTACTCGACAAAGCCATGTGTTAGGAGTAGGAAGGCATTTAAGAAAAAACGATGATTTGCCCTCTCTCCCAACCAAAGAAATAAAAGTAAACTGTAACTTATTGAATCACAGAGCATCGTATGTTTTTCCATTGCATCGTGTTGCTTCAAATCGCATCGTGTTGGATCAAATAGAAATCGGATCGCGCTGCATCGTAATGGGGGGTGAATCACATCGCATCAGTAGCTGCTTCTTATGTATCTTTGATGTATCGTATCGTTGGTTATGCATCAAGAT
This sequence comes from Silurus glanis, assembly GCA_014706435.1. Taxonomy (NCBI): domain Eukaryota; kingdom Metazoa; phylum Chordata; class Actinopteri; order Siluriformes; family Siluridae; genus Silurus; species Silurus glanis. Next base: position 4,212,283 of record JAAIIK010000078.1, read on the forward strand.
GCAAATCGCATCAGCCTCAGTTATAGAGATGCACATCCGTAATATATATATATATATATAAAGAAGGATTACAGTTTTTCTCAACTGCTTTCAGTCATTTCTCAGATCAGAATTGAAGTTTGCAGATCTCAAAGTGCATTTCTCAAAACAACACATACAAACCGCACAACATAGTGGATAACCGGAAAATACGCGTCACCTGCTCAAAATGCTCTGTCTATCGTGCAAAAGTGTGTTTTTTCATCAATCACTGTGTCAGAGGCAGCAGAATCCCATGTCATTTTTTCAACAATGTGAACGTGACAGGCAAAATTATTAGTCATGTTGTCAGTAGAACATGATACTCAGTTTTAGTTATTTAAATTATACTCAAGTCGGGTTTTGATGACTAGAAACTACTAAATTACCGTACTGGTGTGTGTCATAATTTACAGTGTCCCTCTGGTAAAAGAAAAGAAGTTACTCTTGCAAACCATTGTACATCAACCAGGTGTTACAGTAATTTACATGGTATGAATAGATAATTTTTCTGATTGATTCCATTTAACCTCATCTAACCAATCAATATTGACCCACATAACAGTATATGGAAGAATCGAAACAAAAGATCAGACTGTATTCACACTGTACTGTCAATAGTGGTACTTACATACAGAAAACAAAGGAAACTACACATAGGCTATTTACCGACAAATGGAAACGTGAAAAAGACAAAGTGGGAAAAACTATACATGTACAACAGAAGGTAAAGGTGAAATTACGTGGCAGTTCTCCTATGCGTCATGTCGGTCCTGTGTGTTGGGCCACAGATTCTCATCCACATCACAACATATATTTTCCCTTGCTACGCACGGTGGAAAGAATCTTCTCGAGTGCCTAATCCAGCCTCTGCATGCATCTGCTGAGATGTCCTCACATGCTGCATCCATGGCAGCCAGCAGTGTCATCCGCGTATGTGGCTGATGATCATAAACCTTCCACCTCCAAGCCGAGAAAAACTCTTCAATTGGGTTCAGGAACGGGGAGTAGGGTGGAATTTCTCAATTCTGGACATATTTCTTAGCAAACATGTACTCACAATTTGTAGAAATCTGTACAGACATACAATTCTGAGAACATGTTCACTCATTTTGATAGTACAGACTTCCAACCTGAGAAAAAGACTAATTGGTTTGGTGGTTGTGACATTTTAGCTGAGAACCAGGACAAGTTATTTTGCACAGCAGGACAAAAGCAACAAGAATTGTCAAAAGCAGCTGACGGATGTACAGAACCATTTGCATGTTGTCCAAAAGCAACTGCAAATTGATGAAAACAAAACTGACAACAGGTTCTGATGGTGGGACGAGTAGTTTTGAGAAATGCAGTTCTGTTGTGAGAAATGACTGGAAGCAGTTGAGAAAAACTGTAAAAGAACTCTCGTGAGAAAACTGGGCGTTGCTCAACATATAATGCAACTCTATATAGATCAAATGTGAACAAATATGGCAATTTTTGGGTTTTGCAGAAGTGCCATGAATTTGGATTGCACCACATTTGCTTTTGCATGTGTTTTTGCATCATGTTCTATACCTCAACTATTCGTCACCGACAGATTTCTTCCCATCACTTCTTTTAATTGCGTTTAAGGAGCGATTTTAACTTTCATCCTATTTCACTCTTGAAATCATACATCAAATGTATGTGCATGTATGCGGCCGGGATGCGATTCTCAAAGAGGAAATGCTCAAGCGCATCCATCCCAAGTTGTTTCAACTCTAAACCACCAATCTGGCACCAGCCCAACAATGATCTAAACCTGACACATGGTTTACTTTCACACAACTTTCTCTTATGTTTTCTTAAATGTGTGTGGTACGAAATGTGGTATGCAAACTAGAGATTTGGCATACCGTGGAATTTCTTTGTGAAGTGTTTTCTATTCCCAGAATTAAAGTGATGCGTGCCTTTTTGTTTTTGACCATGCGATCTTTTCCTGTTTGTTATATAAAACATTATCAATGCAAACATTGTAATAATAATTCAGGCAACAGTGTAGGCAGGGTGTATTAGACATTTTCCAGCTTGGCGTAAATCATCAGTAAGGTTCTTAATATTTGACACATACATTTTTCTCTGAGTTCATTTAAGGGTCAGATGATTGCAGGTAGCAGATATTTTCCAGATGTGAAGAAAAAAAAAACTGAGCAACATAAATTCTGACACCATCACGAAGCAGAGCGGTGTGATTAAAAAATGTAAGGAAAGTGATGAGATCTAGCAAATTTCTTTTCTTAGACGAAACACCTTATCGTTGTATTAGAAACGGTTTCTCGACCCCTTCTGAAAAGCCAGGCTACGGGGAGTGGAAATGTCAAACCGTTTCCAATCCATAGCTATGCTTAGTGAACCGTATAGGAGATGTGAAGAAAGTCGTGGAAGGCCCGATTATGCGATTGTGCCAAATTCTCCTGTCTAAAGGTCGAGCTCCTTGGTGCTGCCTCAATCAGAAGGAGAATTGAGAGGCAACAGTGCTCTCTCCTGTCCAGGATCAGTGTGCATTCACATTCTTCTGTTGTCTAATTAATTTATTAATTAATAGATAGATAGATAGATAGATAGATAGATAGATAGATAGATAGATAGATAGATAGATAGATAGATAGATAGATAGATAGATAGATAGATAGAT
>JAAIIK010000078.1:4229259-4297690 GCA_014706435.1 Silurus glanis
AGATAGATAGATAGATAGATAGATAGATAGATAGATAGATAGATAGACTGACAGTTCTGATAACGCAGTACTTATGAAGCAGGAAATATAATTATGGTGAGATGTTAATGAGGCTGATTGCCTGTGGAAAGAAACTGTTCCTGTGTCTGGCAGTTTTGGAAAACAGAGTTCTGTAGCGCCTGCCAGAAGGGAGGAGCTGAAAGAGGATGTGTCCAGGGTGCAAAGGGTCAGTAGTGATTTTTCCTGCCTGGTTTCTGGTTCTTGTATGGTACAAGTCCTGGAGAGTGGGCAAGGGAGCACCAATTCTTTTTTCTGCAGTTTTAACTGTGTGTTGCAGTCAATTCCTGCCCTGTTTGTAGCTGCTCCAAATCAGATGGTGATGGATGTGCACATGATAGATATAATGACTGCAATGTAGAACTGCATCAACAGCTCCTGTGGCAGACCATCTTTTCTTAATTGGTGTAGAAAGTACATCCTCTGCTAAGCCTTTTTGAGAATGGAGTTGATATTGGATGCCCATTTCAGGTCTTGGGAAATGGTAGTGCCCAGAAACTTGAGGGTATCCACAGATGACACAGGGCTGTTGGATATTGTGAGGGGGGAGTAGTGTTGAGAGGTGTTTCCTGAAGTCCACTATCATCTCCACAGTTTTGAGGGTGTTTCGCTCTAGGCTGTTCTGACTGCACCATAGCACCAGCCGCTTCACCTCCTGCTGATATGTCCGATGAACGTAGTATCATCTTCAAATTTCAGGAGTTTAACAGTTGGGTCACTTGATGTGCAGTCATTAGTGTAGAGGGAGAAGAGCAGTGGGGAGAGGACACATCCCTGAGGAGTGCCAGTGCTGACTGTCCGAATACCGGAGTTAATACCTCCCAGTCTCACCTGGTGATCCACTGACAGATGGCAGGGTGTATAGTGAGTTTTAGGAGCTTGGTGTGGAGAATTTACTCAATTATTTTATTAAAAGCCGAACTGAAGTCGACAAACAGAATCCGGGCATATGTCTCTGGGTAGTCAAGGTGTTGCAGAATGTAGTGCAGCCCCATGTTGACTGCATCATCATATGTACACTATTCACATTTTGTCACTTGTATGATAAAGTATCCTCGGTCTGATTTATTGTATTCATATCGCCTTTGTAGTTGTCCTACTTTGAAGATTTGTTAGGCTGACACAACTATGGAGTGAGGGCATTTATGGTTTCACTTTGTCCATGCACCTGTGTGTGTCGGACCATGACCCTGCCTGAGAGTGTATCGCAAAAAGAGCAGTTAAACATTTGAATGAATTATGCAAAATTATGATCGCAACCGACGTTTGTGAAATGTGATAGCCAAGGTCATGGCAAAATGTGTGAAATGAGTTTTCTTTAATCACATCCTTCACATTTTTGTTGTACAAAGGTGTTATTTAAGTGTATGTTCAGAAACATCATATTAGAACACTGTTGGTCCGTCAAACCATTGGTCCGTCAGTGGGAAATCTTTTGTTTCAGAAATAAGTGGCTGAATGAGTGTATTTTGCCACTAGAGTACAGCATTTCGCAGACACGTTTATCCAGAGCAACTTCTAAATTGAGCAGTTGAGGCTTGTTTAGGGGTCCAGCACTGGCGTCTGGGTGGTGCTGGGATGTGAACTTCAGGAATTCTTAACTGCTTCTCCCACCTCCAGCACAGATTAGACACACAAGGAGTTCTAGCTGTATGTTAAAGATTATTCTTGTGTGTGTTCTTTTTAAACTTTGCTATGTAATGATCTAAAAGATCTTATATGATGCTTAGCATATTAAAAGTGTTTGTGTATATATATATATATATATATATATATATCATTTAAGGACTTGCCCTCATGGTTCTCAAATAAGTTTTTAGATGTTTTAGATTTCATTCTGAAACTGGAAACCACTGTGCCACACGGGACGTCCCACCTATCAGGCCACATCCCACTCTGAATAACTAAAAGTGCTTCAAACATCCACCCCACATTCCTCTACCAACTTTCCTCACACAGCTATTGAGAAGAGTTGAAGATGGAACGAAACATGGCTGGAAATACTGGTGCACCCAACGCACCCACATACCTGGCATGGTCCATCTTTAACACATTATGCTGCTGTTTACCTCTTGGAATCATTGCAATTGTGTTTTCCTGCAGGGTAAGTGATATACCGTGAAATCATTTATTGCCAGTTTTGTATATTATTGCAAAAAAAAAAAAAAAAAAAAAAAACCTTAACAAACAAAATAACGTTTTTCATTATAGGCTGACACGGCTAACACTATTGGAGATGTCACGAGAGCTAATGCGCATTCCCAAACGGCTAAGAAACTGAATATCGCCGCACTGGTCATCGGAATTATTTTCATCATCCTTTTAATTGTACTGAATGTGATAGCACATTCGAAACAAACCTGAATGCACGCTGAAAGGCAACGGGGCCAAGTCACACAATGTAACAGTAACTGAATATACTTGTATTCGTAATAACTCAATATTTTTTGTTGTTGTTGTTGTTTTTCTTTCTTTTTTTTGTCAAAGAAAAAAGTTTTTTTTTGCATTGTGTCATGTAATCATCTCATGGCCAAAGAATTATTATTACATTACACACTACTATGTAAAGTCTGTACAGACTGAACTTCTATTAACCACTGTTAGTATATCTTCATATATGTATATGAATTTTTTTATATTAATGCATGATTCAGTCAGATCTGTCAGAATGTGTGTATACTCCAAATTTTTTCCTATTTTTTTTTTTTCATGCACCACAGAAAAACATGTTTTGAATAGACCGTGTATTCACTTTTATATTAGTATTATAAAAGAGTAAAAAAAAACATGCTCTTTAAAAATTTTATGAATAAAAATCAGTAAACACCAGTGAACTGTTTTCGTTGTCTGGATCCGTGTGAGCGAATGTTTTTGTGTGGTTTTGGTGGTGTGTGGGGGTGGGGTTTGTGTGTGTGTGTGTGTGTGTGTGTGTGTGTGTGTGTGTGTGTGTGTTTGGGGGGGGGGGGTGTCTGGTTGTGTGTCTAGAATCATTCATGTATACTTTCCTTTTCCTCAGTGCTTGAGATTTAGTCTTTTTTTTTTTTTCTTTTAAATATGGAAACAAAATTTGATCATTCTAATAAAACCTATTTTTTTTTTTGTTTCTTAAAAGTGATCTATTCCTATAAATTCTATTTCCAACATCCGAATTTATGAATTCATTAAATCTTTTTGTAAATATAGAACAGATTTTGTAGCATCGGGATTTAGAAAACGCTTCAATGAGTTACGCAAAGAAAACTTGGGTCATAAGAGAGTACCTCTCCGACTTCAATAACAACAGCTGTTCACTAATTCCTCAGTATTTCAGAAGTTCACAACTTGCAAGGGTTTGATACATATTTGCTGAATATAAAACACAGGGGAGAAAAATGATGAGGTATTTATTTCATGTGCAATAGTTCAGGACCGAACCCTCAGAAGTTTTAACTTGTTGGTGACCAATGAAAAAAATTGAGAATTGAGAAATTGAGCATTAAAACTTCTTCAAAACTTGTGCAATACTCCTTGTGCTCCTGTAGGCGGCTGAATGAGGCTCTACAAAAAAAAAAAAAAAAAAAAAAAAAAAAAGTCTTGAAAGCAGACAAAGACTTTAAACAAAAAAGGTTGCCGTTTCCAGGAATGGTAACTGAGTGGCTGTACTGTAGGAGTTCCTGGAATAGCGAGTTACACAGTTAAACCGCCTTTAATTTCTTCCACCCCATCAGGCCACATCCCACAGAGAATATTTTAAACTGCATCCAGTACCCACTCCACATTCCTGCTTAAGACTTACTCGCACAACCAGTGCAAAACAGACACTAACATACACATTGACATTCAAACAGAAAACCACTGAAATGGAAGGAAAGATGCCTCTGTCTACTCCGGGCTCCAGTGCACCCACTTACCTGGCTTGGTCCATCTTTAACACAATATGCTGCTGTACTCCACTTGGAATCATCGCAATCGTGTTCTCGTGCCGGGTAAGCAACTTTTTTGTTATTGCAAATCACTGAAAAATGTAAGGATAAAATAAATCTTTTTTTTTTTGTTTTGTTATAGACGGACACGGCAAATCTTATCGGTGATCCTACGAGAGCTAATGCGCATTCCCGATTGGCCAAGAAACTGAACATCGCTGCACTGGTCTTTGGAATTGTTTTCCTCATCATCTTCATCGCGATTTATGTTGTTTTATTTCAACAGCTCAAGGACAAACATTCTAATATGGGACTGTAAAGGAAAATACACCCTGATCGGCTCCTGATACCCCTACTTTTGTTTTTGTCGTCTTTCTTGTCCTATTATAACGATTGTATTGTGTTACATTTCTGCATTTACACTGGCGTTCTTGTTTTATTGCATGTGAACACTTTCGCCTTCTTTTTATGTATGCATTCTTTTTTATATATGAATGATTGCTGTACGGATCCAATAAAATCTGTTAGAATGTGTGTGTGTGTGGGTGTGTGTGGGTGAGTGGGTGGGTGGGTGGGAGTGTGTGTGTGGGGGGGTGGGTGGGTGGGTGGGTGAGTGCGCATGTGTGTGTGGTTTTCCACAACAGCATACTGACAGCAACAGTTTAAAGTTAAAAGTGCAGTTTTAGTTTACATTTGTTTTTTAGTTTCCACTGAGTTCCTGTGTAATTTAAACATACATTCATACTATAGAATTGTGCATGGAATGGCAGGTTTAGATCATTAAACACGATTAAACAATTTTAGGTAGAATAGACTGGTAACGGTGTGAGGTTTGGGCGAAGAAAGTGTGTGAAAAATGTGCAGAAATGATTGATCAGTGTTCGGATCCCAGACTGTTCTCTCAACTTTTATAAGCAGCATCTGGGAGATGAGTTGAATAACATGGTCAAGTGCAGAACATCTGCTTCAAAAGATGCTCGGTTGTTTTATTAATCAAGTAACTAAAGTGATTCGAAAAAGTCTCTGACTCAAGCTCAAGTTCCCAAGTCAAACGAAACGTGGTAAAAAAAGAAATTTCTATATGTTTTTACACTGAGTATCAAATTACTTCCTCTTTACTATCGTTACGAACAGCATGATTCAATTGTGTTCAATAATCCACTATTTTACTGGAATGTCATTTGAAATTGAACCACTGAAAATGACCCGAAAGACAAATAAAGGATTAACCTTCGATAAGCAGAAGCAAGTTGGGCATGTGTTCATGAAAGAATAAAAAATGCGAACAACTCGTATAGACAAAAAACGTATGAAATTAGATATACGGTGAAATTTCTTGGAAACAATTGGTATGACAAAACACGACGCATATGACGTATCAAACAGACAAAACAAAACGAATAAAACAACGTTTTCAGACTGTCTCATCTTTTACGTTTTTTAACACTACTCACATTGCTTTTACACTTACATATATTTCATCTATATTGCACTTCATTTACTCTGTTTCTAATTATTAGCATATGGAGGCATTCGTTTATTCTTTTATTCTTTTTTTAAAACTTGTCCACCATTCGAGCGTCCACTCGAGATCCTCTTTAGGGTTTTTATCTCAAAAACAAATGCTTGAATGTATGTAGAGTTTATATGAATTATTTAATTGTGAACAGAGGATGACTGGACCAGATTTTGAACATGATCCAAACAGGGTAGTGAAAAATAGTTATTTTACAGCTTTCTACAAAAGAACAAAAGCTTCGAATGGTTCTTTTATAGCTTCCTTCATGTTCGATATTGCGCAGTCATTGTTCAGGAACTCAACGCCCTCAGGTTCGCATACAGTACGGGTTTTTGTCAGCAGTCCATCTGTCTGTCTGCGTGTAGGAAATGTCTACTACTAAATGAACGGTTTACTTTTTTCCATTGAGCCGAACTCCATAGGCAAACAAGAAGGAGGCACCCATGTCGAAAAATCGCCAGAAATTCGCCAGAAACACTTTCTATAAGCATATTAGAGCAGGTCTTCATGAAATCTTTACATATTTATCTCATCTTTACAGCATATGATATTTATTTTATACATCACATATCAAACGTCTCCCAATCTTCTACACTTGTTCTGTTTCTTGAGAAATCAGGATTTTTACGTTTCAGAAGAAAAACTGCGTGCTATTTTGACACCCAGAATTTCCAACCCAAACAAATCACATTTCAGCAAGTGCCAAGATGCTAACGTACACCCACTTACATTCCTCCTGACGTCTTACTGACACTGCCAGTGTACACCAACTTTAAACCAAATACATCATTCCTGTACCGGAGTAAAAGCACTAATCCCCTGCTCAGAAATGACCAGAGTTCTTGTTTTTAAATGGACTGAATCATGAAAAGTAAATGTGAATAATGAATGCAGTTCAGTGTTCCATATTCCTGCACAATCACACCTTTTTAATCAGAGAGTTTCTAACCACAACCGTGAGGTTATGCTTGTGTTCTCACCAGTTTCTCTTTTAACACTGTTAATCGAATAATCAGTGGTGTGAGCATTTATCTGTTGTGTAGTTTCCCAAATTGAGAATACTCTAATAAAGTGCACACACTTCTAAAAATGTGCTTCAATATTTTGCTAATGTCCACCACGGAGAAAACCGCTGGAGGATAGAAGAAAAAGCGCACGTACTTATTCTGTATTCGCAGTTGTGTTCTAAGAGTTTCAACTTGTTTTTTATGCAAATAAAAAGACAAGAATGAATGAATGTATGTAACAACTTTATTTTAGTATGAAACGCTTTCAATTATTGGTGAGAGATCATTTCGAGATAAGGTTTGGTCAAGAATATCCCTCACTGGTCATACTGTAGGGATCGTTTTATCATCATTAGTGTAATAATGACTCCGAGTTCCTATGAGGATATTACAAGGCTTTGAAATCGAAACCCCACCTCTAATTATAGTCACATACTGTAAATTTCAAGGGAACTGAAAACACACTCAATCTTTGGCTAAAATTGTATTAATCGTATTAACTACTAAATCAGTCTTATAAAGGGGTCATCAGGGAAAATCTGAAAAGTCTGTACATTTACAATGTCTTAATTTTTGTATTAGATCATTCTTTTATCTTTTTTTTTACATAAATGGATTCCAGTTTTAAATTAATATAAATGAATATAAACAGTATGTATGTGTCTGTGTGTGTGTGTGTGTGTGTGTGTGTGTGTGTGTGTGTATGTATATATATATATATATATATATATATATATATATATATATATATATACCCAAATGTACTTCAATATTTTGCTAATGTCCAAAAACTGCTGGAGGATATAAGAAAAGGCGCATAGAATTATTCTGTATTTGCAGTTGTGTTTTTCTGCCAAGTATTTCAACTCAGTTTATGTCAACTGTTAGCTTGAATGTTTGCAAAGTTTGTAGTCTGAGTCCTCATTCATGTAGTAAGTGTCCTCATTCATTAGCGGGAGGCTGAACATAAACAATTTGTCCTTTTTATGATTTTAGTCTTCTTATTATGTGGTGGTGGACAGTACAGAGTAAATGTAATCCATTAATGTCCGTTTTCGCGTATCTGTACTTTACTGAAGTATTTGCATTTGGGGAAACTTCAACTTCACTACACCACAAGACAAAAATCGTACGTTTTATTCAATTACATTTTGCAAAATGAAATTTATGAATGGATTAAAAACTCAACAAACCACCAATCAGGGTCGAGCGCTCGCTCTGTTTTCAACTTGTTTTGACTGGGGCTTGGTGGTATCTACTTATCACCAACGTACAGTTTAGCATCAGTTCAACAGCAAGCAAAACATTTTGAGAGAAATACACGATGGAAGAAACTCCTGACTCGAGCTTGTCACAGCACCCGTGGCCTTATTTGCATAATTTCTTTAGTAGTTATGTAGTTGTTTAGTAGGTTTTGGGCTAATGATCATTTTAATAGACATCAATCTGTTCCAGCATGAAAACACGGTGTGTTAAAGATGGAGTGCTCGCGTGATGTGATTTGAGGATGGATTTGGACTGTCATTATTATCAACGGTCTACTACAATGGCTCAAGATCAAAAATAACAATAATAATATAATAATAATAATAATAATAATAATAATAATAATAATAACCCTAGATTTTATTTATAGGTGCCTTCCATGACACTTAATGACACTTTACATTTAGCAGTTAAACACAAACCAATTAACAATAACAATTAAAAATAATAACGCTCTATACAACTAATACATATACAGTATAACTGATATGGCTGCCTAAAAGAAACGTTTTCAAACGATATTTGAAAGTGGAAAAAAAAAGTCACTGTTACGAATTTCATGAGGAAGTAGATTCCACAAATAAAGAGCAGCGTAGCTAAAAGTACGAGATGCCAAACACATAGGAAGAAATAAGGAGAACGAGGACCTCGATCTAAGAGTTTGAGAAGATGTCTACGTTAAAAGCTGTTGAAGAACATGAGAAATGCGATATGAACAGTTTTGCATTGAATATTTATCTGCCACCAAGATGAGGATGGGTTTCCTTTTGAGATTGGATCCTCTCAAGGGAATTCTTCCTTGCTATAGTTGCCACTGGCTTGATCATTAGGGACAAACTGGAGTCTCTTCAACATCCCAACACCAGTGTCTGTTCTCGACCTTATGGCTGAAAAAAACAGAAATTCCCAAAGCCACACCCCAAGATCTTGCCACTGGAGTCGAGCTTGTTAGAACAGCAATGGGGGTGGGAGGTGAATCTGGAACAAGATGTTCAAATTCACATATGGCTTTGATGGTAAAGTGGAGCATAATTATAATGTTTGCATCAATGGATTAGAATCAGGATTGCATTAGCAACCATTTTTTTCTCTCTGTTGAAGCATGAAACCAAAAGCAAACATGCAGAAGCTTGCCGTTTTACAAAGAACAGCGTAAAATAAAGAAAAACTGACTGTAAGGGCTGACTCTGGTAAGATCTTTAAATAAATGTCTTTACAGAAAACGGTAGATTTCTCGTTCTAAGAAACAGCAATGGGTATTTTCTATTTCGTATTGCAGAAAAACCACAAGCTGTTTCAGAGGTGAAGTTTGATATAACGATAAATGGAGGCACGGAACGAGTCATTAAGGGCTATAATCAAAAGAAGACCAGAAGGAAGCCGTCTGTCAGTGTTCTGCTAGTGAGTCCGGGGACGTAGATCATTTTTTTAAGGAAACATCTTGAATTTTCGGCTTCCTGAATGTAATTTAAAACACTTCCCTGCAAAACATTTGACAAGACAAAAAAACTGCGGGTTGTAAGAGCAAAAACAAAAACTCAACTTTATTCGTTTTAAAGGGGGGGAATTGATTACATTCAATTTAAACAAACTGATTCATTAACAATTAGATGAACTTTCTAGATCTTTATGTGGGAAAAAAAATTAACTTATATTTTATGACATTGGTCCCTTACGAGGGAAATATCAAGGTCCGTGACGTCGGAGTGACGTGGGGCCGCCTTCCCGTGGGCTCACCACCTGCAGGAGGGACCGTAAGGGACGGTGCTGTGAGGATTGGGCAGCAGTCGAAGGCGGGGGCCTGCTTAGACTGCTGCCCCCGCGACCCGAATTACGGATAAGCGGGAGAAAATGAATGAATGAATTTATGACATTCTTCTCACAATCTTCTAGCTGCTTATGAGGGTTAGAGGTTCCTCTTTGTCCCTAGTATTTTTTTTTTTTTCTGAAAAATGAGGAAAGGCACAAGAGCATGATTGGTTGGAGAAGCTCCTCCCAGGTTTTGGTGGTCAGCCAAAATGTGGGAGTGTTTTGTTTTTTGTCTTCTTGATTGAGAGCGTAACCCCAGATGTTTGTGTTGTACAAAAACTTCGAACCCCTTGCTTGCAATGCTGATCCGAGGCCATTTGGTTACTCTTGGTGTAATGCAAATAATCACATTTGTGCAGTTATGTGCAAAAGTTTGTAAACCCTTCAACATAATAGGAGGCAATTTTATTTAAAACAACAAGAACATCAAACAGTGGCCTCCAAACGTTTCCTCTCAGCGGAACAATCTCACTCTGTGTACTCCACTCACTTTTCTGTTCAACTTTCCACCTTCGTAGTGGATTTTGCTCGCCGCTTCCTGTAATCTGATACATATGATTGTGTACAGAACAGGCGTGTAGAGACTGCAGAGATTGCAGAGTGACACGATTTTCCATTTCTTGTTTTAAATATAAGATTTGTTTCATCAATATAAAACTTTCACCCCACAATTCTTTTCAGATAATTATAAGATCACGGTCCTTTTTTCTATTTAAACTTTACTGGGATTGTAAAGAGGGTTACAAACTTTTGCACTCCGGCTTAATTGCACAGTGTCTTTGTGAGGCACCAGCAGCGTTTTTCCGACACTGAAAGGATTCTTTTGAAAGACATTGTTTTCTAACAGTACATCTTTGTTCGTGATAGTCCTTGGCATCTACACACCCTCACATCTGCTCCATCTAACCTAGCAGAAAGCCCCTCACGCATAGTAGTCAGGAAGCAGATTTACATGTTTAAAAAGGCTTTAGTTATTGCCAGAGGTGGGAAGTAACAGAGTACAAATACTTCGTTACTGTACTTAAGTAGATTTTTCTGGTATCAGTACTTTACTCCACTATTTATTTTTTTTATTTATTTATATATATATATATATATGTCAAAATTCAAATTATTTTAAACGGCACTAAATGTTATTAACGCGCTATCAATTCAGCGCGCATTTCTGTTTTTACCATTTTTATTAAAAAAATGTAAATACATAAATAAATAACTAAATATAAAAGAGGCGAAATTAAAAACTCCAGCAAAACATACACTTATTCACGACGTCCCTTCTTTAATTAGATATAAAATAAATAAATAAACTCCACCGAAAAATATTTTTAATCAGTAAACTTTTGTTTTATTTCTGCGCCAAGTTTCAAATCAAACACCAAATCCGCCATGATTCACACGATTTACCCTCTGGGTGGCGTTTTGTGGGTTTTTCCCTCATAATGGCAAAACGAACTTAAATTACTGTCTTTATTGATCGTAGAGATAAAAACAATACATCATTCAAATCTGTAAAATGTCTATGATTTATATATATATATATATATATATATAAATATATATATATATATATATATATATATAAAAGCTTCTTGACTTGACTTGAAGAGGTGCACTTTCTCCGGTATCACCTCATTAACTGTCCGTGTGGAAACATAGCAAAGGCTCTTGATGTCCACACGTCTCTGCAGTGTTATAGCCTTTATATTTAATCACTGTACATATGCTTACATATATATCACATGCTGTACATATGATACATATTTATCTGCACTATTTGCACGATTGCTACTTTTTGCACTTCTGGTAGATGCCAAACTGCATTTCGTTGCTGTGTACCTGTACTATGCAATGACAATAAAGATCTATCTATCTATCTATCTATCTATCTATCTATCTATCTATCTATCTATCTATCTATCTATCTATCTATCTATCTATCAAATATTAATATGACGGGTAGAAGTAATAACTACTTTTTACTTAAGTACATGTCAGAGCCAAGACTTCTTTACTTTCACTTAAGTAAAAAGGTATAATCAGTACTTCAACTTTTACCCGAGTATTTTAAAACATGAGTATCTGTACTTCTACTTAAGTAATGGATGTGTGTACTTTTGCCACCTCTGGTTATTGCTAAAGGTTTTTGTGTAACCTCATATAAAACTTTCGACTTTTCCCACATTTTTGCACTGGTCGAATGTGGAAGCCCTGTTTGCAACCTTGCGCAACCACTTTGCCATCAGACATCGAACAGAGTCCACCTGTGTTTAATCAAAGCGCAATCCGATCTCAGAGTAAATACACTTCCACTTTCTGCCAGGGTGCTTGTTAACACATCTGAACACACAGGAACCAAGAAGCTATCAAAACAGTCTGGAACAAAGCTCTAAAACAGGTCCGAGTGTTGGATTATTAAAACAGAAACGATACAAACCATGAAACCACTGAACACCGGTAAATTTATGATGAAGATCTGAAATTCTAGGACACAACCACAGGGTCACAACGTGGTTTTGCATATGACTGGGTAAAGAGCGCATTAGTCAGAGACATGCCAGAGAGGTGAAAGCTATAACTCAAGCTGTTTACAAGACTGTCATAGCCCTCTTAACAAATGTGTGGGAAGTAAAAGTTCTTTGGACATTGGCCTCGGGCAAAATTTAACATTGCTATGAACACCATGCAGGGTTGAATCTGACTATACGAAAACCACTGTATGAAGTCGAACTGCTAGCTGTAACCGTTTGCATATCTCCAGAATGCACACATTTTATATTCACCTACACTTTTTTTTGGACTGTTTTCCTCACTAATGCAATTTTAAATACATGTTTCAAATATAGAGATATACATATCTTCTGACTAAATCTGAATCCATGTTTTCATTCTGATCCCATTGTTCACCCCCTTTTTATGACCACTCTAAGATAAGAGCATATTGTATATATATGAATTTGTTATTTTCCTCTCTAAAACTGAGCTGTAGTTTTCCTTCCAAAAACAACAAACTGTCAGTAGATAATGGCACGTGGGTCCTGTATCCAGTACGGCTGCTGTATCTGTTCACAACGTCTATTTGTACCAATACTCACGCTGCTTCTGCAACCTTAGTGCCCCAGAAGAGGATGGGTTTCCGCTGGTGTCCAGAGATTATTCGATGAAACATCCGAATCTACATCCAGATTTCTCTAAAGCTGTTTTGTACTAATTTAATATTGACTCACTGCTCATTTTTATAAGTCTGAACAATTAATATTAAATGTGTATTAATGAATTCAGTCAGTGGACTGTTTTTTTTGTTTTTTTGTTTTTTTGCACGTTATAAGCAATAGGTTAATACTAAAAGAGCTTGAATAATTTTTTTTGCGTTTTTTTGCGGTTACTGAGGTAAAAAATTTGTCGTAACGTAGCAATAATTAACCGCATCACAAATTATGTACATGAAAATCCTCACCAGGAGAGTAAAACAAGTGTTTGAGTGTGTAGGTGAGTGGGTGGATGTATGAGGGGGAAGAAGAAAGAATGGAATGTGGAATGGTGATAAGGCTGTGGCCGGAAATCAAAGATTAAAGGTATAGTGGTTTCCCAGAAATGATCCCCAGCCATGACAAATAATGTTTCAACAAGTGTGAATGCGGTTATGTGCTTTGGATTCAGGTGGTAGGGTTGAGCCAATTACACTGTCAAAATGTAATCTTTATTGCACAATGTTATTTAAACAAAACTTTGCTTTACAAGTTCTACATAATCTTTTTCAAAGCAAAACTAAGGTGATTATAGCTCCGTTTTTTTTTGTTTGTTTTTTTTTTTATTCTGGCCATGAATTAATATATTGAAGCCACAAGTTAACACATAATTTGTGGCTATGAAATACTTTACAGAGTAAACAGACATTTTTAAAGCTTCCCACCAAATAATAAACAAGAGACTGTGTATTAAGCAAGACACTCAACATGTTCCTATTACATAATGAGGGATGTGGTAGCTCAGTGATTAAGGCTCTGGGTTACTAATCAGAGGGTCAGGAGTTTAAGCACCAGTATCTCCAAGCTGGCATTTTGGGTTCCTTGAGCAAGACGATTAACTCTCTGTGCTCCAGGGGTGCTATAATCATGACTGACCCTGTGGTCTGACCCCATTTAATTGCTGTAATCTGTGGTGATGGAAAAACACAAACCATGCATTTGAGGTAGAGATACACTAGGTTATATTACTTCAGTAAAAATGCTTTCAGTTAAGTAAAAATACAAAAGTCTTTCTTTCTATCTTTCGGCTTCTCCCATTAGGGGTCGCCACAGCGGATCATCCGCATGTTTGATTTGGCACGTTTTTACGCTGGATGCCCTTCCTAACGCAACCCTCCCCATTTATCCGGGCTTGGGACCGGCACTAAGGCTTGTGTAACCCTAATGGCTGGGGTCGGTTCCCCGACCGGGGATCGAACCCGGGCTGCGGCGTTGAGAGCGCCGCATCCTAACCACTAGACCACCAGGGAACCATTTTTAAATAAAAAAAAAAAATAAAAAATACAAAATACAAAAGTACTGCCATTAAATGTACTTAAGTATCCATAGTACTATGATTTATTACGGCTGTAATGTTCCTATTATCATTTTTGTCACAAGACTCTTTACTTAATCAACTCAGTGTATGTGAAAAGACTCGAATGTGACTCTCAGCACAACAATCGCTTATTAGAATGATATTAATGAGTCAAACACTGATTGATATCTATTCAAATGATCATGAGTCCAAAACCTTCTTTTCAACTGCTTCAAAAGAAATCACGTGTTGATACAAGTCTGTGCCATCATTTATCCTCTCAAAACTTTTTGCTTGCTGTGGAACTGATGCTAATCTGTATGTCGGTGATGTTTTGGTCTGGATAAGGGCGATTGCCAAATGCCATAAATGTAAACTGACGATGTATAAAATGCACATAGGATCGAATGAGATTTCATCATAGTTGCATTCCAGGGGGTTCCTTTAAAGGTCACAAATGCACATGAAACAACCCACTTAAAACAGACATTCTCCAGCTTGTCCATAGCGCTGCACTTTTCAGAAGAGCGCCACCAAATATGGTTATCATGTTAGACTGGATGTCAAAACCAGGTCTCTCGTATGCATCCGTGACAGCTGTGTTTACACACAAAGAGACATAATTTCTGCATGCCCTCCCCCTCATAAGAAGCAGCTAAACCCTAATGGCGGGGTGACAACATGCTTCAGGATCTGTAGAGGGAGCCCTTTCAACCTTTTCAGCATTTCAGCTGCTAGGTATCTACGCCTGCACTATCAGTGTTGTCCAGACACCAGCACAGGATGTTACGGAGCCGCCCAGGAACTAATAATTTACAGCAGCACTGTTACATTCCCCCCAAAAAAGGATACAGACAACACAGGCAGTTCTCTAGCTCGCAGAAAGAGGAGCATATTGTCATTGCTATTTATCCTGTATGTATCCATGTATAATTTGGGTGTTTAACTAAATATTAAAATGAAGCTGATCAACTGAGGTCTATATATGTTTCTCTTCCTATCTATAAATTCAAACACTCAAGAGCATGAGTAGGATATCAACTTTTTTTTAATACAAGATTTTCAAAATTGCCACATTTCTTGATTGTATTAACAGTTCACAAATAAATTCAAATGTTTAATAAATGGGGCTAGGAGACAAATATGGAGGCATAAATGTTGGCGCTCCAATTTGTAGCTCAAACTCAGGAAGGTCAGAAGTCCCGAAGTTTCTCCTTCTGAATAGTTTAATGCTGTATATGTTATGATTGTTAAACTTTCTCAACAAGTAGAATCTTTACTGGCAGTAGACCATGCACCAAAGAGAGAGAGGAAAAGAAATGTGTTGCGTCTTCCTACGGATTCAGCTTTAACATTCCTTCGTACTGTGAAATCCATGGACTAGTTCTGGTGTACTCATCTGCATTCAGTGGCCACAAAATAAACCGTGAGTGTGTGTTTGTGCAAAAAAACAATTACATGGTCTTCACTATAAGCAGACTCCAGTATGAAAGGCTTCTGAAACGATTAGCTTTGAATTTGACTTGAACCCAAGTGAAAAATTGTATTATCACTTTAGATTTGTTTTCCTCTGAGAATTTGTATGTGATAAACCATAAATATGAAAATTCCCTCAGCAACAATTGAATGTAGATTAATTACAAATAATCCCAACCAACAATTACAGGTTTAAATTATAAGGGCACATCACACACTTGAGAACACTTAAGAAAACTGTATTCCCATAGTATTTATATCCACTGTTATTAGAAAAGTACACTTGGGATGCTTCCTGGATTCCGGTCAACATTTAAAATTAAGAATTTGTTTTGGAAAAATAAAAACACTTAAGACTTTTTTTTTTTCCCCCCTTCCTCCACCAATCAGACCCTAGTCTGGTTTCCAGCACAGCAGAAAGCAGTTTAAATATTTTGCTAGCAAGAAGAGTGCCTGAAGAAAAAAAACAAAAGAAAAAAAAGGAGTTAGTCATGTCTCCACAAAAAAGAAAATTTGCATAGTAGTAATGAAAGACTAGAGTGATACTTTCAATCAAAAGAAATCTAAGCAAATTTTTAAATAAAAAGTTAAAAATTTCACAATGCTACATCAGTTTAACTG
This sequence comes from Silurus glanis, assembly GCA_014706435.1. Classification (NCBI taxonomy): domain Eukaryota; kingdom Metazoa; phylum Chordata; class Actinopteri; order Siluriformes; family Siluridae; genus Silurus; species Silurus glanis. Next base: position 4,245,459 of record JAAIIK010000078.1, read on the forward strand.
AAGCCACAAAACCGGTTTCACATGAGACATGAGAAAACTAAAACACCTCGTCCACAGTATGACTGTAGACGAAGCTCATGCTGCCATCTAGTGCAATTTCTGCTAAAGTCACAATCAGACAGAGCCAGTATTAAAACCAGAGTTTATTTTCTGCTGTTAACTTTGCAACATAATTTATTAAAACCACTTAAAAATATGCCATTAATGGCAATTGGCATTCAATTCTCATAAATAATTACTTTAACATTGAAACCAGCCATCAAGGCTGCACACACTCAAGAGCAAATCACACACAGAACTGCAAGCTCTTATGAGCGGCTCTTGCTAACCCAGTGGTATTTGTCCATCCGTGGACCAGAAAAGGCATATGATGGTCTGTAGTTTTTGAAGCCATTGTGTGGGGGATATTGGCCATTCGAATGCTGCTGGTAGCCTTCACCAGCATAGGGCTTTCTTTTGGGATAAGCGGTCCAGCTTGGCATGGATGGAGGTGGACCAAAGTCACTCAACTGCAAAAAAAAAAAAATAAAAATAAGTTGGGGGGGGGGGTAAAGCATGAACATTACTGACATTAATTCAAAGCAGGTGTATTTCATATTATCCACAGTATGACCTCAGGCTTTCATTAGAGCCAGTTTAAAAGGCACATTTGAGGGGAAAGCAAAGTGAACAGATTCAAACCATTGAAATTAAAAATCAGCCTTTGCTCCTGAATGAAAACTTGCAACCACATTGGCCTTTTGTGGATAAGATTGAAAACCTGGACCAATAAATATAAAAACCAAGAACAGCCATGAGGAACTGTTCAGCAAACCATGGTCCTGAAAAACTTTCCTGTACATTAGTGTGCAAAATATCCAAGTCAATTAAAAGTCAGCTGGCTTTGAAACACACATGTTGGAACACAAACCTATTAAGTGCACAAAACTGGAATTTCTCCATGACCAAGGTCAGGAACCAGTCTTCAGAAATACCTGATAAACACTGTTGGGATTGGACACCGTTGGGATGCACTTGGGCTCCGGAGCAGAATGCGTGCTGCTACTACTGCTGCTGCTCATGCTCACATTGATGGTGCTCATGCTGCTGTTAGCACCTTCTTCATCTGAAGATGTTCCTGAATGGTAGTCTGAGGAAGCCCGCTCCACAGCATTGTTAATCCTGCGTGAGAACTCACGGTCTCCTTTTTGCCCCTCCAACAGAGTCACACAAAATGGTGCATTTTTCTCACCATACCTGCAAAAGAGTTACAAGTCAAGAGTTAAACCGTTTAGAAGCTTGGCATACTACCAGAACATTGTTCCATTTCATGGTCTGCAAAGGATTTTACCGGCATGAAACTTCTCCAGGGTCTACCCAAATGGTGATCTCTTTAGGCAAACCAAGGTCCTCATAATCAATATTACTTTGTTTGCAAGCACGGCCAATTACAGGGTCCATCATTTGGGCCTTGTTCATCCGGAGACACCTAGGGGAAAAAACATGTTCAGTGAATAAATTCTGGCAATACGCCCCCCCCCCCCTCCAATCATGCTTCTACATCACAGCCCTATACCGGAAAGCTTGTCCTTTGCATGGCTTCTCTGGGTACCAGTGGCTTTTGTAGGTCTCAAAAAGGACAGACGTAAACGCCACAGCGAACCTCTCTCGACACGAGCGCTCCAGCTTTCCATGCTTCTTTGCCAGCCTCGCCACAAAGAAAACAGTAGCAGCAATCTCTTCCTTCATTTTCTCTAGACACAAGCCTATTTTTCTTTAAAATTATGTAATTAAAATGTGTTCTTAAAAAAAGAAACAAGCCTATAGTAAAGGTATACCCAGATTGCTGCTTTTTAAAAAGAGGGCAAAAGGAAAGAACCTACTGAGAATTTAAACCACAGCAAGATGTAGAGCAGGAAATTATGCTTTTTAAAGGTCACATTAATGAGCAATCAGATGTCTCAACAGGTGTGTCCTATCGAGGAACGTCTTCAGCAAGTCGAGCACGTGCTTTTGCTGATGTTGGCCACTAGATGGTGCTACAAATGTTCTCAGAATAACAGTTTAGGATGAAGACACTAACATTACATACTAGAAAGATGTTATTTATATCTACATTGTAGTAAAATAAGACAGTAATAAACCTAATGAGCATTTTTGTGTGCTTTTATATTAATTTTTTTTTTACCCCCACCCCCCCAACCACACACTCTGTTAATTGTAAAGAGTAAAACTTCTTCTTCTTCTTCTTCTTCTTCTTTCGGCTGCTCCCATTAGGGGTCGCCACAGCGGATCATCCGTCTCCATACCACCCTGTCCTCTACATCTGCCTCTTTTACACCAACTACCTGCATGTCTTCCCTCACCACATCCATAAACCTCCTCCTTGGCCTTCCTCTTTTCCTCCTACCTGGTGGCTCCATCCTCAGCATTCTTCTACCAATATAATTCATGTCCCTCCTCTGCACATGTCCAAACCATCTCAATCTCGCCTCCCTCACCTTGTCACCAAAACATCCTACATGCGCTGTCCCTCTAATAAACTCATTTCTAATCTTATCCATCCTTGTCACTCCCAACGAAAACCTTAACATCTTCAGCTCTGCTACCTCCAGCTCCACCTCCTGTCTTTTACTCAATGCCACTGTCTCTAATCCATACAACATCGCAGGTCTCACCACAGACCTATAAACTTTCCCTTTCATTTTTGCAGATACCCTACTGTCACAAATCACTCCTGTCACTCTTCTCCACCCACTCCACCCTGCCTGCACTCTTTTCTTCACTTCTCTAATACACTCACCATTACTTTGCACTGTTGACCCCAGGTACCTGAATTTCTCCACCTTCTCCAGCTCTTCTCCCTGCAACCGCACAACTCCACTGCCCTCCCTCTCATTCACACACATGTATTCTGTCTTACTCCTACTGAGTTTCATTCCCCTTCTCTCCAGCGCATATCTCCACCTCTCCAGGCTCTTCTCAACCTGCTCCCTACTCTCACAACAAATCACAATATCATCCGCAAACATCATAGTCCAGGGAGACTCCTGTCTGACCTCGTCCGTCAACCTGTCCATCACCACTGCAAACAGGAAAGGGCTCAGGGCTGATCCCTGGTGCAGTCCAACATTCACCCTGAACCAGTCTGTCGTTCCTACTGCACACTTCACTGCCGTCACACTGTCCTCATACATGTCCTGCACCACCCTCACATACTTCTCTGACACACCTGACTTCCTCATACAATACCACAACTCCTCTCTTGGCACCCTGTCGTACGCCTTCTCTAAATCCACAAATACACAATGCAATTCCTTCTGTCCTTCTCTATACTTCTCCATCAACATTCTTAAAGCAAATAAGGCATCTGTGGTGCTCTTCCTCGGCATGAAACCATACTGTTGCTCACAGATGGTCACCTCTTCTCTCAGCCTGGCTTCCACTACTCTTTCCCATAATTTCATGGTGTGACTGATCAACTTAATTCCCCTGTAGTTACTGCAAGACTGCACATCTCCTTTATGCTTAAAGATCGGTACCAGCACACTTCTTCTCCATTCCTCAGGCATCTTCTCACCTTCCAAAATCCTGTTAAACAATCTGGTCAAAATCTCCACTGCCATCTCTCCTAAACATCTCCACGCTTCTACCGGTATGTCATCTGGTCCAACCGACTTTCCACTCTTCATCCTCTTAATCGCTGCTCTCACTTCCTCCTTACTAATCCTATCCACTTCCTGCTTCACCAACTCCACATCATCCAACCTTCTCTCTCTCTGATTTTCCTCATTCATCAGCTGCTCAAAATACTCCCTCCACCTTCTCAACACACTCTCCTCACTAGTCAACACATTTCCCTCTCCATCCTTTACTGCTCTAACTTGCAGTACATCCTTCCCAGCTCGGTCCCTCTGCCTGGCCAATCGGTACAAATCCTTTTCTCCTTCCTTAGTGTCCAACCTCTTATACAGCTCCTCGTATGCCTTTTCCTTGGCTTTCGCCACATCCCTCTTAACCTGCTGCCGCATCTCCTTGTACTCCTGCCTACTTTTCTCATCACTCTGTCTATCCCACTTCTGTTTTGCCAACCTCTTTCTCCTTATGCTCTCCTGCACTTCCTCATTCCACCACCACGTCTCCTTGTCTTGCTTTCTATTTCCAGATGTTACACCAAGTACTTTTCTAGCTGCCTCCCTCATCACTCCTGCAGTAGTTGCCCAATCATCCAACACCTCCTTAACACCACTGAGCCTCTGTCTGACCTCTTCCCTGAACCTCACACTACAGTCTTCCTCCTTCAGTTTCCACCATCTTATTCTTCTTTCAGTCCTCACTCTCCTCCTCTTCTTCTTCGCCTCCAAAACCATCCTACAGACCACCATCCGATGCTGTCTAGCTACACTGTCCCCTGCCAACACCTTACAGTCTCCAATCTCCTTTAGGTTGCATCTCCTGCATAGCACATAGTCCACCTGTGTGCACCTTCCTCCACTCTTATACATCACCCTATGATCCTCCTTCTTCTTAAAATAAGTGTTCACCACTGCCATTTCCATCCTTTTAGCAAAATCTACCACCATCTGCCCTTCCACATTCCTCTCCTTAAAACCATACCTACCCATCACCTCCTCATCACCTCTGTTCCCTTCACCAACATGCCCATTAAAGTCTGCCCCAATCACCAATCGTTCTTTCCTAGGTACACCATCTACCACTTCATCTAATTCACTCCAGAATCTTTCCTTCTCCTCCATCTCACAGCCGACTTGTGGAGCATAGGCACTGATGACATTTATCATCATCCCTTCAACTTCCACCTTCATGATCATCACCCTATCAGAAACTCTCTTCACCTCCACTACACTCTTACTGTACTCTTCCTTCAGGATCACCCCTACACCATTTCTCTTTCCATCCACACCATGATAAAACAGTTTAAATCCACCTCCAATGCTCCTGGCCTTACTCCCTTTCCACTTGGTCTCCTGAACACACAACATATCTACCTTTCTCCTCTCCATCATATCAGCTACCTCTCTCCCTTTACCCGTCATAGTACCAACATTTAAAGTACCAACCCGAACCTCCACTCTCCTACACTGCTCCTTTCCCTGCCGTCTCTGTAGACGTCTTCCTCCTCTCCTTCTCCTCCTTCGGCCAACAGTAGCCCAATTTCCACCGGTACCCTGTCGGCTAACGATACCTGTGGCGGTCGTTGTTAACCCGGGCCTCGACCGATCCGGTATGAAATTCTCATTTGTGATCCGCATATTTGATTTGGCACATGTTTTACGCTGGATGCCCTTCCTAACGCAACCCTCCCCATTTACCCGGGCTTGGGACCGGCACTAAGAGTGCACTGGCTTGTGCATCCATAATGGCTGGGTTAATTGTAAAGAGTAAAACAATATCTCCAAACATGAATTTCATTTCGAGATATTGTGATTGCTAAGATGACAAAACTAAAAAGATCATTGCAAAATATAATAGAGTTTAAAGGCTGTTAGAGGAACAGCAAGAGCTCAAATAAGCTAGAGTTCTGTAACTGTATATAATTTCTTGTGTGTTCTTTGTTAAGCATCATTTTCTCAATTAAAAATAAAGTTGAAAAACACTCAAAGCAACCACAAACAAATAATTAGGTATTGCAAGTAAATTAAAACATCAGAGTACATAACACGAATATTCTTTTATTTTCTAACTTCTTATTGATTTTAGAGCTCGATATTTCAACAAATTAGACATTTTTAAACCTGAAGTATTTGATTCACATTTTTGGGGTGATGGAGGACAAGTGGGGCTTGAAAAAGTTTCAGAACCACTAGACTACAGGAAGAAAAGTGGGACAAAGTGTCCATTAAACCAGAATGTACTATTAAAATAAAATAAAATAAAAACACCAAGAGTGTAAAATACATCTACTATTCAATACTACAGGATCTGTGTAATTAATTGATGTGAGTTCACAAATCTTTCTTCTTTCTGGTTGGGAAACATGCTCAGTGTGGTATTCCATGATGTTCCACAGAGAATGGTGATACATTAGTCAACTACAAGAAAGAATACCTCAAAATAGACATATTATCAACCTGTGGGTTCATTTCATACTTACACAACAGAAACTCCATCTTGGCCATTTAGCTGCAATATTCTGGAAGCTAGAAATAATAGTTTAATATGTAATAATTTCCGTTTTTTCGTTGTTTTCCAACTACCATTCCTTCGAAGACAAAATGTAAGCATGCAGTTTTGTGGTATCAGATCTTGAATGCCATGCCCTCGTGCATGCAATAGATTCAATTAGCACCTAATGTTTCTAGAATGCAACAACTAAATGCAAATCATATGCAAAATGTGCCTAATGTTGATGTTTTCATTAGCTCTAACAGTATTGATGTAAATACTGTAAATCAATGTCCATATGGTAATAATGGATAAATGCCATTGCAACTATTTACTTCATTTGAAATGATGAGGAAATTGTTTTTCAAATTAAGTTTCACAGTATTAGAAAATATGTTGAATGTATTTGATGTTCCGATTGCAATTGTTTAAGATGTTGTGGCTGCAAGTGATGATGCAAGTTGATTTTTAGTCTACAGAGCAACTGGCAACGCATTAGATGTTCGATGTTAAACTTCTACAGGCAAGTCTGGGCTTGTCTTTGGAGAAGGAATGAAATGGCCAAGAAATAGTTTCTGTGGTAACCCTGAGTAGCTATTGTCCACTATCAGCATAGAGCGTGGGTTATAACGCATACCCTTACCAACCGAAAACCAATCCTAACTCACAGAAACATTAGTGCTTGGGTTTGTCTGTATCTAAGGATTTGATCAGCTTTTTGTTTTGTTGTTCCTTACCTCTGATTGAACAACAGTGTGCTGCATTCAATGGTTGTCTATGTAAACGATGGTTACTCAGCCTCCAAGCATAGGGCGCCCATGTGTCTCAGGAGAGGGGGATTATCTACATGATCGAGTCAAAAATTAACATTGACTGGAATCAAAACTGTGTAAGAAGAATTAACCAGAGGAAAAGAAATAGGGAGAGAAATGGGATATAAAAGGATTAACAACTTAATATATTATTATTTGAATTTGGCGCATACATGTGGATACTTGCACATGGATTCATGTATAACATTTTGATATAATTTCATTGGTTAATGATGAATTGGTTAGTTAACAACAGCTACCAACATTAGCACTGGTCATGTTACAGTGTCAATAACGACTAGAAATAACCTTTTAATTCGTCCTGTATAACAAATAGTTCATTGTAAACCATATCAATGAGTTGAAGTTAATTATAGCTACAATCTTTTTAACTTTCAATTCTACTGCCTTTACAATTCTTAATGATATAGATTAGGTAGATTTTCTTTTTGTCACAATTTACCAGTTTTTCTTATTCATTTAACGTCATTTATACACGTTAATGTGAATTGTTTTCATTATTTGACGTGTCAAAGTAAAGTAACAAGTCATAAAATTTCTGGTTACAATATTACACTGCAGAAATACAATATATGGAAATTTTGTTTCTTTTGCTGGATATTATTATACTATAAATATGTATAGTATAGTGTCATGCTTACTATCTGGTAAGTCGCACATCAACACGAATTATGTATTTTAACGACATAAAAAAATAATCCATCATTTTTTTTTATCACTTTTTAACTACAAACTTTGCATAATTTGGATTATATTTTTTTCTGTTCTGTCACAATTCATTAGTGTTCTTATTCATTCATTGTCACCCAATTTGGATGTGTCAAAAAACTTGTTTATTACTATAGGTATGTGTATAGTCATCTTGGTCATAGATGTAAATGATTTACATATATTTTATATATTGAAATATATAAGAAAGTGTTTTCATACAGTTAAAAATGTAACTGCAAGAAATCAGCATCAATTGCATTCAATATAAACAGAGAATTGTCCAAATGCAACAAAACCAATTTCGTTTATTTTATGTGTTTGTGATAATAAAGTATGTAACTTGTATTAAAACCACTACAGTTGAAGTTGCTACTGGTTGACTGTGTGGTGGCGCGCGTGCCTTTGTTTTTTTGCTGCTTCCTGCGCGCGCTCGTTCCCGCCGCGGGCGGCTCGCGCCTCATGAGCCGCTCAGCCTGAAGGCGCCTCTGCGGCCGCCGCTATAAAAAGGGCCGCGGGTCCGAGACCGAGTTCAGAGCCACAGGGAAACACTTCAACCGAGTTCTTCTGGTCAGGATGTCCTTTGGTGAGTAGAGACCAAACTTTGAGGTTACACCACAAATCTAGCTCAACTTAGTAGTAGTATTATAAGAGTTTTTCTTCTATCAAATGGCACAAAAGAGGGAATAAACTATCTTTAGTTGTATCTAATCAATGAAACCTGCACCAGTGAGTTGGTGATTGAATGATTTGATCAAAAATATAGATCCAAATCTAGCATTGATTATGCAAATGTAAGGAAACCTGACATAAAGAAACTGGAAAAACGGTTCAACTCATCTCATCCTGGTTTCTTCCAGGTGCATGAATGACACGCCAAGAAACCGCAAAGGGTACCATGCCACGTCAATCTTTAGGGTCTAGATTTTTCCTGGTCTGGAGATCAGCCATGAGCTCGGAATACACCCTGTCTGATGGTTTTTTTGGAGGACACGAGAGCATGTGGAGAAGATTTGATCACATACAGGAACCCGATCTCATGACCCAACTGGGGAATCAGGTGATCTAGTAACATCTGGGCATTTTGAAGTATGCATTTGGGAAAAGAAAAGTATAGATTATCCCAGGTGATGGCATTTCCCAGTCCAAGGTTTTCCCAGTCTGGGCTTCACCTGTAACAAGGCCAGTTGTGACATCTTGTCTAATCCCAGTTAAGTGTTCCTGCTTAATTATCTGCTTCATCTGAAAAAGAAATCTAGGTTCTTTGAGGAGCCTCTTACGGCCTTGAAAAAATTTAACATTAAAAGAGGAATCCATTCTTTATTAACAGCACTGATATGTTCCACTCTGGATGCAACTCCTGAAAGAATCCTTGCCACCTTAACTCTATCAATCTCGATATTTCGATAACATTAGGAGAAGAAAAGTCCCCCCCCCCCCCCCCCCCCCCCCCCCCCCCAAGTCGACTGCATTTCTAAATCTAGATGTGTGACATCATGAGGTGCATAGCAACAACAGGTAGAGGCAACAATACACAGAAGAAAGAAGCGATAGATTTGATAGAAGACACCAAAGGGGGCATTCCTTCAAACCAGTACAAGTACGTATGATTTTAGAGCAAGTCCTTCACAGGTGAGCTGCTTGTCACTTTAGTAACTTGTTTAAACCACAATGAAATCCTTATGCGTTTGTTTTTGCTGTTTTAATATACTTTTAATTCTGAAATTCAGCTGCACGGTATATTGTTCGGTAATCTCGACCATCTTTTGGATTACTAACAGCAGTTCTAGATGCAAATGAGCACTCGTTATGCTTTGTGAAGGTTTCTTTCATTTTTCAATTTCGTCATCTAGTTTGTACCAGCATCTATAATATGGATTGCAATTGTGTTCATAACAAGCAACTTTTCGTCCTTTTCCACCGTATAAATGTCATTCGTTAAACTCTCCATGTACACTTCATGTGAAGTTTAGACATTGGACCTCCTAGAGTGTTTAAAGGCTCTGGCATGGAGAAGCTGGTGTTAGATCTGTGATGATCACAAATGACCTATTTTATGAGTTGCTCAGTAGCTCCTAGTTTTATAACCATAAATGATCTGTATAAGACTGTAGAAAGAGCAATACTCATAATCTTACATTCCAGTGCTCATGTTAGTTCTCACTCTCCAGTGTTCTGTATTGTTTTAAAGACCATAATCACACTATTGATATCACCAAAATGATGATGGTTCCCCTTTTGAGTCTGGTTCCTCTCAAGGTTTCTTCCTCATAACATCTAAGGTAGTTTTTCCTGGCCACAGTCGCCACGGCTGCTCATCAGGGATAAATACACAACATTCACCTTAACTGTAAAGCTGCTTTGAGACAATGTCTGTTGTGAAATGCGCTATAGAAATAAGCTTGACTCGAAACTTGACAACCGTCATAGGCACGTGTTAAAAAAGGACGAATGCTTTCCGTCAATCTCAGAAGAACTGCTTGGAGTGTAGAGTCTTTTCTCAGCTGTCATCGTTACTCCCCGTCACTGTTGGGGTTGGTTTGTAGGCAGTGTTGTTAGCTGATTGTTTTACACAGACTACAATCACTAACCATACTGCCAACACAACAGCCTGCAGTCAAGCACATGGAATGTTTGGGTGTTTATTTCCCTCTTCAATGTCTCACAGCATAACGCAGTGTAATGTAACGGTATATGCGGTTATGAAAGGCATCGATACATAATACTCTCAGAGTAGTGCCATGGTTGCTCAGGAACACCCTTTGTGAACACATGCTATTTGGTCGTCTGGCAGTGTAGTTAGTTGATTACGATTCGGACCTACAGTAATCACTAACCTCACTACCAGCTGAACAACAGCTACAGCTACAGCTCATTGTGGTGTTTAATGGTGTGGTGTTGTTTTTTCTATGATTTCAATGTAAAGCATTTTCATAATAAATAAAAAGAAGAAAATGAATCTGTGTCTGATTTGATGCAAAAGGAGTATGAGTTTATACGATTTTAATAATGACTGCATGGGCCAAATCCTAATAAGTCTAGCTAGTCTTATTCCTTTTTATTATTATGAAGTTATACTTGATAAATAATGACCATGCATTGCATTATATTTATAACCTTAAATGAAGAGCTGTGATTTGAGCATTTGCCGAGGCAAGCAAAAATACGAATAGTACCAAAGGCTGATTGCAATATAATACTAATAGTATATATAAAACTATTCATGATAATAACAATAATAATAATAATAATAATAATAATAAGGATAATATTTTCGCAATACTGTATATTCTCTCAATTTGCATTATTAATTAATTTATGTAATTTATTCATGTTTCTATATCTATTAATGGAATTTATTGATAGATACAGATAGATACAGTAGTTTATACCTGAAAACACCAACATTACATTTATGCAGATTTGATTTAATCTTATATCTCAAAGTGCTTTACAAGCATAACAAATGATGATGATGGTTGCAGTCCATGTTTATTAGATACAGATGAAACAGTCAAATGATGGCAATCAACTAGGTTTACATCAGTATATAACAGTGGTTCAGAGAACGTTCCCCAAACATTAGGAGAACATTCTCCGCTGTTGTGTAATTCATATATTTTTTTTACAAAAATAATCTTGGGGACTCCACTAAGTCTATTTTTTTACTTGTCATGGGGTCCATAATGCCTTATGGGGGTCCCGGACCCCCCCCCACCCTTCCCCAATTCGAGCACTGATTCTGGAGATGTTTGAGTGAAGGAAGTTTAAGGAAACCTTTATAGAAATAGTTTGAAGGTTAATGGAAATAAAAGGGAATTTTCTGTATGTCATAAAACGCCATAATCAGCATAATATCGCAACATTTTTCCCTATGAAAAGTAGAAGAAACGTTTCTGGATCAGCAAGGATTATCATTGAGGATTATCCTGCATGAATCAAACATCGAAATTATGAAAGCGTCTTTCTCCATGGCAACAGCGTCGCTGCCTTCACTTCCGGGAACGCACTCAGCTCTTAGTATAGTGCGGCAGTGGAGTAATGAGAGAAGAGGGAGATGTGGAACACTCGGTGGAGACACTTTCAGGCGGTGGTGTGTGTTACACGGTGTTTGAAGGCTCATCGGAGGAGGATGTGGCGCACTCCAAAGTGTTCTGGAGCTCCATGTATCTACAGCCTCCCATCGAGTCCAGCTTAGAGACGGTGGACATCGGACAGCGTCTGAGGAGAGCCAAGGCCCCGCAACGCACGCGTAAGTGTGTGTGTGTGTGTGTGTGTGTGTGTGTGTGTGTGTGTGTGTGTGTGTGTGTGTGTGTGTTTGGTTGCTTGTGACTTTAGACAGTGTCAGAAGATAGGCAAGTACACAACGCACGCGTGTGTGTGTGTGTGTGTGTGTGTGACATTAGACCGCATCTGGAGGTTGCCATAGGAAGTGCTTGTGTAAAAATAACCAGAGAGAGAGAGAGAGAGAGAGAGAGAGAGAGAGAGAGAGAGATCATGTCAACACAATGTGTGTATTATTAATAATTTGACATATTATATATTTATAATTATTACAATACATTTAATTTCTGTTCTTATAATAAGATAAAATATTATAATAAGACAAAAATGCAGCTTGTCGTGTTAAATCCCAGTTCACCCTGAAGACTTGTTCATGTACGAAAAGCAAAGTTACAGATTTATCTCTGGAGACAAATGTGAGCAGATAAAAAATAAATAAATAAATAAAAACGCATTGTAAAATGTGTTCGTAAATAGACTCAACCGTACGGGTTTAATCTATTACCACAGAGGCAATAAAGTATTGGGAAGTGGTTCCTCAATGGTTAAGATGTTAGACCTCTGATTGGAATGTCTCGAGCTGGTCCTTGAATAAGGACTTTAACTCTCATCTGTATACATGCGGTAACTGTAAGTCTGGATAAAGGCGTCTTCCAAATGCTATAAATGTTAATAATTGTGTTTCCTCTTTCCTCTTAGTCTGCAATAATGTTCCCAAGCAGCCCCAATGGACTAGTAAGTCATCTTTCATTCCTTTTAATTATTTCACTTTCTGATTTCTCCAAACTAACCGCATCTTCCTACAACAGAAAACGATGAGATCCTACAGAGGGCTTACCAGCTACAGATGCAGGATGAGAAACAGAGATACCTGGAAATGGTAAGATATGCTTTAGATTGATGCAAAATCCTTCTCATGCTGATCTGCCTCAAATAAAGACTGTAGCAGGAAGCGTGAGAGGAAATGTTTCACACAGTCGTTGATTATGTATTTGACAGATCAGGATGATGGCTGGTCTTCATCTTAGTCATCTATGACTAAGCTCTTTTTCTGTCTGTGTGATGACCTGCAATTTCTTTCCACAGTTACATTTTTTGAAAATATTTCAAAGATTTGGGTTAAATGTATTTATAGGAATTATGATAGTTATTAATTAATTGCTTCGTTAATAAGTCAGTGGATGGTCCTTGGAAGGATAGTAAGGTGTGTGTGTGTGTGTGTGTGTGTGTGTGTGTGTGTGTGTGTGTGTGTGTGTGGGTGTGGAAACAAATAGGAATGTGTGCCATCTTTTAATCTTTCTTTCTTTCTTTCTTTCTTTCACCCTTCCTTCCATCAATCCTTCCTTCCATCCCTCTATCAATTCATCAAAGCAAGACATATAGTGTGTAAGCATGAGAGGGAATGTGGGTTTGAAAGAAAAACTCTCTCCAAAATGGATACATATGGAAAATGCAGTTTTCGCGTCGCAGTGTGAACTGGGAAAACGGAGGCTTTTGACGCATTTTTAGTGTTGAGACGGTGCCAAAGTTCCAAAGAGCCAGAAAACGAAATAAACGCCAGGCAGAAATAAAGCAGTCCAAAGCGTCTTACATTTCTCTGACGCGCGGTACAGGGACGTGTGCGTTTTCAGACGTTTCATGCGGATGAGCAACTTTTGGGAAACGATTTAAAACTAAAGTGTGGACGCGGACTGTTTTTCCGACCGTTTTCAAATGTATCCGGATTGGTGTAGACGTAGCTTTAGTGGTTCAGGAATTGCACTGTGGATCTGAAGGTTGTGAATTCAAATCCCTGGCACTCCTGGGACCCTGAGCAAGGCCCTAAACCTCATAGCTGCTCGGTGGTGTAAATGAGATAAGTCCCTCTGGGATGAAGGCATCTGCCAAAGGCATTTGTAAATGTGAAATGTAAATGTAACTTTTCCCCCCCCAAAATATTTTTGTCATACCTTTTGGACTTTTGGAGTCTCCAGCTTTTGAGCAGTACATTTGGTTTCCCCAGATTAAGTTCTCTCTGGGGCTCTGGAGCTCATAGACGTTGTTTGAAGATATTTATTTGTGCCATCTGCTTGATCTACTACTTACCTTACTGCTCTAATGAGTTGTAAATTATTCCTAAGATCGCAAATGCGAAAAAAAAAGGTTGATCAAAGCATTTCTGATGGCCAGGAGCATTTTCCTGCAACTTGATATGATATATTGATGCAATTTCTGCTGCGCTAGAGCCGGTCTGCAGCGAGCGGATGCCGAGCCATAATGAGCAATGAATGGAGATCGGATGGGTTTTTGCAGCGTGAGGATCTGGCAGCCAGAAACTGCTGTCTTTAAGCAAAAAAAAAAAAAAAAAAAGGCTCGACACACTGCATTAAGGAAATGAAGCCTGCCCCCTTGCATAACGGTGCACTTAAAGACATAAAGTGAATCTGGTGCACGCTGCAGTCACACACCACCGTAAAGCTAGATTGGTCCTTAATTGCGGCGGTTGTAATGAAGCACTCGGTGTTACAAATCCCTAACAGGTATATGCGATTGGGCGACAAGAGTCTGGCCCAAGCAACAAATTAGCAACATCAGCACATCTATAGTTTTTTTTTTATATATATCATGTCCACTGTGGACCATCTAGAAAATCAATAAACCTGCAGCCCACAAAATTAAGGGTCCATATTAAAGAGTGTTTAAATGCATCTCTGAATTCCTGTGAAGCATTAAACGGTCCCACTGACGTGCCATGTGCTTCATATTACACCCTCATAAAACTCGGCCATTTTCTAATATGATAAGTAGCCTGTAGCACTTTTGATTAAGCGCTGGTGTTTCCCACTGCAGAGCACCAGGGAGCCAATCGGGTTAATGCAATCCCAGAAGCTGCCACCAGCTCACTGTACTTCTGTCATGATGGATGCATCTGCGGAGCCTCTGGTGCTTGCCGCAGCCCACTGAGCGTGGCCGCTAATCGGATTAGAGGGCCCGTGGTTTTGCGTCGTCCAGGCAAGTTGTGAGATCAATTCAGATGAAAGAGCCTGGGTGGATCGAGAGAACGTCGATTCTTTTTTTCCGAGAGGACTCTGAAGTACAGAGGTTTTAAAATGCTGATTTTTTTTTTTTTTTAAAAGGAAGTTTGTTGGATGAAGAGTTCAGAGCTCTGAGATTCCTCATTTGAAATTCAATTGCGCCAATAGAATATCATTATCCTTGTTGTCCCTGACGTTTAGTACGTGTTTGACCCAAGTTCAGAGAATTCCAGGACGGCTGATGTTCACAGCGTTGCTCGGATTTTCCGAACGCTCATCTACCGCATTCAAAACAGGACGGTTCAATGAGCAAAGGATGAAAAAAAACCTAATGGGGTGTGCTGTTTTAGGAATTTAATCAATGTCGGGTATCAATCAATAACAAGCATGTCCTGAAGTGGTTTATTAACAATGGCCATTGTTAAAAGTGCTATACAAATAAAATTGAATTTCATTCCAACAATATATGGGGTTTTTTTGTCTATTAATAGTTACATTTAATCCATGGAACATCCAAGAAATATGTGATTTCTTGTATTTGCATACATTATAAACAGCCTTCTCTTTATTTTCTCATGAATTGAGACTCGTTCAGGAGAAACCACAAACCTCACTCAATTTATATAATTGTTCAATAAACCCATTTTATTTAAACATATTATTATTAAATAACTTTTTTTTTCCATCTGATTAACATCTGCTGTACAATGATGCATTTGAATGTTGTTGTTGTACTGAGTTATTGTACATTGTATTGTTGTACAGCCAAGCGATTGCACATAAATAAATACTCTCGACAAATTCAAATCAAGAGTTCGACAGCACTGAGGTATAAAATTTCAATTCATTTTTAATTTTATAGCACTTTTAGCAATAGAGATTGTCTGTGGCAAAGAAAAACTCCTTGAGATGGCATGAAGAAGAAACCTTAAGAGGAACCAGACTCAAAAGGGAACTCATCCTCATTTGGGTCCACACCGAATGTTCATTCATTACAGTCCAAAAGTACATATACAAAAGTGTATATCAATCATGTATCTAAATATCACTTTCGACCCGATTGACTCTTCATCAGCCTTAAGCGCGGCTATAAGTTTCAACAAAATCGCATTAACAAAATTGATGTTTTTTTCTTAATCTAGTTCTTGGTTTTACTTAAAAAGTCAATACATGCAGCAAAACGTTCTCTGGTGACTCCGGTTAATCACTCGTTGCCATCTTCTTTGTTTTTCCAGCACAGTTACAATCTGCTCAACTTCACATCCCTCTTATTTCTCCACAGGTCCACTGAGAGCAATCGACCTGAAAGCTGTAGAATCCATAGTTCAACAGAGACCAGATTATTTTCATTACAATTCCTATTTAGTAACTTTTCATCCAAGAAAATGCTGCCAAGTCGAAAGAAATGGCCGGTTTTCTAAGAAATGGTTTTATTCTGAATCAAAACGTCTCACATGAATAAGGACAGTTATTCTGTCAGAGGAAATGGCCCTATTTCATTTGATTTCATTTGAGTTTCACGTTGAGTGCTTTTGCAGTACATGACATGAGTAATGTTTATAGCTGATGATAACAATTGTGTTGCGTTACATTACTGTAACTGCTCTCAAATGATGTCCGCTTGATAAATGGCTACCGGGGTCCATATTCAAAATGAAATCAATCAAACGACGTTAATTGCCAAGCAGCCGTGTAGCAAAAAAAAAGTGGGAGTGTTAAATCAGAGGTATGAGGCTTGTTTAGTAGTTGCAGTTTCTCTTGCCAGCTGGCTGCTGCATTCTCAACCTTTGTCTATATGCACATAGATTACGACTGGCCAGAGATGTAGGAGGGTTAACTATCTAACATTGCTTGCTTTTTCACATGCCAGTTTTTTTTTTTTTGTGTTTTTTCTTCTCAAAGGCGAAAAAGCGTGCCGAGATCATGGCCCTCCTAAAGAAGCAGAGAGAAGATCGGATTAAGGTATGCAGCAGTGTGTCAATCTCCCTTATAAAACCCGTACTGCCGTTCCGTTTCTGTTTAGCCGCCAATACGCACGTGCAAATCATCCAACAGGCAATCCATCATTACAGCCCTTTTGCAGATTTGGGTAGAAGAAGAGTCCTTTAGACAGCCAAGTGTTTTATTTCTCTCCTATCCATTAGAGTGCTCGGTCTCCCTTATCAGCACTTTTTCCTTAAAGCCTCAGCATTTTAGCGACTGTCCAGCCCCTTCAGAGGAACAGGAAAAGTGGAACGGCCTGGAAAGCAACTCATTATGGGCTTGCAAGTCTCTAGGGGAAAAGGATGATGACTATGTGGATAGCCTTAGCCGTTTTAGCAATCATGATTAGTCATAGGCAGGTCAATCTTACATCAGTGCTTGAAGCTAATGTAGATTAAAGCAGACCTCGTAGCCAAAAACTCACAAATCTCAGTAGAAAAATGTGATAAATACATTATACATTTGATATACATTACAGTTGTTCTAGCTCATATATTACTTTAAGTTTGATCTGTGAGTTGTTGAGTTGACTAGTTGACTTATTCTTATTATTAAACCAGCTAGTTTATTGCTATAATCGAAAAATTACTAGTCCAACACAGCTGAAACCTGAAATCAGCCATTATAAACGTAGCCTTCTCATATTGTGTAGTTATGCTACAAATAATCCTCCGAATCGCATCATAAGCCATTGACGGCAAAACAAAACTCCTTATTATCTGCTAACTTTATGATTCGAAAGCGTTTCCTTTATTCCTCACAGAAAGAAACGGTATCCAGTTTGCGCAAGCCGAATACGCCCCAGCGGACCAAGAGGTACATGAAAACATCCATGCAGTCAAAGGCAGAATTAATCTGGTGAAATATCTAGGTTTAAACTGCTTACGATAAGCAGCACGGTGCGTGATAGAGCCCCGCATCGATTGTATGGATGTAAAGGCAGTAACCCGACACTGACTAGAGGATTTACTGCTGTGGGAGGGGAAGCTGTATTCGCTGATGCTGCTACCATAAATTACTTTAAATAAAAAAAAAAAAAAAAAGAGCAAACAAAAAAAGAGTTCATTTTCATTCTTGGGAGCGGTATTAGAATAAGTTTACTGTGACACAATAATAGAAAATGTGTTTGTGTTTGAATGTGTGGTATGCCAATTAACCTAATTCATGGTTTGGGGTTATGAGGAAAAAAAAATTATAATACAGAGAACATCCAAAATGTACCAAATTCCTCACATTTGATGAAAACACGAATTGTTTAAATAACGGATCTTTTCAGTACAGGTTGCACAAGTTCTTCACACGGTTCCTGCTGTAACTCAGCACATTAAGAGCTCACTAATTCGACCAAGTTGGTCAATTAATCCATGAATCGGCTGTGGTGGCAAAAATGTGAACAACTTGGCATCCTTAGTGCTGGGTTTTGACACAACAACCTGCTGTTTATTGGATATTTTTAATGGTATTCACCAAATATGGGTACCAGTCTGTACTGTTTATGTCCTCTAGGGTGGTGTTATTGAGGGTACACGTTTGTTTGCATCTTTCACAGATAAATGCGAATATAATGTATATTTTGAAAATAATTTGCGGCACAAATTTGGACCTTATTTTAAAAATTGGGATTCATATCCCTTCATCCTACAAGCACCATCCTAGAATCATGGAAAAGTTCAGCTTGGCACCATTTATCACTGCATGTTGCGCAAAACTGTGTATCAAATGACTAAGCATTCAGAAGCAAATGTAAATATAAAAATATATATATAGAAATGTCTATTTCTACTTCACTCGATTTGCCAATTCTGACCCATTATGCTGTATCTGCAGGTTTTTTTGCAAGACCCCTCCTGAGATTCTGGATGAGGACATCAAGGAAGTGCGTGAACTCGTATAAAGGGTGCCGGCAGTTTTTTTTAAACCCAACGCAAAAATGATTTGGGTGTATAAGAGCATGCACAACACTGTCCATTTAACACATGTATGTCTTTACACAATAATTTTGATTTGTTTTTGCTGATTAATAAAAAAGAAGTGATTATGTAAAAAAATCCTGTTTAAATAACATCTGATATGTTTGCCTGCACTACGTGTCAAAGTTCATTTTAAAACACTTTCAATCAGGACTGGAATCTTCAAAGCTTTCCAAAAAATTGCTTATCTATAATAATTTGTTTTTTTAAATGTTTACTTCCCTGAGCTGCATGTGTTAAATGCAAAAAAATAAAGGAATCTGGGGAAAAAAAAAAAATGGAATCTGTAGTCTGTATAAAGTGAAGCTATTCTTGAACAAAGATATCAAGTTGGACAGCAGACACAACACCTATGGTACAACAGCGTCCACCGTCTGTTTGAAAACTCGCATAACAATGTCAGTTTTTGAACGTTTATTCAGTTCGCACTAGAAAAACTCATTTTAAATCCTCTGATTTCAAGATCCTTTTCTGGCAAAGTTGTGAATGGAAAGATGCAGAAACAGAAGCGTACAAAGAAAGTGTTTACAATCTAACGTAGCCCAAAAACACACAATTTTCATATGTGACATTCACAAGGAATTACATTTTAGAAATGTGTAGTAATGCCAGTTACTACAGTACCTGGTAAATCTTACAATGTTGTGCTCATTTTACATCTCATTGCCTGGGATTAGCTTGTTGAGTCCTGCAGTTGAATTCGATCGATTTGGCCTAAATTGGTTCGACAAAACTAATTCATCATGCTGAGGTCGGGGAGGCTGCGCTGAAATGGAACAGGCAAGATACTGTACATTCTGCAGAATTTTCACTGAGGCTGTAGAGCAACAACCAAGTTAAAAAAAAAGGTCTCGTTCACATTACATTCATTTTTAATCAATTTGAAATATAATAAATAAGCTACGTACATAATAAGACTAGCAATATTTTCAATTACAAATTGCACTGCACTGTGTATCCCAATTCCAATTCATTATTTTTGATTCACATTATCCAAATATGTCTACATAACGTTATAACCACCTGCCTAATATTGTGCTGGTCCCCCTTTTACTGCTAAAACAGTCCTGACCCTTCGAGTATTAACATCATAAACTTCTTCGGAAATATGAGCTACAGGAGCTCGTCTGTTGGATCGGACCACACGAATCAGCCTTCGCTCCTCACGTGCATCAGCGAGCCTCGGCTGCCCGTGACCCTGCCGCCGGTTCACCACTGTTCCCCCTTTGGAGCAATTTGATAGATACTGACCACTGCAGACCAGGAAACATCCAACAAGAGCTGCAGTTTTGGAGATGCTCCGACCCAGTCGTCTAGACGTCACAATTTGGCCTTCGCTCAAATCCTTACGCTCGCCCATTTTTCCTGCTTCTAACACATCAACTTTGAGGGGGGCTGAGTCTCTCATCTGCTTTTTACTTGCTGATGATGGACAGAGTGTTTTTTAGCTGCTTTTTACCTGATGGTGGTGGGTGGAGTCTGTTTTAGCTGCTCCACTTACCATCAGCAGGCTAATTCATTTACAACTGATGTGCTCGCATGAGGGGAAAACCCCCTCACACACTCCTCCCTGCCTTTCTTTCCTGCCTGTACCTTGAGGAGACAACATAGAGTTTATACACTCTCTCTCTCTCTCTCTCTCTCTCTCTCTCTCTTTCTTTCTGTCACACACACGGATCCTCGATCAGTCTGTGGATTGTCTATTTGTGGAAATGTCTCTAATGTTTAACGTTTAAAAGACACATTTCTTCTTTCATGGAAGCCTGAGAAGTAACACTGAAATGGATGCGAGGAGACTTTTGGCATTTTCAGCCCTGATGCTCAGTGTGCCGACTTCAGCAAACCAAGTGCTTGGTGGTGAGTGAGCTTTTTCAACAGATCTGTCCTTATTCCTGACATAATGTTCAGTGTGATGGGAAATTATCACTCACATTATGTGCAGCCTTCATTTCTTGTAAATGGATCTGATATCAAGTTCATAGCAAGTTTATTCCAAAATTATTTCCGCAAGATCTCCAGTTTGATTTCAGTAATATATGAGGGATCATGAAGCTTAAGAAAAATCCTTTAGATAAAATCTCCTGAAAAAATGACATGACATGACGAACTGTGGGAGGAACCGAACTAGATCTAGATTCTAGATCTCTTTTTCTAGATCTCAGTATAGAGGTGTACACAAACACAAGTACAAGTGTGTTGAAATGATGTGCATAACGAGTGTATAGTGAATTAGAGTCGTATAGAGCACGGGTCAGTTTTTATGATTCCAGCAGCTGGACAGGTCTATAGGGTCTAGGATGTGATTATCCACACATGCAAGGACGAGGGGGTGAGTTTGTCTAAAGTGCAAATCTTAAGGGACCATTTACAAGATCTGACCCTGGAACCAATTTCAGAAACTTCAAACGCAAATAGAGAGAGCGTCAAGGTGAAACAGGTAGGTGTAAAGGGTGAGAGGAACCATATCTTACATCAAACCCAGATTTGTTCATATTTTATAGGCATTTCAATGAATTGGCCACATCTGATTTTTTTTTGTGCAACACTCTAAACCAGGAGTGCCAAATCTTTTCCACAAAGGGCCTGTGTAGGTGCAGGTTTTTATTCCAACCAATCAAGGACCACTCCTGATAGTCATTGAAAATTGAAATCTAAATTGATACAGGTAGAATTTGGTGTGGATTTGGTTCCTGCTTTGCCCTTTCTGGAAAAGACTGTACACCCCTGCTCTAGACACGCTTATACTTTGTGGACTTTTTTTATTTACAATATCTGCATCCCCTTTGAAGTCGTTTCCTTTTTCTTCTTCTTATGATCGTGATTAAAGCTCTTTTTTTTTACTGCCTGTAAACCCAGCGTGTGGTGCGTGCTGTAGATATTTTGCGAGATGTCTAGTGCTGCATTGCAAACTGGACTCGTGTACGCAAAAGGACTTTCGAAAAGACACACAGCTTACGGTGGTGGGACGTGGGTCCGGGATTTTATTTTCAGAACCTTGCAGGGTGTCAGTCTTATTAGGAGCATGGAAGCAAAGGGGCCACTTGTGGTAATAAGTGCCAATGTTTAGTATGGGATATTTGAATAGTATAAAGGGATAGAACCATACATCCAAATATCCAACAAAATATCATTGCTGGACAAATTGTATTACAGAGTAACTCAGGGAGCAGGATTCCACTCTGGTCGAGGAGATTATATGAGAAATGGGAATTTCAGAAGTCTAATGGATTCAGGCTTTTACAGTCTGTCTTATATTGTTAAATTTTGATTTCTGCTCTGGTCACGCTACACCTTTCATTCCATTGACTCCCATTCAACAGTTGATACCATGAACACAAGTTCAGGGTCCTGAATTTCTGTCATTTGAAGATGAGTGACTAATAGGAAATTCAAGATTATAAAGACTGATTGCTTAAAATAAATAATAATAAATAAAAGCTTAAAACGCCTAGTTTGCAGTGTTGCTGTGTACATACAGATTTAATATTTTTTTAACAGTGAAAAACTAGCGTGACTGCGACTTCTGTACAATTTACAAGTACATGAGAAATCCATACAAATTACAAATGTGGGTCAAGCGGTTGGATTTTTACTCATTTTCAAGAAAAGAAATACCACTCTAACTCTTTTGACCCTTATATTTCCCTTCTTCTCTTTATTATCTTACTTAAAACTAGAATCTTGCAAATCGTTACAGTTAAAATAATACTTCACAAATTAGAGGCGATGACTTGTCTTGTCTCACTTTTCTCCCGTAAGGCCAACACATATGCAAGCCGGGCACCAACAAACCCTGCTACAAAATCGGCTACTTCGAGGACAGCTGGCGTAAGCTAAACTTTGAGGAGGCCCAACGGGCATGCAGGAGCGACGGAGGAGATCTGCTCAGCATCGAGTCTCCGGCTGAACAGAGTCTCGTCGAGGGCTTTATTCTGGACCTGAAAGCTTCCGATGGTGACTTTTGGATCGGTCTACGCAGGCAGCCCAAGTATGAAGAGAGCAGCATGGACTGCGAGTCTCAGTATTACTGGCTGGATGGAAGTCGATCGAATTTCAGGTCTGACACGAGACATTATGTAGAACGATTATGCATTATAAAACACAATTCTGCTGTGATTCTGATAGCATCATGTTGAGCCATTTAGTTGGGTTTATGTATTTAATTTGGGAGGAGATAAAGGCGGACACTTTAACACCCAATCGACAAAATCAAACTGATTATTCCATGTGTTTTGGAGCGTTCATGACCAGAGACACTCGTTTTTTGTACTATTCCTGAATCTCTTTCATAAAAATGTGGATCGTAAATGCCACTATGTTTGCATAGAGTTCTCTGTAAATTAGTCTTTTAGCATTAGCATTAGCATTAACTACTCCTACTCTGCATACATCATTTGAAAGATTTCTGTGATTGGCTAGTAGCGCACCATGTTTTTTTTGTTAAAGACAGTTTTAGACTGTGAATATGAGGGGACTTTTGATTATTACTGAACAAGATCCCAATAAAATCCTCCTGAAATTCTATAAAAGACTGACTGACTTTATACAGTGAGGATCCTCTTTTTATATGTCTGCACTTTGCAAACACACAATTTGACAATTATATAAGTACGTCACTTCGTCCTCTTAAATATTTATAGATAATGATCAGGAAATCAAAACTAAAAGCTTTCTGTGTATATGCATAGAAACTGGCACACGGATGAGCCCTCTTGTGGTTACGAGGTGTGTGTGGTGATGTACCACCAACCATCAGCTTCTTCGGATGAGGGAAACCGCTACATGTTCCAGTGGAACGACGACAACTGTGAGACGAAGAACAATTTCATCTGCAAGTATACCAAAGGTGCGATTATTCAATACGAGTTTGGGAGTTTGGTAATAAACGGAAAAAAATTGTCACTGATACTGAAGACGTCTTCCCATTTTCCTTTACGTCCTCATTAAGGAAATTACACTTTTTTAATAAGGTCTGATATTTATGTCAAACATCAACCATAGAAGTCCTTGTGTACAACGATCAAAACTGATTGTATTGATATAAATCTTATCGAAATAAGTGACACCCAGGATTTTTCTCAGAGATGCTGTTAAAGAAAAAACTGTCAACCTTCTGACTGATCAGATTCAATAAATCAGACCTTTTGGAGGAATGTTCTAACAGTCTTCCTGTGAGTCTGAGAAGTACAAAACCATATCGGAATAAATCAGACCATATTACAATCAGATCTCTGACATGGCTCCCTACTGCATTACATTGATTCACTGAATTCGCCATTATGACATTATACCACCCACACAGTGAGCCCTTTTGGCAGACTGAGTGGGCAGAATGGAACAAAAACACACACACACACACACACACACACACACACACACACACACACACAAGCCCTAACCCCATCCATCATATGTGATATTCATAACAGATATTACCAGAATGTTCAGGAAATTCCGATTTCAGACAGAGCCCCACTCCCACCTACTGCTGCGAACAGAGCACACACAAGGTAGCGTATTTATGAGGAATTATATTATCTCAAAACAACAATCCAAAAATGCTTAACGCAGAGGCCATTTTGCTGCAATTAGCACTCTAGCCAGCTGTCTGTTGGGTTAAGATGTTGCCAAAAACGTAAATGTCAAATAAATCCTGACGCTTTACATTAGTTCATATTTTGAATCTTTCTAATGGCATAACGAATCAAGTCGATAAAACACGCAGCATTTCAATTATTGTAGAGAAATACCTCAGATGGAGGTACGGTAATCCCCCGTTTATCGTGGTGGTTACTTTCCAAAACCGATAAACGAAAAACTGCGAAAACTCCACCCCAAAAATGCAATTTTTTTTATTGTTTTAGCCGTAAATCATCCTCTCACACACTTTAAACACACACAGAAACAATTGCAAGAATATATAGCGAGATGGATTGTGTGTAAATTTGTAGAACTACAGTACACCGTATCACATTTATAGTGAGGACATGTACTGTACAGTATACAGTTCTGTAGTAGCGTAGCCTATGCGTAGTTTCTCTGTATTTATACATTTCATTATTTCAACATAAAACTCAATAAAAACAATTCCCTATAAGTTTTTTGGTCTATGGTGCTATCCGCAAGAGACCGTGAAAATCAGCCAAACGAATTAGTTATGTGGCAAAAGCAATTTTGCGCTAAACCGGGGGTGCGAGATTCCAACCGTGGTAAAGCGGCAGATTACTGTATTTGGACTATACTTTAATAGGCAAACTTCTAATTAGTCTATTAGTTATACTATATGGACTATATTGGGACACTTGATTTTCCCATTCATATGTGGTTCTTCCCCAAACTGTTACTACAAAGTTAAAGGGACACAATTGTACACATTTTCCCTTCGCTCAAACTAGGAGACCCAAACCTGTTCCAGCATGATAGCACTCTAGCCATCTTGAACTTTTGCATAAGCTCAATTGCAGAGATTCAATCCAATTCTAGCCTTCAATACCTTAAAACATCTGTAACTGGAGCAGAGGTATCAGATGCTCTCCGAATAAAAGATTAATTTAGATTGATTTATTAATATTGAAATCATATTTCGACTGATCTGACGCATTGGTTGTATAGTTGGCACATCTGCAATGTTTTTTTTTTCCCAATTTTTTTTCCCAATTGAATTTTCCCAATGAAAGGATTTTGAGCAGACTAAAGTGGAATGGAAACTGCCCAATCCGGCTACCTTGACCTATAGATCCTCACTTCCAAATCATTGATTTTCTTCTCGTTTCAGATATCTTTACAACAACCACGACAACTGAAGTACCCAGGAACCCATCAGTGACCATTCACGATGATGAGAAGGGCGTCGAAGTGACTGAACATACAGGTAGATCACCAGAGTCGAATGAATAAATATAAATCTCAGATTGGATTGGTTTTAGTGCAGTGCTGCTACTTTTACGTTTATTAACAATGTTGATACCGTAGCATTGTAGTATTCTCAATTCTGATTAGCCAGGAAGCATTACGTTTAATTGAATGCACTATTCTAATAACTTTAGTCTCACATAAAGAAACTTAGTACCTTAAAGAGAAAGCGATAGACAGCTACATACGTTTAATGGAATTTCCTTTAAGTTTTAAGCGTTGCAAAAAAATATATATTTCCGTTCAGTTCAACCAATCAATGATTTTCAGACGAAATAGAAATACATCTGAGGGCTGATTTCCGTTTCTGTTTATTGTTTGACTGATTTTTATCAACTGTGGCAAATGAATGCATGAAAAACCACAAGATGAACAAGACTGTTTAATTATCCATTCTAAATATAAGCCAGATTGATGTAAAAAGTGCATCGATGGTGTGTATTCCTTAATGTTTTTCAGATAATGTAATGAACATCGCTTACATTGTCCTTCCTACGATCCCTCTACTGCTGCTCCTGATCGTAGCAATTGGAGTTTTTTGCTTCAAGCTGTTCACAAAAAGGTACGTTTTTTTTTTTTTTTTTTTTACAGTTTCTACGTTACATTTCAGGGTTAATGTTGTAATATTACATATACAGAAAGAACTTTATAGGAAACTCAAAGAATGATGGTAAGAATGGGGGCAGAAATAGACAATATGGCCAAAAGTGTTTGGAAACTTGACCATCAAACCCACCCAAAGAGTGTCTAGAAAGCCTTTGTGCACTTTAGCGTTAAGGTTCACTTCACTGGAACTAAGATGACCAAATCATGTTCCAGCATGAGTGTCTCTGTGCACACAGCAAGCGCCATGAATATATGGTTTGCTAAGAAATGAGTGGAAGAACACGAGTGTCCTGAACTCCTTTGGGATGATTTGGATTATAGACTGCACTCCAGGCATTCTCAATGTCTGACATCATTAATAGTATGTCTAAATAAGAGCAAATTCCCTACAATGATGTTCTGAAAGCTTGTGGAACGCCTTCCAAGAAGAGTTAAGGTTATTAGATCATCATAAATGGGACCATTAATGCTAATGGTTTTGGAATGGGTACATATGAGTGTGATGGTTAGATGTTGAAATACTTATAGCCCTACTTTTAATAATGATTGCTGTATAAATAAAATGGTAAATAAATTACCATATACCATTAGGGTTAGGGTTAGGTTTAGGGTTAGGCCCCAGCACCACCAAGCACCACCAAGCTGCAACCATTGGGCCATAAGCAAGGCTCTGTGCTCTATTGGTGCTTTTTAATGGCCTATCCTAACATTGCTTGGATATGTGAAGAAAGTGTGATGTAATATATATGTGAAGGTGGTAATTCAGTGGGTAAATTGTTGGACTCTTGATCGAAAGGTCATGAGTTTAAATCCCAGCGCCACTGTTGGGCCCTTAAGCAAGTTCCTCAACAATCACTGTAAAGGGCGTTTACTAAATGGTGTAAATGTAAATGTTGGCTTTGGTGTGACACTGCATTTACTCCCTCGTTTTAGAAGAAGAAAGCAAACAGAGATTCCTGCAGATAAGCATGGAACCTGGCCCCCAGGAGAGCGATGCAGCAGCCCGAGTCCAGATGTGTACAACGTGATCAGAAGGCAGCACGAGACCGACCTGAGTGACACCCGGCCTCACATCAAGAACTCCTCGTTCCTGGGCTCATCCCCAGACACACCGACTGATGAGTATGACAATCTTGGAGGCCAGGACACGGAGAGCGGGTTCGTCACGCTGGCCAGCACCGAGAGTGGCTTCGTCACCAATGACATCTACGACTCCTACCAGAACCGTTCCAGCACGAGGTACCAAAGAGAGCACAGCTGGCTGGATAACGAGCTCTACAGCTACTGAACAAGACTTTGTGTGCGCAGAATATTCGTGACAAAAGAGACTTTGGATCTTAGATGCTCTAAAGGACTCTGTGTTTATGGGAACCTCGATGAAAAACAGCAGTCAGATTGTCATCTTGTAATTCGAATCTCTGATTTAGTCTCCTATGGTAGGCAACAACAACAACAACAACAACAAAACAAAGTCTTAAATCATGTAAGGTCCATGTTTCTGGAAATCCAAATACATTTGAAAAGACTTTTCAGGAGATCAGGACGCTTGTATTCGCATGGAATGGTTGTAAAAACGTGAAAAATGCCAATGACTTGACTTCACAAAAGATTTGCTCGAGAAATCCTGACTTGATTTGACTGCTTGATAAAAGTGGGATTTTACAGACTTTTGACTGCTATGCGCTATTAAAAAAATCCTCTCCGTTTTTTTGTATGTCCAATTAAGGTCTTCAAAATTTTCCATGTTTCTCAGATAAATTAGTGGGAATAGTTTAATTAAATCGATGTAACGGGACTGATATTTTCTGTATAAAATTGTTCTGTATGTGCTTGTGCCTCATCTTGTTGGTTTGCATGGCCCAGTTACACTGCTTTCCCTCTTGTTGTATATCAGTAGCATCAGCCTTAAGCATTCAAATGTGATCCTATGGTGCTGACCTGTAGGCCTGAACCCAGAACCAAATAAACGTCTTGCTCTTTCTGTCAAAAGTACCTTGAGATGTGATCATTTTAATGAAAGATCTATTATAATGCTGACTTGAATTCAGTGTTTTCATGAGTTGTGCTATAATCAGTAATGGGGGCACTTAAAATGTTGTCTACTAAGTGCCCTTGGAATTGTCCATATCTCCTGGTCCTAATAGAAAACAGGCTCCCAACCCAGTGGTGCATAAGAAAAGCGTTTCGCCTGTTGTCCAGAGATTGAATCATAGCGATGCCTAGGGTGGTTAAAGAGCTCAATTAGATATGGTCTTTGGGTGGGATGGGCATTTCTTTCCCCCTTTTTCCTCCCTCTCTTTCTTTCTCTCTTTCTCTTTTTCTCTCGGTCTCTCGCTTTTCAGAGTTGCAATGGCATTAACCAATAATCGGCTCTTGTATGATGAATGAAGTGCGAATAGCCATTCTAAGACTTTCCCTGTCCTTATTGTCCTATGATGTCTTCAAGAACAGCCTGAAAATCCATGAAGAGCATCTCGAGAACTCTGAGGCTAGATTTGTCATCTGTCATCACTGGCTCACTTATTAGGGATACGTTTATAGGTAATTATGTATAAATTCGAATTTGATCACTTGTGTATCTTTGTAAATCTGCTTTGGGACAATGTCTATTGTTAAAAGTGCTTTACACATAAAACTAAATTGAACTCAGTGGTAAGAGGTTGGATTTTCTGATTGGAGTTCAAATCCCAGCATCACCAACATGCTACTGCTGAGCCTTGAGTAAACTGGTCCTCAACTGCTCAGTTGTATAAATGAGATAATCAAATGAATAAAGGTCGCTCTGAATAAGGGGCAAATGCCATAAATATTGACGCAGAAATGAGTGAAAAATGTGAAAGGTAGGCGTTCGTGTGCTCTCTAAATAGCCACAGGTGTAAAGCAATACCACTGCGGACCAGCAGGTGGAGACATATTACACATTACATTCCCATACAGCGAGTTCATATAGAACTTGTAGAAGAAACATTTTTGAGTACTTTATTATAAATCCCAAATCCCAAAGAGAAATCGTATTTTTTTTGCATATTTCAGCTTGTTAGGAAGATTGATTCAGAGCACCGGGTCAGCCGGGGTACGGCACTCCTGGAGCAGATAGGGTTAAAGGTCTCGCTTGAGGGCCCAACAGTGGCAGCTTGGTGGTGCTCAGGTTTGAATTCTCAATTCTACAAACTGTAAGCCAGAGCCTGAACCACTGAAGCACAAAGTTTTGTGGAGATGCTGTGGATTGAATTAAGGGCATTAAACTCCTGACCTTATGATTAGTAACCCAGGGCATTAACCAATGAGCCACCATTGCCCCCAAAATATTGTGATGCGAGGGATTGATCCTGGGACATTTAACCACCAACCTTACAATCAGTACCATGAACCTCCACTAACCAAAATATTGTGGAGATGCTGAGACTTGAACTTTAGGCTTTATGATAACTAACCCAGACCCTCAACCACTGAACCACCATTGCCCCATAGCATCATGGAGATGCTCTGGTTTGATCCACGGGCATTGAACCACTGAACTTATGATCAGTAACCCAGAACCACCACCGCCCCAAAACATCATAGCGATGCCAGAGATTGAATCAAGGGCATTAAACCACTGACCTTATGACCAGTCACCCATATCCCTTTAACCACCACTACCCCAAAAACATCATGGAGATGCCTTCAACTTCAGACATCTAAAGGATCTAAATAATTGTAATTGGTGGCTCATATACAGATTGCAGATATATGGGGTGGCAAAAATGGTGGTCAGGGCATTTGAAGGAGAATTTATGGATTGGAGAGAATCTGACATTTTGCACAAAATTATTTATTTTATTTATGATTCATTAAATCTGCTCAAAGATTGAGGTCTAATCCAGTGATCTTAACCTCATTAATAATAATAATAATAATAATAATAATAATAATAATAATAATAATAATAATATAAAGGTTATATATCTGAGCCAGTGGTAAGAAAATGGAGCTTCAGTGTTAACGCGCGCGCTGCGCGCACTGATTGACGTACGAAGCGGATAAGGTTGCCTTGGTTACGGACTGTGGACCGTTTTAGACCACGCCCCTCTACCCCCCCCCCCCCCCCCCCCCCCCCCCCTCCAGTTCCGTTCGGTTGCTGCCCAAAAAAAAAAAAAAAAAAAAACAACAAACAAACGGATCTTTCGCGCACTGACGTCACCGCCTTGCCGCGAGCGCCGGGGACAGCGTGCTTCGCGCCGAGCGCGAGAGCCGTGCGTTTCCGCGCGCGAGCGGAGGGGGACCCGGGAACGGGCAAACGGGACCGGAAACCATGTGAGGAATGAACCGAACCGAACCGAGACCGGGCTACAGAGTTACAGCATGTGCGTCTGAAATACTTTGATATTTATTTGTTATTTATTTATTATAATTATTTAAAAAAACGGTGTTTTTTTTTTTCTTTTTTTTTTTGGACGCACAGGTGCGCGCGCTTTCTTCCCCGCGTCCCTCCGTTAGAATAACCGCGGCAGAGCCATGAGCGAACCGGAGCGCAGAGGCAGCCAGCGGGCCCCGGTTCGGGTCGGGTTCTACGACATTGAGCGCACTTTGGGGAAAGGGAACTTCGCGGTGGTGAAGCTGGCCAGACACCGGATCACCAAGTCGGAGGTGTGTGTGTGTGTGTGTGTGTGTGTGAAATTCTCCTAACAAGCATGCAAACCCTGAGATCATACTGTGAAATGGAAACTTTTAGTGCGGTGAGGGTTACAGCTGTCCAAGAGTTTCTGTTGGGAAAAGTACCAAAGGAACCAAACCAAACTAGTTTTTTTTTGCTGGAGATTCATTGTTGCAAGATCTACTAATCATCTACTGTCAGATCTAAAACTGGACTACAGCAGAGGATAATGCAGATCTGTTCCACGCTCCAGATGTTCCTCTGTATTTGTATTTAAACCTCAGACTCAAATTACAGAAATTGCTTTGAAGGTGAAATAAAATATGGTATGTAGGAAATATCAGAACTGTTCGTGTGTTGTGTGAATAATTCAGGCTCTGACAGTTCCTCAGCCTCAGCTTCATCATTCTGGTTCATAACTGGTGTCTAGAGAGAGAATCTTATCTTATGAATCGTCTAATGAATATATCAACAGTGACCCGATTTAAAGCACTGATTTTTTTCAGTTTACAAGATTAGTTGTGAATGAATGCTGATGTTGGTATTGCGTTGAGATTTCGACATATATCCCAGATTGTTAGAAGGTTGGGGGTCAAAGCATGGGGTCAGCCATGATAATGCAGTGCTGAGGCTTGAACGCTGACCTTCAGATCAGTAACTCGTACCATCTTTCCCCATTGAGTTTGTAAAGGACTTGTCTGGGATTTGAGTGAGGGATCTTAGCACTGGACCAGGTTATGGGTTAAGGGCCTTGCTCCAGGACCATTGGCAGCTTGGGGGGGGGTCAGGGCCACCTTTAAGTTGTGTTAGAGCTTTACTTTAAAAGCCGATTAAAGCTACACCACATGACGAGACAAATCCTTGAGTATGCTTTGGTACCTTGATTTTCGTAAGCGCCTCTAGATGCGTATTCGGGTGGATAAATCATTCCTTGTGCCAGGGGGAAGTTTGTGGACGGGCTCGTCTCACATTTGACTGAGGGATTGCTCACAGAAGGTTAAGGACATCGCTCCAGGAACAAGCAGCAGCCGCTTGGGGGTGCTGAGGCTTGACCTTCTGATAAGTAACCTAAGGACTTGACAATTGTATAAAATCTGAGCTTGTCCAGGATTTGAACCTGGGATTTCTGGCACCCTAAGTGACAATCATAACCCCTAGACCAGGGGTCACCAAGCTTTTTGAAACTGAGAGCTACTTCTTGGGTACTGATTAATGTGAAGGGTCAGTTTGATCTGAAATAAGAAATTTGCTCAATTTATTATGTTATTATTAATAATTAATGATATTCATCTATGTGAAGACACTGATCATGTTAATGATTTTTGACAATAATTATCAATATTGATTTAACAAAGTAGGAAACCACTATTTTTAGAAAAGGCCCGCAGGCTACTCATGTGGTCCTTGCGGGTGTACCATGTTGGTGACCCCTGCCCTAGACCAATAAGCCACCTTAAATTCACGGTCTTTTAACAGCTAATACACCACAGGCACATTCCCAGGTCAAAGATGCAAACTAAAGTAGAAAAGGATATGAGTCAGCTTTGGTGAATCCAAAGAGAAGTTTTCCTTGCGTTCTAAATCGAATCTGTTGTAAATCCAGTGTTTTTTTTCCCCAGTACTCAGTACAGTAAAGTTTATGGGAATTTAGGGGATAGAGGAGCTCCACTTCCTTTGTGCCAATAAGGTGTGCAATAGTTCAAGTTATCTCAGTTTATACACCTGATCGGGAAGAGGCATCGCCTTGGACATATTCATCAGGATCAGATCACGGACATCCTTCAGTAGATTGTATAGACAATGGACTTCTGTGAAAAAATTGCTTGAACACGAGGAAATCACACACTGGATTTTATAAAATGGGGCGCAGAAGTGTGAAACAGTCCCATATGAGATATAAGGTTACGTGAAAACAGGTCTTTGGAAATAGCAGAACGAGGATTGATGCATTACTGCTTCTGTGGTGCATGAGTGTTTCTAAAGGTAGTGTTTTTTTGTTTTTTCTCTTGTCTTTTTTGTTGTGTTGTTGACACCATTAGGGAGGCAGTTATTTAATACTCGTGTCCAGACGATGATGGTGTACATTTAGTTTTTTTTTTTTTTTCAGTTCAATCCCTCGAACCCTTTAATGCCATGGCATAAATCTTGGATGTGGAAATAACAAATTGTGTTAACGCATGTGGTAATCCATTGCATCCCCATTGTATCAGAGCCCATGTTGAGACCTTGTGGATGAGTTGTATGGTTTGAAATTGTCATAGGTTGCAAATGGTGGTAATTAAAACCAAAAAAAGTGACCAGTTTATTAGACTATTTTCATAACCAAAAAAAAAAAAAAAAAAAACTCTTCGGGTTTCTTCAGTCTTCAATCTTTGGGTCTCTAATAATAACTGTTGGTTATATACAGTAACAGATGCTTTAAACGATTGAGAAAACATGACCTGTATGTGCAAGTCTATGTTAACATCTGCACCAAAACATGTGCAGGTGGCCATAAAGATCATAGATAAGACCCTGCTGGATTCTGCAAACCTGGAGAAGATCTACAGGGAGGTGGAGATCATGAAGCTGCTGGATCATCCGCACATCATCAAGCTTTACCAGGTGACAGTCTTATTTCTTTCCTCCTATATATATATATATATATATATATATATATATATATATATATATATCTTATCCTCATGTATATCACTCAACGTGCAGGTGGAC
Organism: Silurus glanis; assembly: GCA_014706435.1. Classification (NCBI taxonomy): domain Eukaryota; kingdom Metazoa; phylum Chordata; class Actinopteri; order Siluriformes; family Siluridae; genus Silurus; species Silurus glanis. Next base: position 4,279,222 of record JAAIIK010000078.1, read on the forward strand.
GAGAGAACAACGTTTCTTTCCAATGTTACATCAAAATAGCAGAAACCAAAATCATTTCAGTAAAAGGTTTCAGAATCTCGTTTGTTTTATGATAAAGAAATTTGTCCAATTAGGCCACATTATGATCTAACAGAACTCCATTATGTTACCAGCCTAACAGGGGCTCTTGGAGGAACATCATATTAAGGTGATAATTATTTTATGTAATAAGCCTTGCAAGTACATAAATGATTTTTTTTCCCCCAAGGGAGCAAAATTGGCTTGTGCTCCAACCGTGGGAGAGACGCAGTGACCTCTTTAACCATGTCATAGGGATACTGACCAATCATGGGCATCTGTGAGCTTATGAGAAGAGCAGAAAGCACATCAACTTTCCCCCTCACCGGTTGGGAGCTCTGATGTGATAGCCAAAAGCTGGCTACTGGATCGTAATTGGCAAATGACCAAATTGAAGGAGAATGAGAACAACTACATATAGAAAAGGCCCAAATTTCAGTTTTCACCCATTTACCCTTAACACAACTAAAAGGTTATTCTCTGACACACCAGCTACATAAGTATTAAGTTCATACCATTGCTCATAATCACTTCCCAGGAAAGCAAATTCAACACGAGTCCAGCTGTCGTGGTGATTTGCTTATAGGTCAGCGGTGATCGGTTACATAACGCCGATAAGGGCCGGATGCTGGGAAGTCCAGAACTGACCCTCTTAAAGCCGTGTTCATGTACAGTTTAGTCATCACACACTTATGGATCATTGCGATTCCATAAAACGCACCAGATTCAGCGACAATGCGCTCGAAATTCTGCTGCGGATCAAAGCGCCGGCTGCCTCTAAGCCTACAAAGAGGATTATGATGGATTCGTGGTTTTTAGAGGTCTTTTGTTCAAATATATTGGAATGCGTGCAGGCCTTAGCAGGCAATATGATGAAACAGTGAACACAGAAACCTGACAAAAAACAAGACAAAGAAAAAAAAACATTACATTTGTTATATGGGGCATTTATTTATTTTGATGGCATGGCTTGGCTCTATTTGACTTGTCAATTTTAAAGTGACATCAATCAAACAAAGTTCCCAACTGATTATCCTAAGAGGAAACCGATAGCCGTGGTCTTCCACAGACTGATTTAACCCCATCAACAGGAAGTGGGGTCAGTCATGTATTATGGCTGGGGCTTAGACAATATAATATCCTGATTTTATATATATTTTTACACAACTTCGATATTTACACGGTTTTATTATAATGCATGTATTTTGCAATGGGAACAAATCAAACCAGTGTAATATTAATAGAGCAGTGGTAAAAACTCAAATTGTGCCTGGGCCACACCTTTTTTTTTTTTTTTTTTTTTTTTTTTGGAGACTTGGAGATTTGATTTTACATATTAAACGTTATTAAAACGGAAAGGTTGTTTACCGATCGCTAAAAATGATGAAATAAACAATTTGAATCATCACTGTTTTCACCTGAAATGAGTGCATCACGTGAAAGAATTTGAAAGAAGGGTGTGATTCGAATCTGCTTTATAGGTAGAGAATGGAGTGCAGGTTATATATACACTGGTTTACAGGAACATTTAAGCGTAACTTTTTGGCATGCTTTGGAGAACGTCCGGTTCCCACTCACAAACTCCACGATCTGAATGCAACAGCTTTCTGATACTACCGCCTAGAAAGAAGTAGCGGTCATAATATCACGATATAGAATACGAGCAGCAAACTTTGCCCAAATTTTGCATGACTATTAGCGCATGGTGTTTATCACTTTTTTCCATGTTTCCATGTTTTCTCCTTTACCATGGTGTCAAAGATTTTTCTCCATTAAAACACGAACATCCAAACAAGAACTTGTGTTTCTTCCTGTCCAACAGGTCATGGAGACAAAGAACATGCTCTACTTGGTGACGGAGTTTGCCAAAAATGGCGAGATCTTTGGTGAGCACTTACCCCCTTAAAAGTCTTCTAAAAAGTACTAGATTTAAATTTTATTTTTGTCAAGTTGGCATGTTCAGAATTTTGTCGCTGGACCAGACCACACATGCAGTCACTTCGCCATCTGCTTGCACTGGGTGTTGATCCTCCTACAGGTCTTCCAATATTATAATGGGCACTGAACAGATGCCATTTGTTTATCTCTGTTAATTAGTTGCGGCACCCATAATGGAAAAAAAGGGACAATGCTTCTGAGCTTCTCTCTTTGCTTAGCCATTTATGCCTACTGGCATCACTCTCATGACGACATGACATCTAGTGGCTGAAATGCAAAGTACACTCTCACCCTTTGATTTAGTGCATAGCTATATGAATACCTAGCCAGAAGATTCACACTTAATGGAAGTAGTCAGTTTGAGGGTAAAAGGTTGCTTTGATTTTACTAGTGTAATAAAACCATGTTGAGAGTTTTTTACACCGAATAGTGGATATAAGAGCCAGATAAGTTCAGTTCAAAAAGAGAAATACACCCCGAGATCGAGGTCTCTTCGGTCGTGTACTAGTTCGTATTAGTGCCGCGGGCTTTTAAGCAAGCATGTATCACACTAGAACCGGTGCTAACATCAAAGCGAAGCATGCTCCTGGCGCACGTCCCAAACGGCAGCACAATAAGCCCTGCCTGAACAGGGCGTCAAGAGGGCTGATCATTATCAAAGCCACGTTTTGTAATGTTTCAGCAGGTGAGAGCCGTAGGGAATAAAAGCGGTTATCCAGTGAGGGTTTAGCCCACCGTTTGCCTTATTTATGATGCGCCGAGCAGACCAGAAGAGCGAAAGGGAACTTAAATGGCGAGTCCAAAAATAAGCTGCTAACTTTAGCCTCCAGGATTCCTGTATTACATCAAAGACCACCAATCTCAATTTGGTCGATGGCTTGAAACGATAAAACGCCTCCTCCAAGCTTCCCTTTGTTCAACCAGAAAAAGGGTAGATATCCCATGGATGCCCACAAAAGTCATTATCAGCTTCAGGAACCCCAAGCGCAATCAACGCCACCTCGTTTACTCATGACAGCTTCCACTATAGGTTCAGTAAGTATGAGGTGACATGTCACAAAGCTGCTGGAGGTCTAAAACTCCCTCATAATCCTGTCCAGCTGCTCTGTTCTCGGCTAACAGTGCAGTAAGGAACAAGCTTTGTCATCACATCCTTATACAATACAGATGTCTTTCAACTGAACACACCCTTCCATTCGCATGCGCGTCATTCGTCCCTGCGATGATGCACATGCAGCCGAAATGCACACGTCTGCTATCTCTAGCTTTATGCTGACTAATGGAAAGCTGGTTTTTCATCAACACCTCCGCACTGCTTTTCAGAACCAGGCTTTTCAGAGAATTTTCTCAAGAACAAACATAACTTCAGGTTAAAACAAACATGAGTGACGACAGCTCAGCTTGACCGACATTTTTTTGGGGTTGTGAAGAATGAACTGGTCTCAAGTGTGGGCCAAAAATCAGTTTATGCTATGCTTATCTGCCCATTTGGCTACGGGTATATAAGCAAATCAGGCCTGTAACAAAAATAAAACGTTTCATTACATCATCTACCACACTAAAGTAATAAAGAAAACTATAAACTTTTCTAGAACGAACATTATAAAATACCCCCAAAGCTGTCAGGTGCAGTGGAGGTGCAGTGACTGGCCAGAAGTGTGACCACATGGTTCACTAAACAACCAAGTCGCCATCATCTGAAAGCAAATTATGGGAGAGGTCAGTTTTTATGCCATTGATGCTAATTTGAATAATCACAATCAGATTGTGGACATTTTCAGCAAATTGCTAAGAACAATACCAAAAATCAGTGGTGGACACAAACCATGTACTTGAGTTAAAGATACACAAAAACTTCCTATTATCATTTCTGTCACAAGACTCTTTGCAAAATCAACTCAGTATATGTGAAAGGCTTTAATGTTACTCTCAGCACACCGATCTAGTCCAAAACTCTCTTTTTGACTTACTTCAAATGAGGCCAAGGGTGTTGTGGCGAGTCAGGAGTTTCTTCCATCATTTATTCCTCTCAAAATGTTCTGCTTGCTGTTGAACTGACGCTGAAATGTATGTTCCACCAAGCGCCAATCAAACCAAGTTAAAAACAGAGCGCGCCCTGCTACACCCATGAAACTGGCATGCGATGACACCCGTTTCTGCAACTGCATTTCCAGACTACCTGGCGACCCACGGGCGGTTGAGTGAGGCAGAAGCCCGGAGGAAGTTCTGGCAAATCTTGTCAGCTGTTGAGTACTGCCACGAGCGCAGCATCGTCCACCGAGACCTGAAGGCTGAGAACCTGCTGCTCGACGCAAACATGAATATCAAGATTGCAGGCAAGTAGATGCCAGAAAATACATGCTTGCATACATGAATCGCCAATTGGCCTCACTCATTTGGTACAGAAGGAATCGTTGAAAAGCAGAAAGGTATCGATCTAAAGTGGTATCCTGCTGTTTTTATCTCTTGCCGAATGCAGTTCCCCTGAAATGCCTGGATGTGGTTTAATAAAGAGGCGTTTTGGTATTAGTGTTTTATGTCGTCTTGTGTGGTTGCTAAAACTAAAACCCAGCTTCCTTCAGGCATTCCTTAGTTCAAACCTGATAACACACTTAAGCATACACCAAGTGCAGCGAGTCTCTCAGTCACTCCGGGATAACATATTTACCCAGTGACGTCAAGTGGAAGCAAGGCCAGTAGCACAGAGGAATGAACTAATATTCTCTGACATCAAAGACACACACACACACACACACACACACACACACACATACACCCAGGGCTGTAAAACAGTCAGAGATTGGTGAATCACCAAGCGTCTCACAGTTCATGTAAAGATAGAAAGACTGGAGGAAACAAATGATTATGATTATTTGCAATACTTGCAAATCCATGATTAATGGATTAGGCTAAACAGATCACGACAGAACACCGCTTCGAGATTGGTTATCCTGCTGTTCATGACTTTTCAGCATTGCTTGATGGGTGACGTTGGTGGATGCTTGCATCTACGTCAATACCAAATTCCTTATATGTAAAAGGGTTGTGCAGAGATTTCATAGATTGCGCCCTGACAGATGTATGTTATAGGTGCAGTTTTAAAATTCCTTTGGCACAGGCCGCATGCATCTGGTAAATGTCCATAATCACACAACCCCCCCCCCACCCCCATCATCCCAACAGATATTGGCTTATATTGCCAGATATTTGCCAGAAAGTACTGACCTACAGTCACAGTAAATATAATGTTGCTTAAAGGGTAGAATTTAAAAAATTGTAAATGTAAAAAGAAACATTTGAACCTGCTATTGGAAACTGAACGTGCATTCTAATTTATTCCTGTAGCCTCCTGCATTAAAAAAAAAGCAGATTCTACTTTTATGGCCATCGATACCCAAGAACAAATATGAATAAGGTCATAAAGGTTATTCACCCCACCACAGTTTTAGCAGTAATATGATTGTGTTATTGTCTTCGTTAACCAGTCAGTGCACTGCCAGTTTATTCAGCTTATTCACACTACATTCTCTCGCCCCACCATTGAACCTTAAGTGTGGATAAAACTTGTCGACTCAGGGTGCAGTGACCTTTCGCGGTCGTATTTCAAGTAGTAATATCCCCCCCACCAGCTTTCACTTGGCTGCCCTTTACTTCCTCTCTCCCACATGTTCACCTGTTACATAACACAGGCAGGCTGTGAATGGGCTTCTGGAATTCACCATAATTGCATAATGTCTGCATTATACGCTGAGGAGGATAAAAGGATGGCGGAGCCCATAAGCATGAGGCAGGGATAAATCCTGAATTGCCAGCAAGTGCTTTAAAAAAAAAAACTTTTAACCTTGACTGTTTCCTCTGACTTATTATTTGAATAAATCCACACCAGGTCTGTACTGCTGTCTACCAAGGATCGTAAAGTTTAGCTTCAAATCATATACAGTAGTCAGCAGTAAGGGATAAAATACAAAGGGGCAACTCAAAAAGCCACATCCTTTACTAAAGCTCGTCCTGCATTTTTCTTTGTTAGTCATTGTCTGTTTACAAAGTTAGGCGATCAAGCGGACTGTTTAATTTTTAGTTTAAACAGAAACTATTTTGAATAATTAGATCCTTGCTTGCATTTTTCACTTTCGCTTGCAGACTTTGGTTTTGGGAACTTCTTCCAGCCAGGGCAGCCTCTGGCCACGTGGTGTGGCAGCCCACCTTATGCGGCCCCAGAGGTGTTCGAAGGGCAGAAATATGAAGGTCCACAGCTGGACATTTGGGTAAGAGAGTCTGTACCATTAAGATTTGACACAAGTTGTGAAAATTCCATGTCCAATGCATGGGCCACACTGTAAAGTTGAATCACCAGTGAGCTTCTGACAAACAAGAGACGATGGTATTAAAATCAATCATTGTCAGTAAAACGTCACACAGAGACTACGGAGGGCAAATACACACTGCGGAAATTACATTTCGGATCGATCAAGGCTACACTTGTGCCAGTGTTTTGCACTTTGTCAAAGACAAAATGAATTGTGTGTGTGTTTTTTCTAAAAAAAAAAGAGTATGGGGGTGGTCTTATACGTGCTGGTGTGTGGTGCATTACCATTTGATGGTCCCAGCCTGCCTGTTTTGAGACAGAGGGTCCTCGAAGGCCGCTTCCGCATCCCGTACTTCATGACTGAAGGTAAGAGAGTTAGTATAATGCAAGCAAACTAGGACATTATTCACGGCCCTGTTAACAGTCTGTCCTAATGGTCTGTCCAGACTGCGAACACCTGATCCGGAGGATGCTGGTCCTTGACCCGGCCAAGAGGTTAGCACTAAGCCAGATTCGTCAGCACCGCTGGATGGTGCAGGAGGTCCCGTCACCCAAGCCCCAGCTTAACCAGCAAGGCGTGGGAGAGCATAGCGAGCAGGTCCTCCGTCTCATGCACAACCTCGGCGTTGACCAGAACAAGACTGTGGAGGTGAGGCTGACTTTTAGATTGCCAGAGCATCGCAGAATTCATTGTTTGTGGTTGGTAAAAGATTTGTTTTATTTAAAGGTAGACAGTTAGGAAATGATGGTTGGAAATTTTCTGAAGAACTATCTAGTGGACGTGAATTAATGTAAAGTTTTGGTCCGAACAAAATTATTATTCTGCAGTCTCTCCAGAACAAAAGCTACAATCACTTTGCTGCTATTTATTACCTGATGGTGGAACGGCTCAAGGCCCACAGGAGCAGTTTCCCTGTGGAACAGCGACTCAATGGTGCCCAGCGCCGGCCAAGCACTGTGGCTGAGCAGACTGTCCTCAAGGTATTTAAATTCTGATCCTGCACTAAATTCCAGTGGTTCCTATTGCTATACTGCTGTTTAATTTGATTTAGAATGTGACAAGTAACACGTCTAAAACAGTTATATCATTAACATCTATGCAATAAAATTGAAGCTTGTCCCTCTCACAGTCTTCTGTTCCAGCGACACGCCACCTGCGCTCACCCATTCTCCTGCAGACCTCCGCTGAGACTTTCAGCTTCACACAAAGCACTGCTTCTCCAGAGAAAGCCTTAATGGAGGAGGAGGAGGTGGCCACTCCCAAGGTCAGTGAATATTTTCCCATCTACTGCATCTCCAAGCAAGGCAGCAAGTGCAGGAAAATTGTCCAACACTCTACTGGTGCACGAGTTAGTTTTTTTAATAGCCAAGTTCCTCATTTGGGCACCGCTGGATGACGCCAGCAAGGGCTGTTTTGTGTTCATAAAGTTCCTCCACCACTGAACCACCCTCAACTCTTCCTCATGACTCATCATCAGCGGAGCCCTGCACAGACATCCTAAAATAACAGCAGCGTACTGACGGCAGCTAATGAAAAGCATTTGCCTTCTCTGCCTCACTCTGTTTCTACCTTGCATTATGTTTCATTGCGGCCAGGCAAGGTATTTAAGTCCCGGTTGAGAGATGAATTCAAACATTAAAGCTTTTTGTGCAGGGTAAAGGACAATGAAGAGGCACACCGGGCATATGTTTGAGTAGAGTAATTGCAAGCAGGAAATAACAGTAGGATCTGAACTGAGTGGGCCTCTTGTTCGAGCTGGTCACTTAATTGCCACTGCTGTGCCAGACCATCTACACCGAGCATGTGCCAGCTGCTTTGACTAGCACTAGGCGGCCCACTGGCTATATCAAGGCACTTTTTCCCTCTGTATCTTTCTAGCCGTCCGTTAGAAAGTGCGACTACACGTCACCTTTTCAGCTAAATCCGGCGGTCGCCATAGCTACCGGGTATTTCATTCCTGGCACTATGGTTCAGCCTTTTCATGGATTTTATAAGCATCAGACAGTTTCCCTCGAAGGAGTACTTTTCTTTACCTCTCTTTATCAAACCAACATTACTGGTATTTCTAAAGATATAATATAAGTCAGCCTCAAGCAGAAGAATTTTTTTTTTTTTTTAGTTTAGCCACAGCATCATGTATACGGTGTGAAATTGTTATTCAACCTAGTTTTACAACCTAGAAATGTGAAAGGTTAGCAGGGGGGCGTTCACTAAAGAAGTAGATGCCGACCCCGCAAACATCCCGAACCATCTAGAGACGTTCCAGCGCCAATTGGATCCCACTTCATGTGGAGTTTGGACACTGGACCTCTTTAAGTGTTTAAAGGCTCTGGCATGAAGAAGCTGGTGTTGGATCTGTGATGATCGCAAATGTTGAGCTTTTTTATGAGTTGCTCAGTAGCTCCTAGTTTTATAACCACAAATGATCTGTATAAGACTGTAGAAAGAACATTACTCATAATCTTACATTCCAGTCCTCATGTTAGTTCTCACTCTCCAGTGTTCTGTATTGTTTAAAGACTATAATCACACTCTTGATATCACCCAAATGAGGATCGGTTCCCCTTTTGAGTCGAGGTTTCTTCCTCATAACATCTAAGGAAGTTTTTCCTTGCCACAGTCGCCGTGGCTGCTCATCAGGGATAAACACACATCGTTCACCTGAACTGTTAAATTCTGTAAAGTTGCTTTGGGACAATGTCTGTTGTGAAAAGCGCTATAGAAATAAACTTGACAAATGAAAAGTGGTGTAAACCCTGTGCTGGGAAATGGTTGCAGGCATAAATTGTTTGCATTTTATTTACGTGTTTCGAATATAACAATTTGTCATATTTGCTCACTGTGCGAAAGTAGTTAACAGCATGTTCCCCAACAGTCCAGTGTTTGTTTGATGTGATGCATACCAACCTTTGTTTTTATTTATTTATTTATTTTTAACTCCACTAGTGTTTGTGTCCCCTCGCCAGGTGGACGGCTGTCTGTTGGAGCCTCTGCCCCCTGTCGTGGCCCATAATGCCAGTGGCTCATTTCCAGGCACTGTCACAGAGTCATCCATAGATGAAGGAATTGAAGCTGAAGACGAACAGAACGTCCACTTAAGCCAGTGCAGACAAACACTGTCAGAGGGCACCAGTCAACTGGGCACAGTGTCTGCCTCAGGTGTGTGTACAATTTCACAAAGCAATAAATTGGTAAGCGAACAGAGCGATAGATAGATTGAACAGATAATGGCTAGATGGTAGAGAAGGATGGACAGATGGATGAATAGATTGGTACTCCTAAGGATGCATAACTTAATACTTATACATAGGCATCTGGAAAACAAGAGAAATACTAATAAGAAAATAATACTGGAATGATACTGTAATAGAAAATAAAAATACTGGTGTATTATTCCAACAGGGAAGCTCCTCTCCATGGGATTGAACCCATCTCTGGGCAGCATGGACTCAGAGTATGATTTGGGCTCCACACACAGTGACCTCAGCCTGGCTGAGGACCCTCCGCCCCATGGAGGCACACTTATAGTGATGCCTGCCAGTCAAGCAGATTCCACCTTCCCCTGCTTGATACCTTCTAATCCCAGCCCCCAGGCATTAAGCCCAGAGGAGCACAAGGCTCATAATCATTCATCAGTCAGCTTTCGTGAAGGACGGCGAGCATCAGACACTTCGCTTACACAAGGTACCGACTTTATTTTCATCATATTGGCTCTTTACAGGATCTGCATCTGTCATTTGCTACTTTCTCGTTTGATGCTGCTATTAAAATTCGTGTCGGTCTGGTCAAATTAGTATTTTTTTTTTTAGCTTATTGTCAGATTGTATGAAGAACCCTGTTGTGCCTCCATTTCTCAGTCTACAACACATTCAGCCTGGGTCTCCAATTATTCATGAATAAGTATAAATAAATAGAAAAAGGTCTGATTCATTCCAGTTGTAATCACCTTTTGTTTAAGTCATAGAAAAGTATGATTCTTTTTTTTTTTTTTTGTTCAGATGCTGTAATGTAGTTCCTACGATCGTTCCTTCCGTTTTCTAGGTCTGGTGGTGTTTCGGCAGCACCTCCAAAATCTTGCCAGGACCAAAGGAATTCTAGAGCTGAACAAAGCCCAAGTGGTGCTGGGATCTGGAGATGGAGATACTAGTTTCCAGCTGAAAAATATCGATCTTCAACAGCAGGTTAAAACCAGCAGCATAGTCCTGTTAACAAATGCAAATTGAATCAGACATTTTCTGTCAAGCAGTAGATAGATCTAAAAAAATGAACTTCAGCTTTTGGCTGCTCCTTGAAAATAATGAACCGCTATTCTTTATTTGGTCCGCAGGGAGAAGCACATCAATGTCGTGGTGGAAAGGACACAGCGATGTTCTCAACTAAAATGCACCCCTACCTGCTGTCTAGACGACAGTCGCTGGAAACACAGTGTCTTGCTCAGAGGCTGCAGGTATTGTCACTCAGGATGTTACCACCTAACTGGCTTTCTGTGAAGGGTATACATTTCTATTGGTACGAGTATTAGTTCCTGGTAGACAACATGCCTCTTGTGCATTCTAATGCATGTTTTTCCAAAACTCACCTGACGCAAAATGAACTTAAGTGTTCTATTTGTCTGTTTTGCCAGAGGGCTAGTCTTCTGGCCAGTGGTGCTGGCAGTGGGCAAATGTTCTGTAAGGATCCTATGCCTCGTACCCTGGAGCAGCAACTACAGGAATACAGGTGAGGAGTACAAGAACCTTCTCTCCTGTGCAACATGACAAGTTACTTTCCCCAAACAAAACAATACTTAATTTATATGCGTGTCATTGTGGAATTTATAATTAAAATATATAATTATCTCCAGACTCCAGCAGAAGAGGCTCCATCTACAGAAGCAGTCTCATCTGCAGGCCTACTTCCATCAGACTCAGCTGGCAGAGGACCGGTACCCGCACGTGCAGGATCACGCCGATACCGCTCTCGTCGGCCCGCCATTCTCTCGTACACCTCCGACCCTCAGCCCGCTCCTGGAGCCTGGTACCCCCTACCAAGAGATGCACTCTGTGCCCTCAGATTGTGAGACAATGGAAGCTCAACAAGGTGGTTGTGTTCTGGTGAAGTGAAGCTCTTCCTTTTCCAGCCAGACAACACTGGGGCTGGATCTCAGACAACAACAAAAAACAAATCAAAATAGCGTCAAGCTCTCATGGACAAGCAAAATGATGTGTTGTTGTTCGATCTTAATGAGACACATACACCCCGTCGTGATTCTAATCCCAGAGTATGGACTATGAAGGACTTGTTTAATCGACTGTAAGAGTGGCGTTTCTTTACAAAACTAGCTAGGAAAGCACAATAGAAACATGTTCTAGCAAAGAATCCGATTTGTGACTGTATAAAAAGCAATATGTTCTTCCTCAAAAGGCAATGTTAGGATTATTAAATTTTTTAGTTTAGTTGGAAATTTAAGTTCAAAGCTGTGGCTATATGGCTATAATAGTTTATTTTTTATTTTAAGGATTGTTATACTTTAATACACCTGCCCCTGACCACCAACTGAAACTAACCTCCGAAAGCTTTTAGTCTTTCAGAACAGTGGGAGGATCCTTTCTGTCCATCAGTCAAAGGGGTGGGTTATGTGATACATGAAAGTTCACGTTTAATTGTTTCCCATTTCACTAAAATGGTGGCTCTAAATGCTGCGCTCTATTTGAAGTGCCTTTCCACCGTTTGGAAAGTATAATTGGGCTTTTAGGCACGTTGAGACGCGTCAGACAGAAACTTCCGTCGTACCGAGCGATGTGAAATCCACTAGTCGCTACAAATGACCGCTAAGCCAAACAATGCTGGCAGGTTTGTTTCATTTAAGAGCACAACACACAATTTTAATTCACATACTAGTTTATTCAGTATACTTTTATACTAGATATTCTGTTCAGTACCCCTAGGAATAGTTATACACTTATTGACTGCAGCCCATCTGACGCTGTGAGCATCATTCCACCTGTGTGTCAACAGGAAGTGGCCAGAATAGGAACTGGCCTGAAACAATTAAATAGATGAAGCAGTTCAAAAGTAAAAAAAAAAAAAAAAAAAAAATTGTTTGCCGAATGTCTATGTATCCCGAAATATATTTGGAAGTTCTAAATCTTTTTATATAACATTTTTAAGACTGAGTAATCCTTTTGTCTGAACTTTAGAATCAGAGGAGTTCTGCATGTCGTGACTGGTACACGAATAGCTGACACAGCAGCACTGAAGGCCCCCAACTCAACCCACCAACCCTCATTTGAAGCACAAGACAAAAGGGGGCTGATTGATTACGCATACATGCAGTCAATAACTGTATATCAACAAAGCACCCACAAGGCCAAGGAGTCTAACAGGAGGCCATTTCAGATTCAGAACTGCAGCAATTTTTGTCAGGAAGTACAGAATTTCATTATTAGTGTCATGGGCCTTTTTTTTCCCCCTTGTGAAATAATATTAATATTTCTTTTTAAACAGAACTCAAGCCCACTATGATTTAGAAGATCTATGAAGTATGAGAACCGAATCCCTAATGGCATCTCATTACACCCATACACTTCTGCTCCCTATATACTGTAGATAAGAAAAGGCTTCCATCACCTAGATAGTGAGCTACACATTGAATATTATGGTTACTGTACAAGAATATTTACCGTCCCGACGTATAGTAGCAATACGGAACTTTTCTGTAATAGTTATAAAAAATAAAAATAATAAAAAAAACCACTTGAAATCGGTATTTGTAGTGAACGTGTGTTGACTTTTTCTGCCAGTTTCACAAAACAAAGCTCTCACTAAAACCTGGTAGAATTTGTAGTCGCACTTTTGTTGCCTTTCACTTTGTTGGAATTAAACGTGAAAGACACGTAAAAAAGAATTGTTGCGTCTTTTATTCTCCACCCATCCGTCCAGTCATAATAACTGACGACGTGTAGATCAAATCTTAATCCAAACCTCGACAAGCAACCTGGTCAGTCCAAAGAGGACAACTCGTATTTTCCTCCTTAAGCTCTGACTGACCCCAAACCTAATTACAATGACAAACCCCTGGACATCATCATGACTGAGAGGAACTCTTATTATAAACCCTATAATACCTTCTACTTCAGTGAGATAAAATCATTAGACGTTTAGCACTGCAACACCAATGACGCTCAAAGCAACACATTGAGTTTAGAAGCTTCTAATCTCCCTGGACGTCTCTTGGATCATATAATTTGGTCATGCATGAAACTATGGTGTAGTTCTGAAATATCCATTTCTCCTTATATTGCTACATTACTCCATTTCCTTTACACCGTCTGGACACTTCTATTTGCAGAAGCCACTCGGATGCTTGTTCAGTTGTTGACTAAAGTACTGCAACTTAACATTTCCATGTGCCATCAAACACCTGCAGATAATCCGTAATCCAGATGGATAACATAATCCACCTTTCTAAATTCTCCCACATCACCCAAATCCTGTTCTCTCTCTACTGGGTTCCTTAAGACGCCCACGTCACAACTTTAAACGCACCTTAAAAAAAAAAAAAAAAAAAAAAAGACACAACCAAACTAGATGAGACAAGACCATCAGGTACTTATCAGACCCTGCAGTGCGGTCAGTTTGGAATTCTTGCATGTATATAACCTATGTACAACATTAATGACAGAAAACCTGCATTTCTACAAAACTTCATCTTTCTCATCAGACGCACATCTGCCTAACATTTAGCTGACAGGAGGCTTCGAAGGCAAAATGAGAATGGACTTAAAATCAAAGTAGTATTTATATGGGGCCCAAATCAAGCTGTTTGCTTCTGTAAATTAATTTCCATTTTAACCTCTCGTGGCCAGCACTCCATCTATTTTCTGGTTGGCTGTGTGCAGTAAAAGGTTACCTGTTCCCCCCCCCCCGTACCTCCAATTTTCCCAAGAGAAGCTTTTTGAAGGGATCATTAAATGTGCACGCATCGCATGGCCAAACAAACCGCCAGGATCCAACGGTCTTCCTTTAAATAGACACGCAGAATGACACTCCAAAAAGGAGTCGTGATGCACCGGCAGCTGGCTGTTCATCCCCACACACAAACACACACACACACACACACACACACACACACACACTTCTGAACGTACAATGGCTTCAGCAGAACAATAGCTCATAAGCTTTCACTGAGCTCGCTGTACCTTGCTGCTGAAAAAAGCAACAATTGATCTCTGAAAATAAATTGTTCATGCTCATCATGGTGACCTTTTGCTACAATTCTAATCAGGAGTTAAAAAGGTGCGTTTCTAATTTAGTCCACTGTATTTTAATCCTTTATAAAAAAAAAAAAAAAAAAAAAACATACATTGGTCCAATTTTTCATTTATTTACTTTTTTTTTTTTTTTGCAGGGGTGGGGGGGGTGGGGGGGGTTAGGTGTTGATGTTTCCCAAAAAGTGATAAAATGTTGTGAAAAAAAACAAAAATCTGGTTTGTGTCAGATTCTTTATTGATTCTGTATGCCGTTAGAGGGGCAGCATGAGTTCATGTTCATATAAAACCGGAAAGCACATCCTGACGACGATCACGGCGACGAAAAGACGACTGCGGAGCGTTAAATTTTTTCAGCGTATCATTGGCAAAGCGACCACATCGCATAGGGAGCGTGTAGCTTGAAAGTGGATTCGACCCGTTACATTTATCCTGTTGCTAATGAAGCTCTCCATTTTGCTGCAGATTTCACCTATGAGCAAGGAGGGTTCATGCGGAAGCTTAGGAATAAAGGATCAAAGTATTGCGCAGATCGGTTTAATATAAACGCACGAGGGGGAGGCGTCTGATGGAACAGAACGTTCTGATTTATACATTGGGAAGAAATGTCCTCGGGATTACTGATACAACAAGAAAATATTTATAATGGTCCCTTTTTTTTTTAAAAGGAGAAGCAATAAACCCTTCTAAAGGTTCTGGCGGAGTTGGATAGCACGCGGTGTGGTATTGAAACAATTCAGCCAACGCTTTGAGGAACCAGAGCTTGAAAATGATTCGTAGCTAAGTGACAAACCGATGCTAAATGCTAACACCAGTTCTGTCAGTCCAGACACCGAAATGCACGGGGGAGGGGGTGAGACTCAAAGCAAGCCGTGCAAGCTCCGTATGCATGCACACGGAAACTATAGGGTATAGAGTTATAACTGGGATTTTTCTAGGTCATTTGTCATCATCATAAGTTCCTCCAAACGACAACCAGCTACACGGTCTGGTAAATATGTGTCACAACAGTTCATTTAGTAGGACAACATCTAAAAGTGCTGCCAGTGAGGGGAGATTAGCACATGAAGAAATGCAAGCTAATTAAAAGGTATTGTGTGAAGATACTGTAACATGTAAGTGTGATTTGTACATCCAACCTCCTACCCCCCCCCTCCCCTGCTGTAATTAGAATGAAGGGTGAGAGAACGAGATGTTTCAGGATCAATCGAAGGCTGAGAGAGAAAGGGGGGGACAGACACTCGTTCCAAAATACTGCGAAAAAGTGGCGCTTCCTCTCCTGCGCTTGTGCACCAGAGACAAACAGAACACGCCTCCAATCTTTCAACAGTCCAATGCGTGATCCTGGAGGACGATGATGATGAAGGTGGAGGTCAGCTTGAGAGTGGGGAGTTCAGCAGGATCTCCGTTAGGCCAGGGCAAGAACTAAAAAAAAAAGAAATTAGGATCACAGATTAAAGTCACCGATCCACTTCGCCCTAATAGGCCATAGATTAACTGATGTACTACTTTTCTCTCTCTCTTTTTTTTTTTTTTTTAAAAACCCGTGTAGCTCTGACTCACAATATTTTATTTGCAATGCCGTTCTTATACTTCAGAGGAAGTGTTGTGAAATATGAGTGTAATCACTGATTGTAATGATGCCAAAATATGGGTAGGTGGACCATGATGGCTGGCAACACAGCTTTATAATGTTAAGCAACAAAGAAATTTTGTGTATTTTTAAAGAACACACTTTTATAGAAGTTATACTGCGTCTTATACAAGTCAAAATTATCTTTCTGGCATCTGTAGATGTAAAAAAGTAGTTATCAAAATTTTTAAAAATAATTTCAGCACCAAATTAGCCAATTAAAAAAAAAAGCAAACATTAGCATTAAAAGTTTCAAACATACATATTTCACGCTTACCACTTATGGCCTCTTGGGCAAAGTATTTGACGTCGATATCTTGGTCTGCAGCCAATTTCTCGAGCACAGGCTTTACCTCGGTCTGCAGAGAGCTGCCGAAATACAAATGAGGAGTTACGTGAGAGTCGAAGCAACACAAAGAAATACGTTCGTGTGGTGAAATACGTACTTGCTGTCGAGAACAGGGCCGATCTTCTGCAGAGACTTGGCCACGTTGAAGCGCACGTTAGCCACCTGATCGTTAGACATTTTCAGGACGACGGGGAGCATGTGCTTGGTGGTGATCTCCTGGCCGCACGCCTCCGACAGAGCCTGAATAAGACACGTGTGTCAGTGCTTACGTAAACTGGCTGTATGTGTCGTATCCTGTAAGGGGTTAGTCACCGGGCACTCGGCTGTAGCAATGCAAAAAAAAAAAAAAAAAACAATGAGTCACCAAGAGACTAGAGAATGGAGAATGGAGACCTACTCGAATTTGAGCGGACCACACGGGTTCCTAGAACTGATACGAATTCCAGCTAAAGGCGCTAAAGCCTTGGGGCCGTTGCTATAGCGACCCAAGGTGAGTCAGTGAGCGATTGTGTTGGCAAAATACGCACGTTGATGCAGAAGAGTGTGGTCATGCGATGCAGGTAGTTGGGGTCATTGGCCATTCCCAGCACTTTGGGTACGATGGTGTTCTGAGCCCACTCGGCACCAAACTTCTCCACCAGCTTCGTCAGGTTGCAGGTGGCTGCCTCTCGGATGGCGTATACTGTCACACATACACACACTGTTTAGCAGACATGTTCATCTCATTCCACTGAAGCTTCATTTTATTTAACTTCCTGTCTCCGTTGTCAGTGCTTTGTAATTGTCAGCATGTAATCTGCCACAGAAGCATCTTCAGAGCATATATGCTTTCTGGTTTAGTAGTCACGTGCCAGCCTGTTTTTTTTGGGTACCATTAATGTTGAAGGAAAGAAGGGAAAGAACTACTGTTTATATAATACATGATTAACTTGTCTCTACTTTACATCATGTCATAATGCTTATCATTACTCGCCATCTTCTCCCCTAACAAACGCGTCACCATTGATTTATTTCAGATAAACATTTTCATGACATCGCGCATAACGTGTTAAATCATAACTGATTTAAAGGAAGGACTCAAACACAGGAAGCTCTACAGTTGCTAGTTCTAAAAGAAAGTGCTAATGTGATAAGAACATGGACCTCACAATGCATGTGAGTGTTTATTAGAAAGCAGAAAGCACATCAAGTCAAACTCTTTGGGTTTACTGATATGTGTTCGGAGGTCACAGAGTTTACTCACCATGGTCGACAAGCCACGCCATGCACAGGGAATTCAGTTTCTCGTCGAAGAACTCCACACCCTATAAACACAAGTGATCCACGTCACTGGTGTAATCACCACTGTAATTACCATTAATGGTATAATTAAGCATAAAATAAAGCTAAACTGCGGTAGACGCTTGGGAATCAATGTCAGTCTTCTTCTGACAAAGTGGGACTTACCAGCTGGCCAGCCAGGAGTGGCATGTATTCAATGATGGCCAGCCGCACCCTCCACTTGGCGTCTTCTGCTAGCTCTACAATAGCGGGAAGGAGAGACTGGGAGAGCTGTCGGATCCCAATGACCTCATTCACGCAGTCCAAATTAGAGATTATGTTCAGACGCACCTCTGGACACTGGAAGAGACGGAAGAGGATGCTTGTCATTTTGAGATGTGAAAATAAATTTGTGAAAAGCTGAGGGTCAGGTTCATGTTTAAAGACCTGGCTAAGGAGGATAGATACAATATACACGCCGCAGCGAACAAGAAAAGATGAAACGAGAGAAAACTGCACGGCACTCATCCATTCATCGCTCACTTCAAGGCCTGTGGAATCAAAGGGTCCAGTTACACAGGACTGGGGATTAAAGATGACGCAGAGCTCCTTATTGAGGCCTGGTCTAAAGCAACCACACACACACACACACACACACACACACACACACACACAC
>JAAIIK010000078.1:4297700-4327617 GCA_014706435.1 Silurus glanis
CACACACACACACACACACACACACACACACACACACACACGCTGTAGTGTAGTGATCTGAAGTCCTTACCTCATCTTTGAGCTGAGCCAAAAAGAGAGGAAGCAGGTGCTCGATGGTGTTGTCCTTTCCCAGAATGGTCGACAAGCCCATGATCACGGAGGCCAGGGCTGATTTGACGTGCTGATTTGTGTCTGAAACCAGTTCCTGCAGACAGGACTAACTGTAAATCATCTCTGACAGCTGTAAAAATCAAACTTCCACATCCCCCACGTCTCAAACCACCGTCGGTAATTAAGAATAAATAAAATAATAATACCCCTGCAATTAGACATGTACGGGACTTTAATCGAAATTATAGAGGACACCGGAACACAGCCCACATTAAAGGGCAGCAGGGAAGCTGGAAAGCCTTTTAACAGTGACACATCTAGTTCAACTTTGTTCACGTTTCAGAGATGAGTGTGATTCATATGATTAACCTTTCCTAAATAATGTCATCACAATTATTCCTTATTTTTCAGCTTCAAATTTCACAGTGAACTATCCAACCAAGCTTATCTGGTCATTAGATGGATTACTTTCTTTATCCTAAAGGGAAATAGCTTATATTATAAATAAAGTAGCTAGATTGAATTAGTATATACAGCCATGAATGCCAAAGACCAGAGTTTCATCTGATGTCTCTACTCTGAGCCTGAACACTGGGCTACAGCACGCTGGGTACCATCACTTATCATCACGTAGGTTACAATAAGTTACACCTGGTTTACAAAGTTACATTTATAACTTTTTTTACGTTGTTCATTTATTGGCAAAGCACAGCGCAATATATAAAAGTGGACATTTATTATTCAAATAAAATACAGGTATGACCATTTTCAGAGATTTTCAGAGATTTCTCAAATCTCACGTGAATGTTATTGTACGGATCGTCTCAAACTTTAAAATCTAAAGTTTTAATGAGCAAATTCTTAACAGTTAAATAACGGAGGTTTAATCGACAAATGCGTTAAACTTAATTTAATGACTGAAGAATGGACACTAAACCACTAGTTTTGACAGTTAGTTTGACTCTCTGCTAGTCAAAAAGTTGGTGTTTATTTTAAAAAAAAAGTCTAAATCCGTTGTTGTGGCGAGACCAACTAACGAACGTGCTATAAAAATAAATAGCGATGCGCTGAGCTCAGTTTTTAATAGACCGTATATTCCAACGTTACCGGTAAAGATAAGCAGGGCGACATCTACTGCTGCACAATGTGAAAACATACCAACTGTTCCAACATACCAGCCAAATCCTCATTCGGTTAATTTAAAGGTCAAGGTTGACACGCCGGCAGCCAGACTAATTTGATCTCATTTACGTCTTACACGCTTTAACCAGGGACAGCTGCTGAGTCAGATGTTAGCTGCTAGTGGGTGTTAGAAGACGCTGAATGTGACAGATTGGACAGAGGACGCTGGCTGTCCATGAGCTGCGAGTTCAAAACGGTTTAATCTGCATGCACGTAGCCTTTAGAGACGATAAGTCTAGTGACCCAGACAGCGGTGACTGAATGAGTGCCATACCTTGACGCAGGGAAGAATATGATTCATGATGATGGTCTCTCGACTGTCCTCCGGGAGATTCTCACAGAATTCTGATGACCAAAGAAAGAAATGCAGTGGAATGAAACAATGGACGAGTGATTGAATAACAGCACTTTTTGTATCTAGTAAAAAAAATAAAATAAAATAAGTAAATAAAATTGAGGAAATGGAATAGTTGCAAGGGCAGCCATACCTTTGACCTTATTGGCAGCAGCAGCTCGAACTTCAGCTTCACAGTCTTTGAGAAGATTCTGGAAGGCTGGCACAAGGTCGTTCTTTGTGATTTCTGGACCTACGGCCTTTTGTAACTACAAGTTCAATAGAGAGGGGGGAAAGCTATTAAAAAAATATTAAAGCAGCAAAAAATGTTTATTAAAGCAGCAGAAACGAATTTATTGAATAAATAGTATTAATACATTATGCAACATGTTTTTCAACAACCGGGTTTCAGCAAAATTTGTTTCATGCAAAATGACAAAGAAAACATGATAAATTATCCATTTACTTCATTACTGCTTATTATTAAGGTCAGTTGTAGATTATATTATAAATATTGTATATATTTGCAAAAGCATTTGAAAAAAAGCTTCCTTGTACCAATCAACCCTTTTGTACTAAATCAGGAATCTAAAAACATCTTAAATGACTTTCATGCTCACCTCAGCGAACTTGTCCGCTACCATATAGCGCACCCTCCAGGACTTGTCCTCGGCCGCCTGGCGCAGTGTGGGCATGACCAGAGCTTCCAGGTCCTCCTGGGGCAACAGCGTGGCGATGCTCACACACGCCTCCACAGCCAGGAGACGCACAGAGTCCTGCAGAACATATTCACAAGGAAAGAAGACACATTTAGGACATCAATAGAATGTTCACTGAGTCTCTGCAGCCAAGTCTGCCTACGCTTCGGAACATTGAGGATCTAAAAAGCGGTGCATTTATGTTTTTATTACGTGTCTGAAGAAGTCACCTGCTCGTCAGAAGCCAGCGCGGTGAACAGAGAGATGATGTCGCTCTTGACATAATCCAACTCCAACACTTTTGCGAACTCGCCCAGCTTAGACGCAGCGGCGCGACGGACCATCGGCGTATCATCAGAGCAAAGGTTTCGGAAGTGCCTAAGAAACAGATCTTTATAATAAGCATGCCTGGGTTTCTTTAAAAAAAAAAGGGCAGATACAAGCAACATGGTGAAATATGATCAAAATCTGAGGCTGTTCATTATTGTGCTGCAAAACAAGCCGATTATTAGGCAGGTACATGTGAGGCACCGAACTGTGCGTGTACGTTCTGTGCCTACGTGAGAGAACATAACTCTCCCATACCAGCAGGTGGCAGTAGTCCGAATTCGGCATCCAAACAGGGAATCCGGAAGAAATAGACCTATATAAAGCAAGCAGCGTCTACATCTGCCGAAATCAGCTAACGGAATTTTTACAAATCACGTCTGCTAATTAAAAAAAAAAAAAAAAAAAACAAGAGCAAGATTGGCAACAAGCGTCTGCGAGTTCCCCCTGTTAACTCCATCATTTGTGTTCATTCACTAATCTGAATAGCCAATAGGTCTCTTTCTTGCTGAATCAGTTGAAAAACAGCTGATGCCATCCGACTAGAGCCAACGGTGTAAAACACCAAAAGAAAAAAGATCGGCGCTCAAAAAAATAAAAAACCCACTCGAAATTGCCCTACGTTCCTTCGTACTTAGTCTACACCTACATTTTTATTAAATATGATCCTACTTTTGGAAGGGAAAATGAGCAACCTTTTGGAACTGATTGTCAGTGAGCCTTCAACCAGCTGGAGTTTAAGGCTACAGGTAGGCTCGGGTACCAAAACCTGCTAACAAGAGCACTGAATTTACTGAGCATGCCTACTGTATTATGTACTATAAGAATAGCGACTGACTGGCGAATCTCGGCTTTGACGGTGCTGGAGACCCGCGGGTAGCAGACGCTGAAGAGTCCGCAGGCTGAAGTGCGTGAGGTGAACCAGTCGCCGCTGGCCAGGCGTTTCACCAGGGGCTCGAAGTGCACCTCCAGGTCCACAGGCGAGTGCTCGTGGGAGATCTTCCGCAGTGATTCCACAGCTTTGTCCCGCACCACGGTCTCCTCCACCGTGGCCAGGCTCTCCAAAGGTGGCTGAGGAGAAAATCACGTTGGCTACGATGAATTATGATCAGAAGAGCTTTCAAAGCCGAAAGGTAAGAGGTTTGTTTTGGCACTTACAAGGAGACAATGCACATATTCAGGGCCTCCGACCAGCATGGTGAAGTTGCCCAGCTGCTCAGCGAGGGCAAGGAGCACCTCATCCTCATCGTAGATAGTATCTAGAATATATAAACAAACATTTTTAAGAATTTATAGCAAGTTTTTTGCTTTTACGTGCAAGTTTTCTTCATGAAAAACACATCAGTGCACTAAAAACGTTTAACTTTCATATAAATGACATAAAAATGTTTTAACATCACGTGAGGAAGAAAAAAATCCTCAAAATCTTACCTGTGAGGAAAGGGAGAAGTTCGGTGCGTGTCCTCTCAACACCCAAGGCCAGGGCGATGGTGGAGAGCTTCTTAATGCTGTTCAGCCGCAACTGTTAAAAAAAATAATAATAATTATTATAAAAAATATATATACTCAGTTACCAGGTTATAAAATTTAACCTTTTGTCAACGATGAGTAAAACGCTTGGCTCATCTAATCGGACTTCTGAAGAGACGGACAATATTAAATCAGGGAAGAAAATCTTCCAAACTTCAGGTTTTCTTGATCCAAAGGCAAGCTGTTTTTTTTTTTTTTTTTTGGAAATGTGACTACTGACAGTTTTGTACCGAATATTACTCAGTATTATACATGTTTCCACATACCTCCTGTACCATCCTCAATGAAATAGTGCACACTAAATAATCCATTTAATAAATATTCATTATGCAACTGCATCATTCCAAAGTGCTGCCTAACCACATGCAGAGTAAAGCACTGAATCAGAACCCTTCCGTATGCGCAAACCCTCAGACGCTGATGATTGGATAACGTTGTGGTTATTGATCGGCAAAGAAAATCGGACGCCATCCATCAAACAGGGATGTTATTTCCTGCACCTTATACAGGGTTTCTGCAGGTTTCCCCAAGTCAAATGTAAGACTTTTTAAGACCATCAAGAATGAAATTTAAGACCTATATCACATTTAAAACAACCAAGGAAAAAAACAACAACAAAAAACATTCTAAAAGGCTGCAGGAGCATTTCGATGAGCATTAGAGGTAGCGTTACATGGACATCGGAAAATTATGACCCGTTTAATGATTTAAGCCCTGGAACAGCGAATTTAAGACTATTTGAGGCTGAAAAGTTAGATTTTTACTTTTAAAGACTCCGCAGAAATCCTGTTATATCCTGCTCCATTACTGTCCGATTCACAATGCTATCATTTGTATCAAGGAATTAAAATCATACGTCTCCAAAGTTGGAATCTATTTGCGATTTTTAATACGCCCTTCATCCATCCAAAGCCTACGTGTCCAAGCAACACATCCAATTTTATTCTCATGGTTTAAAAAAGCGTCGCCTCGGCAAGGTTTCCGACGGTCCTTGAAAACTGATGACTCCGGTTTGAGAGTAAGGGCTCAGTGTTATAGCCACAACTTTATTGATAAGTTGGGTACATTGATGCAGGTCACGTCTTTGACCTATTAGGTGGGTATAGATGTATATGGGTATGGTAGGTTCCCTGGAGGTCTAGTGGTTAGGATTCGGGACTCTCATCGCCGCGGCCCGGGTTCAATCCCCGGTCAGAGAACCAACCCCAGGTTGCACAAGCCAGTGCACTCTTAGTTAAATGGGGAGAGTTGCGTTAGGAAGGGCATCCAGCGTAAAAACACGTGCCAAATCGAACATGCGGATCATGAATACAGATGATCCGCTGTGGCGACCCCTAATGGGAGAAGCCGAAAGAAAGAAAGATGTATATGGGTATGTATGAAGGTGAGTGGGTGTGGTCGCAATAGTGTGGTTTTTCTGACGTGGATGAAATAGATTGTTGTTGGTTGCGTCATCGAGAAGTGTGATGCTCAATAAGTGGTGTGTAGTCTGAGGGCTGCTGCTCGCATTGAATTCATTGGATACAATTAAAGGGAAAGGCTTTCCTACACATGGACTTCTGGCTATCTCTATGTCCTGAATTGGTGTCTCATCTTGGAAGGCCCGAGGCTTGACCTGCGATCCTGATTCGATCTCCTTTGAATTTCTGAAGATAGACACCATAACGAGTAGACAAACAGCACGGCTTGCCATAATACATAAAAATGCAGCTCATTGCATGGATTCGTTAAGAAACCACATTGACATCAGGGTCCAAATAGAAGCATTGTTGATGGTGGACAACCTTTCTTTAGTCCTTCAGATTTATGATTTATTACCTCGTTGTCAGCAAACCCAGTTTGTGTCCATGTGTTTATGAGGGACATGAGCGGATGGACACTTCCATTAGTGATCATCACATAAGATGACATTATGTGCACTGTGCAGATTTGTTTTTGGAATGCAGCAGGTTAAGAGATGTTGCTGGTGCATGTCCCGGCCTGCCCTCAACCTGTAATGAAGCCCTGCAGTGATTCAGTAGCTACCAGTGCCTTATGTAATCCCAAGTGATAATGTTAGCCACTTTCTAGCAAGCTTTCTAGTTTTCACAAATGAACACCGACCACATAATAAAGATGTAGACAAATTAGTGCTGTGCATTTATAAATTAAATATAAACCAAATAATATATTGCTGTCTATACAGCTGGTTCTTCAACGGCACTGGACAGCTAGTTAGCTCGCTCGCTAGTTAGCTTAAAGCTAGCCGGCGCACTAGCTAGCTCCCAGGTAACCTATTTAGCCAGCAAAGCGTTTTTACTTTTTTCTCGTCAACCTAATTTTATATTTTAATCCCTTACCTGAACGTCTTCATTCCGTAATTCGTCAATAAGAACCGCAATGGGATATAAAGAATCATCTCCGTCGGCACCCGCCATCTTGGATTATGGTTGTTATGGACGGCGCTGGTTCGTGCTACGGGGTTTCCACGCAGGGGAAAGGAAGGGTTTGGATTCTACCGTACTATGAAGGATGCAAATGTAGTACATATGCGATAGACATCTATACTATGGAGTATGGAAGGGTGCGGTTCTGGGCGCAGCCAGGCGCAAAGCGGGGCGATTGGTCCGTGAGTGAGCGCGTTCCCCCGCAACCGAGCCCTAAATAAACCCGGGAGAGGGGTGTGTGTGTGTGTGTGTGTGTACTTATCCTATATTCAATAATGTACAGTACCATATAATACTGTACAGTACCGAATAACACTTATCTCTTCATCATGGCACCTGTTAGTAGGTGTAGTAGTGTAGTAGGTAGTAGTATATGTATTAGGTAGCAAGTGAACATTTTGTTCTAAAAGTTGATGTGTTCGAAAAATGAGCGAGTTGACAAAAGTGTGACGGCTAGACAACTGGGTCAGAACATTGCCAAACTACAGCTGGTGGCCTGTTCCTGGTCTGCGACAGGGTCATGGGCGGCCAAGGCTCATTGCTGCACGTGGAGAGCGAAGGCTGGTCTGTGTGGTCCGAACCAACAGACGAGCTCCTGTAGCTTCATTTGCTGAAGAAGTTCATGCTGTTAAATCATTATGAATTCATCCACAAGCTCAATTATATTCATGTGGATTTGATAGCTGTTTTTGCATTTCACGATTTGGTCACAGGTCCACTTTTAAGGACATGTACAAGATGGACTTTTCAAGAAAAGTTGGACATCGTGAGAAAAGGTCTTCCAAAACAGTTTAAAAGAGTCGTTAAGCTCTAGAAATGCTGTACAAATCCATATTCTGGCAAGAAACACTTAGTTAAGTAAAGAGACAAATACACTCCATCTTTACTTTAAGACATGAAGGTCGGTCGATTGGAAAAAATCTCAAGAACTTTACCTGTATCCCCAAAACCATCAAACGTAAGGATGAAACAGGCTCTCATGAGGACCGTCCCAGGAAAATAAAATCAAGAGCTACCTCTGCTGCAGAGGATAAGTTTATTAGAATTAACAGCATCAAAACCACAGAGTTACATACATGCTTCTCAGAGTTAAAGAGGCAAAAATATTTCATGTCATAATTTGTTTTCCAACAGGACAATGACCCCAAACACATTTCTAGGTTATGTCAGAGCTATTTGCCTAAAATGTAGAGTGAATGGAGTGCTGCATCAGATAGTCTGGCCTCCGCAATCACTCGAGTTGGACTGGAGAGCGAAGGAAAAGCAGCCAACAAATATTCAACATTTCTGGAAACTCCCTCAAGATTGTTGGAAAACCATTCCAGGTGGCTACCTTATGAAGCTGACTGAGAGAATGCCAGGAGTGTGAAAAGATGTCTTGAAAGCAAATGGTGGCTAATGCATGTATTTTCATGTTTATGTGCCAGAGCAAACATGGCATGCTTAGGATTTATCATCTCTATAGTCCACAATTCTGTAGACTGAAACCCACTGCAGAACCACCCATCACAGAAGCCATTCAAAAGCCAATAAAAAAAAAATCCTGATGCATGATCAAAATATGCATGGGCCATCTGTCACGCCATTCATTTGCTAATTAATGCTCAATGAAAACGCATCAGCCTTCATTATTCTGATTAGCGTACCCGCTCCAATGTTGGTCTTGATGTTTGTGTTTATTTCTGTGTTGTATGTGGATGGTGAATGATACTTATAGATTGGATATATTTGTTGGTGAAGCTTTCATGAGCACAGAGCAACATAAGACTCGTCCCTGATGCATTTTTACAACAAAGGAAGCCCATATCGCTTTGAAAATAAATAACGCTAACTAGCAGAACACCGCCTAGCTAATCACAAAAGGTTATAAAAAAGAAGTGTGTGTGAACAGAGCGTGTCCGGCTCCGCCCTTTACTTAGGAACTGAGTAACTACTGTATATACTGTAAAGTTTAGACATGTTTACATGAATAGTGTATTAACAAATTACAGTATACTACCCTATAATGATTTCTCCTGGGTAGGTAAGACCATGTAAACTTGCCTGCAACTTACAATATTTTCAAGTTACGATAGCGTCGTTCTAACGCATCTCCATCGTAAGTCTGGGACTACCTGTACTCGTGGAGATTTATTAGCTTGTGGTCTGTGGTCTGTTATGTGGATCTATGTTGTGTGATGTAGCTCTATTTTGTTTTTTTTGTAGCACCAGGGTTCTGGAGGAACGTTGTCTCATTTCACTTGACTTGACACGACATGACTTGAATTGACACTTGACTTTTCGACTGTTTTTTCATTCCACAATGGCTGACAGAGAATTAATTTGGTCTCATATACACTTACAAGGACATTTACAAGACAGACGTTTCAAGAAAAGTTGGACTTCGTGAGGAAAAGTCGCCCAACAACAAAGCTGCAAGCCTGTCCCAGCTGGGGAAGGGTTTGTCCGCCATTTTTAATTCAGTAGTTACAAGCGTTACCCTTGGCTCATAGCCTCTGAGGAGCGCTGCAAATTGTATTGCAGGCAATTAATGTTATTTTCAGTTTGTTCACTTTGGCGTTTGGAGCTACAGTGGGTTTGCAAACTTGAGTTGTCTATCCAAAGAAGAAAACTTTTGGGGGAAAATTAAAAGATCTACATCTCATCGCAACATCTCAAAAAGTGTTCAGGAAAAACGATACTCCACAAGGAAAAGGTGCAGAAAAATAGGGAAATATTGAAGACTGCTTGATCTACCTTGTTCAACCTTGCTCCACCCCTTTCCTCATTAGGTTGAGGCTCCAGACAAATTATTTGTAAGCTCAGGTGAGGTGTGTCACAGAGGTTGGCTTGAAATGACAGACATATGTGCACCCCTTTCAGTTGGCTTTTGTGCAAGAGGTATGGAAGCCTGTTTCCGCCACGGAATAAAAAATAAAAAAGGTTATTTTATCTCACAATTCTGACCTTTTTCCTCGCAATTCTGACTTTATATCTCACGATTCTCAGTGCAATAAAATGAAAAAGATTTAGGAAAAAATAAGAAAAAACAGGCAGTTTGCCTTGTAACCAGTAGAGGGCTCCAGAAACGAACTGCTCCTTGAGCCTGCAACAGATATATAAAGCAAATCAAAAAACTAGATTAACATCTCAATGCATAAGCGATTCCAATTACTTGTGCTGACGCATGCTGACTGCACCGGGTGGCTGATCTTGACTCGTATACAGCCGAGGCAGCATGCTTATCCCGCCTCGACTCTGATTCTCAGCAAAGCGCAGTACAAATGACCTACTAATGCCATATAAAGCTGAACCTGGCCTCGGGTATCGACTGCAGACTCACGGATATTAAAAATAATAATAATAGAGTTTTCTTTTGTTCTCGAGCGATTCAAAGATCTTTTTAGAACACGAATCCTACTCTGTGGACCTTCAAGACAATCTCTTTGGGGGGGGGGGTTCTCCACGAACCTGCTTGCACGAAAACATCTGGAGTCCATCAAGTCAACCTGATGCCTCAGGACCCCCAGCTGTCCTATTAGACAAATTATTTAATAAAAAACACCCCAGAACTGCAATAAATGAATCATTTGTCCTCTTTTTTAGGGTCATGACACATCTATGAAGAGCAGTTCATAAGGTTCGTAATGATGTTAAGTGGGGAGAAGGCGTGTATTTTGAAGAAGCTCCTGCGTCACCAGCGGTGGCATCAATGCCGGGATTTAAAAAGGATAAGAGTTCCCCACAGGGGCTTAACGCCTCATCAATAATCTCCCAAATCAAACACATACACACACTACGCTACACACCAGGATTTCTGAAACATTATGTGTGGATGTGTTGCTTGTGGGGCAGAAGAGAATCATCAGATATAGAATTAATGGCGAGACTCTGGGGAAAGGGGGCACTAATATTATGCTAAGAATATGCAAATAGGGCCAATTAGGAATGGCGCAAACTGGAGCAAACCGAAGTTTCTGTTACCACCCAGAAGTCCTGGATTCGTTTCTTTCTCTTTCGTGACAGCAGATCACCAACTATTATTCATCACCTTTAATTCGTTTATAGCTACTTTCAATTTACGTGAAACAGTTCAGTTCCTGTCACCAGTTACATTATAAAAGTTCTATAAATGGCCTCTCATTAGCTTCTCTCTTCTTTTATTCATTCAACTGATGTCACAAAGGCTTCCATCCTGAACACTCGTAACTGTACCACTGAGGGAGGCGTGAGCACAGTGGTTAAGGCTCTGGGATACCAATCAGAAGGATGGGGGTTCAAGCCCTGGATTTGTCAAGCTGCCACCCTTGGGGCCCTTAACTTCAGAGGTGCTGTATCATGTGACCAGTATAATGCATCTTTCCTTTCTTGTTTAATTAAAAATTAACCTTGTAGGCATCACCACCTGACCAATCAGAATGAAGAATTCAAGTGACCACTTTAATGGATGTGTAGACAGTCCTGATTTCTTCTGCTGTCTAAAATTGAACCAAACGAATTAAGCATGACTGTAATTAACCACTTAATCTGGATTTCATTTACGCTTTGCTGGATGTGGTAGAAAATCCAAGGAAGTTAAATTACAGCCTATTATGATCCTAGAAATGAAAACGTGAAAAGAAGCTTTTAATAAATATTTTTCGACGTGCTTGAATTAATCGAACCCTCCCGTGGCAGATCGAAGTTTCACTTTCCGTGAGCGATTTGTCGACACGTGAAATGCAAATCCTGTCTGCAGTGTGGCCTTTCTGCACTTAAATATTTGCCATTATTTAGGTTTATGGATCCAAAACAAGCACTCAACAAGATGCTCTTTATTCGACTCAATCACACACTGAACACTGAGACGACTCATTTCCAGGACGAGACATGACACCAAGAACACCGACATCCCGCTGATCAGAGCGACAGGAGGCCTGTTGTTTCGTCCTCCAAAACCTGGGATGAGGTCAGTTTATAGTCTGAGTCCAGGACAAAACGATGTGGAACGTGCACATGGGAAATAACCAGAGGTCCTTAAAGAAGCTGCTAAGCCAAAGGAACGTCGCCTCAGAAAGATACAGCAGGTAGTGTACGAGAAGGTGGGCGTGAGGAAAATGGAGGGATCTGTGATGGAAAAAGACGTCGTATGGAATGATAGGAGGTGGTCGATGGTTCCATGCTGAGATCACACTCACGGGAAACAGAGGGAGGTTTATTTTTCAGAGGTGCAGAAAATACTGCTAAAGGGAGAAGCAAATAAGGAAGGTAATAACGAGAAGGGAAAAAAAAAAGAAAAACTGCGATGAGGCATCAGGGCTGCGTTCGTCTCCTGCTGTGTTTCACTCGCCGTTGTTTCAGGATGACGTATCTGCTATAACTGGTGTACTGCTCGGACAGGAAAGGAACGAAGAAGGCCCGGTAGAACCTGGATGACCTACAGAGGAAGAGAGAGATGATCATCTCAATATAAAAAAAATTAAATCTATAAAAAGGTATTAATCTCTGTAAAGAATTCAATTTCGGTAGACTTTTTTTTCACATTTTTATGATGAAGTAATTCATGTCTTTAATGCGGGACTAAGGCGCCCCCTGTAGTTCGAGTGCATTCAATACAGGTACCAGCCACAAACCGCGGCATTAACGGCTTATAAAAAAGTACATACTTTGTACAAAGATACAAGTCTAATCTAACACACCGGCATGATAACGAGGTTACGTACAAAACATCTACAAACATCAGCACTCAAAGAGAAGTCTGGCAAAAACCAACAGACTTACATTTACTTATACGAAGAATGGAAAATACGCAGTCATTTGCATGATTTTCTTTGTCAATTCTTATTAGTTGTTTGACAGCTTACAACACTGACATTTGGTTACCATGTACTGTAGTTAAAAAAAATAAATAAATAAATAAAAAAAATAAATAAAAAATTTAACTAGATCGTAGTATGGCTTGTTTCGCAAAACTGTTTAAGGCGTTGATTCTCAAACTGGCCACCAGATGTCGCTAGAGGGCCGCATAAAAATTCTAGAATCTAGATGAAAAAAATAATTTAAAAAAAATTATATTACATGTATGTCAGGATTGTCAACTTATGTAAACTATGATGAATAAAAAAAATAAAAACAAATTAAAAATTGGAAAAAGAATCAATTTTACACAGCACACTATGCTGAAACATGGCCAAAACTTCTGTTGATGAACTAGTGCACAGAACGGTTAGCCATGAACATGCTGATAAATGGTGGTGCAGGACATGTATGAGGACAGTGTAAAAGCAGTGAAGTGTGCAGTAGGAACTGGTTTAAGGTGGAGGTTGGATTGCATCAAGGATCGGTTCTAAGCCCTTTCCTGTTTGCAGTGGTGATAGACAGGTTGACAGACGAGGTCAGACGGGAGTCTGTCAAAGCTACTATTTGATATATTTGACAGGGACTTGTATGGAGATCATTCCACATCATCTAAACCTAATAAAAGATAAAGTTAAGCAGTTCTTTTGGAAGGCGTCTCCAGTGGCAGTTTTTGGTGTGGACATGTTACAAAATCACAGCTGAATAAATAAATCGTTCAATTTGAATTAAATAAAACAACACACCGGTTTAAACACACCAACACACATCCTATAAAACACGTCAATTCTTAAAAAAAAAAAAAAAAAAAAAAAAAAAAAAAAAAAAAAAAAAAAAAAAGAAAAGCTTACTTTGAAGCATCTAGGAAAGGTTTTTCTGTGACGATGCTCCACTCGTCTTTGTTAGCTGCGTACCGCGGTTCCCGTGGGGTTTCATTGTCTGTGGCCAGGTCCACCAGATAGTGGCAGTGTTTCAAATCCACCTGAAGTAGAGAGAAACATAAGAAACTTCCTATAAACAAATATTTTTAACTAGTGCCTGCTGCAACTCAGTCAAAGTTGAACCCAATTTCAAAGCCAAGTTTGGACATATTTTGGACTAAAGCTACGACGATAATGAAAACGAGTAAAGGGTTTTATAAATATCACTTCAGCATTTGTACAGCTCACGTCTGAATCAAAAAGCTGCTTTTTGCTAATATCCTCAGTTCAACCAACACAAAGTGGCAAGCTTCCCTTTTCAGGGCACACTCACGTATCGAGACGGCTCCTCCAGGTTCTGGTCGTTCATATCCGTCGGGACGAGACGTGTAGCATCTGGAGCTGAGGCAAAGGGCTTCGGGAGCTGGCCTCTGAACTCCGACTGGACAAACTGGAGCTGCCAGCTGGAAGAGAAAAGCAACAACAAAAAAAAAAAAAAAAAAAAAAAAAAAAAAAAAAAAAAAAAAAAAAAAGAGAAGAGGAGTAGGACAACGTTACCAACGATGGTAATAGTTCACATTACTCAAGCGTCACTAGTCGTACTCACTTGTTAGGCAGGAGGAAGCTGCTGGGGAAACGATGCCACTCCTTACCCACACACACGCTCACCGGTCGGCCCTCGGGCACCGCGTGGATTGACGGTTCTTTGGCGATGCGGTGGAACTCGGGATACAAATCCAGGGGAGCATGATAACCTGTAAGCCCCCAAACATATACCTTATATCAGCAACTCTTCTGCAAATTCTCCGGATGAGGTAAAAGATAAGGATTTGAGAATCACCGCGGAAAAGAGCCACAGAACGGGAGAGAGAGAGCACTCCAAACAGAAGAACGGAGGCCAGAGCCAACCAGTTGGAGGAGATGGTGTAGTGCTCCAAACGATAGCGCTGAAACATGAAGTGGTAGCATTTCTGTAAAGAAAGAAAAAAAAAAATGGGAATAATTCAATTTTTGTGTAATTCTTACATTCTGTAAAGCCGCATCGAGTTTTGAACGGAAAAGTGCTATAGAAATAAATTTGAATTAAATTGTGTTTAAAACATAACTGCTTGAATAATTAAACTTTAGGTTAAAAAAAAACAAACTAACTTTTTACCACTAACGAATAGGGGCGTAACGTGTTTTTTTTTTTTTTTTTTTTTTTTTTCCCCCTCGCACTTTATTATTATTAACATTTGTCAACCAATAAAATTTGAACAACAGTTTATAATTTTTTAATTAGAAACAATATATAAATTTTTTTTTTTTTTTTTTTTTTTTTTTTTACAAATAAAATGGAATAAATCTCATTAATGAAACACATTTTTCATTACACTGATTAAATTGTGTAATTTGTTAAATCATTTTGACTAAATAAAATTTAATAAACTTAAAAATTCAATTAAATTGTTCTGTTCTAATTATTTCATTATTTCAGTATACTTTAACAAATGTCTTGTAATGTATTTTCTCCTTTTCAGAGACGCTAAAGAATCCATAATTCCTACACTGTCGTAAAAAAAAGTGGCAGTAATTTTGCGCAGTCGCAGAACAAACGCGCTATGGATATTTTTTACACGGTGACACTGTGCTAACTCTAGATTCTTATTTATACCTCTGTTGTGCATGTTCGTTTTTAAGTTTATTAATTATAAAAAAGCCCAAAAAAAACAGTGACACTGCGCTTAAAGTGCGAGGCGAAGACTAAACAAACTTGTGGTTCGCCACTTAATACGTTCGTGAGGTAACTCAAGTTGTAACCATGTTCCGCACGTAAAAAAGAATTGCATTCGGTACATGTGTGCACCCGAACCGAAAGCCCTGCACCAAAATGGTGCTGTACGAATACGTGTACCGTTACACCCCGCCGTGTTACCTGGAGCGAGGAAAGAGCCACTGCGCCACACAGGCAGATGAGGGGGTAGATGGGAAACAGAAAACGCTCCTCCTTGTGGGGACGTGTGAAGAAAATCAGCATCCACAGGTACATGGGGGACAGGGTGAGCCAGTAGGGACGTCCGAGGTTCTGCACTGCAGCACACGTGTTCATTCAAGACACAGTCAAACTGACACGGACAGCGCAGGGTACTTCTTTATCACTCACACACACACACACACACACACACACACACACACGCACACACACACACACACACAGCTTTACTCACCGTTGAACCGCTGAAGCAGACCCTCCATGAGAGCGGTGAGAGGAAGGGAGAACAACGCCAGCACAAACACAATGTTGAAGTTGAGGAACCCGTTCACAAAATAGTAGTGCCAAGGCTCCGTACCTGGAAATAAGGAACCCATAGCGAACTCAAAATTCTAGTTTATCCTGCATTTCTCTGGAAATTCATATTTCTTTTCCATCGTACATACTGTACACTAGAGCAGCTCACTTAAAGATTTAATCCAAACCTTGAAAGCATATCTGTAAAGAACACCAATGGTCTAAGTGTGTCCAGTTGTCCGGAGGTTCAACAATAAACGGACGATTGAACTACATAGGCTAGACCAGGGGGCCCCAAACTATGGCCTAGGACCCTCTGAACAATGCCAGAGACATATTTAGAAATGTTTATTATAAAAGATATGTTTTATTCATATCATATCTGTGTTTCAGGGTAAAGAAAATAAATTATATACAAAATCGCTCACCGTAAAGATCCGGCCCATGAGGAGTGAAGACATTGTAGAGTAAGATATTAAGAGGCGCGACTGCCAGCTTGCCGTAGTAAAAAGTGTCCACCACCACAACCGGGACCTAAAATAAAACAGGAGGGTTCCCTTTAATATCTTAAAAAAAAAAAAAAAAAAAAGATTTGGGTTGCTCGTGTTACAGTTACAGAGCGTTAATGTCTTTACCAGAAAGAGAACAAGAGCCACTAGTGTCCATGTGATAAAACTTTTCCATTTCTTCTTCACCAAGAGGAGATCGAACGCAATGGGAAAGCTGTAAAAACACACGACCGATATAACATACAAGTATTGTTTTATTCGTGCCAGGACAGTATTATAACAAGATTTAACATGCGCCCTTCTGCTTCATTCAGCCTCAGGATTTGCGAATAGAAAAGATTATTAATATGAAACACTTCTAGGTTTCACATGGACTCATGACTTGAGCTCATCTAAAGTGTCACTTAAAAAAAAAAAAAAACAAAAAACAAAAAAAAAAAAAAAACACTGGTGTCCTTGCTTTCACAAGAGGCGGAGAAATACTCTCTGGGATTCGGATGATATTCGATTTCTCCACATCTCCGAGTGTTCCATTTGCCCGTTTGACTCCTTCAATGGTACGTCCCTTGTGCCAGGATATAAACTGCTACTCACCCGAGCAAAGCGCTAAACGGCCAACCTATAATAGCGCCAGCTGCTATGCCCAGTATGGCCACACTGGGGCGCCCTTGGAACCAGCCAGTCATCGCGACCAAAGTGCTGTACATGCAGAAAGTACTGGGCAGGAAAGCTGGGAATACAAGACACACACACACACACACACACACACACACACACACACACACACACAGAGTGCATGTTTCAAGCACTAATTGTAGAACATAACTGCTATGAAAGGCACAAAAGTACCATAGACTACAATTACATATTTCATATTAACGCCATATTTAAAAGCCGCAGTTACATCCAGAGCGTTGGGTAACAGCTGACAGAATTCTAACACCTTAACTTTAGGCATTAGAGAAGTCCGACTCCAGATTGACAGACAAGAACACGTTGGACGATGTAATCGCTTTGTCTCCGCATTGCAGTTAGATACCTAGAGTTCAGTTTTGGACAAAGATTGAGCAACTACAGCAGAATCTCATTTTATAACCCTGCATACATGCATACCTGCAGAGGAGCAGAACATCCCTGCACTTAGAACCAGGAAGGCCAGCATGAGTCGGGCGACATGAAGGCCAAACTTCTTGCACACAGCCCTGCAATCGACACAAAAAGGTGTGTATTCCTCAACTCCAAAAAAAAAAAAAAAAAAAAAAAAAAGCCAAAGCGTCACACTTTCACACTTACTTATAGAAGTAGAGTTCACACACACAACAGGCGAACGCCAGCATGCAGCGGAGGAAGTAGAATACGAGGACCTGGTTATTAAAAAATGTAGAACGAAAATTAATGAAAAATATATTATATATATTCATATTATATATCCATTTAAAACTATTCACCCCAAAACAAAGACTGACATTAAAGACTCACTATTATGAGGTTTGAAAAAAAATAAGAATAATAAATAAAAAGCCTGAAAACTGGAACAAATATCTCCACAAAGTGCTTATTAATTATTTATTGGAACAAAAATCAGACCAAAGAAAAAAAAAATCTGATGCAATCTAAATGATTGCCTTCTCTATTTCACCTTGTTGGTCTGAAGGATCTTGGCATGAAAGTAAGCAGGAAGGGCGTGCAGCCACAGGTAGGCGTAGGAGCGGATGGCGTAGACGGGTGAATATTCCCACGTCTGCATCCCTTTCCCATACAGCAGGTAATGAGTCTGAGAAGGGAGAAGCAAAGTATCAGGTTCAGTGTCTGCTGTTTTGAAATAAGAGCGTGGAGTGGAATGATAAAAGCCTCAGCACACCGGCTCCCAGTAGTTGAAGGTCTCGTCGCAGTCGGAGATGTTGCTGAGCAGAGCGGCGCAGAAGCGGGCCGACACCAGGCACTTGAACGCGGTGGAGCCCTCAGGAGCCCAAACCTGGCCTGCCTTACTGGAGGACCTGAAACAAGGATCAGAAGAAATTCACCCGAGTGCTCCGAGTTGTCTGATGTAACTCAAATACACCCGCGGTGAGCAGAAAAGCAGCTCAAAACACACCTCAGACCTTGATGTGGAGATTCAATATCAAAATACTACAGACAAGACACTGATGCTACCACAGATACAGACTGGACATCTGAAGACAATGACCAGAGAATAATTTTTAATCAAATCCAAGAAAATTGATTTCCTGGGAAATAAGTTGAATGAATGGATAAATAGATAACTGGGGGAAAAAAAATTACTGAACGAATGAATAAATGACAGACTGAATGAACACTTAGATGGATGACTACATTCATGAATGACTGAATAAATGGATGGATGGATGGATTGATTGATGACTGACAAATAAATGAATGACAACTAACAGTTTGGACAGATGAATGGATGAATAAATGGGTGACTGATCGACTGAATAGACGAATGAATGGATGAATGAATAAAAAAGTGAAGAAACAAATGGATGCATAACTAAATGAATGACAATTAATGGATGGATTAAAGAGTGACAATGAACAAATGAGTGAATGAATGAATGTCAATGTATAGACAGATGACTGGATGAATGAATGGGTGAGTGACTGAATAGATAGATTTGTGTATGACTGAATGGATAAATGGATGAATGAATGAATGACTGGATGGATAAATGGATGGATGAATGAATGGAGCGATGGATGGATGGACTGTTCTCATTACACCTCGCAGTCAGACAGTTAGCATAGCTAATCGCCTGGGTGAAGATCAAATTCACGCCTGTAATGTGGTTTTCTGTGCGGCTTTGTGTCACTGCGCCCCGGAGCTCCTCTCAGGATCAGTGTAAACAGAGGCGCTGCACTTTGGACTCACTCAATTCTGGACTCGGCGGGTTTACTCGAGCTCTCCTCGGCGCTTTTCTCCTCCTTTGCCGCCCGGGGTTCGCCGACGGCCGGACTGCTGGCCGTAGCGCCGGCGTCCTGTTTGCTTCCCCGCCTGCTACGCTGCCGGAGTCCCTTGGTCGCCATGTTTTCTCCTGGCACGTCATCACGGAGGCGTTCAGGAAATCACACCTTCCGGTTGAGCGACATTTCTGAAACGTAGAACGGCACGGGGAGGGCATATTAATATTCATGAGGAAACAGCTTACTGATTGGTTCGCTTTAGGAAGGCGGGGACTGCTCGCTGATTGGCAAATAAAAAATAAAAAAAACTTGAAGGGTCTAATTAATATGCAGGAGAAAACCAAAATCCCTGATAGACTTCTTATAGGAAAGCGGACAATGTCTAATTAATATTCATAAAGAAACCGCTTTCAGTTTGGCTACAGTGCCCCCCCAATGACAAATGATACACAAAATTGACTTAGTGGGTCCCCAAGATTATTTTATTAAAAAATATCTGAATTACACAATAACTGGGGACCCCCATAAGGCTTGACTCAATTCGAGCACTGATTGGTTAGATATAGAGAACCAGGAAATGTCCAATGAATATTCTTGCGAAAACCAATACTTGATTGGCTTGTTATAGAAAAGAGACGATCTCTAAATAATGTTCATAAAGAAACAACTTTTTGATTGGCTAGTTACAGAAAAGCAGGAAATATATTATGAAATTAATATTTTGAGGAAACCAATACCTGGTTGGCTTGTTATAAGAAAGCAGCCGATGTATAATTAATATTCATAAAGAAAACATTTGCTGATTTGCTAGATATTGGAAGGCAGGCAAGATCTCATTAATATTCATAAGGAAACCAATACCCTTTTGCCTTGGTTGAGATCGGAACTTTTTTTTTTGTAAAAAGTGGCAAAAAAGAAAAGTGGTTATATAAAGTTTTGATACTGTCGTTGTTTAAGTAGTAAGAAAAAATCTTTTAAAAAAGGAAAACTTTCTATAAAACTTAAAAATAATGAACATTTTATAGAATGTTCTGTTTCTCTACTGAGTTTTGAATGATATTTTCTAATTTTGTAAATATTAGTCATGGGGAGAACTGGATTAGATGTTGGGGCCACTACCATTGATTCCTCACCTATTATATGCACCAGCCCACCCTAATATTATTTCCTAGAAGCGCCCCTGATCAAACCATGCCTTTCAGAATGTGTTTGTATGTTGTAACATTAATGTTTCCCTTTCCTTGAACTAAGGGGTGGAAACCAAACCCTAAACAACACTGCATTATAAACATACTTTCTTGAAGCTCATCATAGGATGTTTTAGATCTTTGAAACTAACAAACTGTTACATAATCTGGTTATACAGTTACCAGAGTGCTTATCTTTGGACAAAAAGTCAAAAGAGTTCATCGAGCTTCTAATATAGTATATTAGTAGGACTTTGTATCCATTAGACAGATAGTATGAGCAGGTGGAAATGCATTGTGGATAATGTGGGAAACTATTTAACAAAGTGAAATGACGTTGATACAGGTTATTGTGTTGCTTTGGTTCTCCTTTACCTTAAGCGCAATTTTATAATTTTTTTTTAAATATAATTGTTTTAATATAAATATATACTGATAAAGAAATGCTTCTCATTCTTTGAGGAAACAGTTGGAATCCAGGGTTTTTTGTTTTTCAGAGATTTGATGTTTACATATGCAACAGGACCTTTTTTAGAAGCACTTGCCCCGATTGCCCCGTAAGTGGAGCAATTAGGATGTCTAATCTGGATGGCTATTACTTCCCTGAGCTAATGAAGCTAAAACCTTTTATTTATTTATTTTTTGCTCCTCTTCATTCCATTGATTCGGAGAGCAACCTTGGCTACCTGGGGAAATCTATTCCTAAACTGAAAAAACTCTTTCTATTGCATGGAACTTGTTATTTATGATTGTATTACATTTAATTTATTTTACTGTATCTCCCTCTGTCTGGGAGTGGTGCAATCAAGTTTGATCCTACTAAAACAACCCCTGGAATGCTTTGGCACCCATTTGCTGATGTTTTCCACTACCATTCCACTCCAACTAACCTTAATCCTGTTAACCAATATCTTCGATTTGTTCCTTATTCACACACCGATGTTGCCGGCTTGAGGCTTTGGAACCTACAGCCACTGATCCTCAGGTCCACTCTGACTTGGCATGACCATGTCTTTATGGACATTGGTTTGTGGCCCCTAGTTTCAGTGAAGAAGAAACTGTAATGATACATTATACAAAGACATCCTCTGCAATTGTCTGCTTCAAACTTAGGAGCAAGGAAGGACCACATATGGGTATGGTGGCTGGGGGTTCACTAATCTTTTGTATGAGGTTTTAAGGTAGAAATCGTACTATTTATAGATTTAGAAACGTGTATTCTTTACATATTTGACTGACAAGAAATGCTTTTTACAATAAAAATAGGACACAACTGCAACTGGAAGTCTTGGCAAGGTGCCATGGTGGTTAAGCAAACCCTGGTTGATGAGAGGACTTTAATCTGTCACCTTTCCAAGAATCACCCTCCAGCAGGTGAGAGCAGATAGAAGCAGTGCGACAGTCAAACATGTTGAGCTCCTGGGTTCTGGCTGTGTTTTGTGTCTGCCTTGTCTTCCTCTTCATCTGGATCCAGAAGCCTAAAAACTTCCCTCCTGGACCATGGCCCATCCCTATATTCGGCAACCTGTTTCAACTCGACATCAACAATCCTCTGAAAGATTTGGAGAGGGTATAGTACCATACGGACTTGTCTCAGGTCACATACTATTGTTCTGTTCTAGACAGTGGTATCGCAATAAAACCAAATAACAAGCGCAAGAAAGATAAATGTATGGATGATGTCTGCCAAGCAAATGAGATGTGAAAAATCTGCCAACTTGTAATGAGATCTGTTATTACTTGCCAATAAGATTTATGTTTAGTTTACAATAGCAAAATTTGTTTAGTTAATCTTGTAACTGTTTATTGGTCTCTAGTTGGCTAAGTGCTATGGGAAAGTATACAGCCTGTACCTCGGGAGAAGGCCAGCTGTTGTTCTTACTGGTGTAAAGGCGATAAAAGAAGCTCTGGTGACCAAATCTGCAGACTTTTCCGGACGTCCCGAAAACCTTCTGGTCAGCAATGTCATGGAAAAGAAAGGTGAACTAGAGTTTAAATAAGGTCACCTTCATTTGTTCTGATCGGCCATGTGAGGTTCTATTTTCTATTGTTTCTATAACTAGCTGTCTCACTTACAGTATATTAGAAATATAACTCGCTATATTTTTATAAGAAAAATACCTTTGGGTGGTTCCTTCCTTCTAGATTTACACTATTTTTGCTATTAACATCATTGTGTTTTAATGTGTATCGGCTAATTATTTAGCTGTTCCAGTCTGACTAATTAATAATTATAACAGGTGTTGTTATGGCTGATTATGGTCCTGGATGGAAGGAACACCGGCGCTTCGACATCATGACACTGAGAAACTTTGGCATGGGCAAGCAGTCCATGGAGAACAGGATCCTGGCCGAAATTAAGCACATGGTTGCGCGACTGGAAAAAAGTGTTGGTTAGTTTTCATAGCAGTGTCAGTATTTTAAAATATTCAAGTGATTTCATTTGTATACCTAACAAAAGAACAAATTTGTGTGGTGGCCTAAATGCCTATGATGTTTGTCGAGTAATGTCACTTTTCATAATTGCTGAACAGGAAGCACCATGAATCCTCAGACTCTGTTCCATGATGCAGCTTCAAATATCATCTTCCTGGTTTTGATTAGCACTCGTTACGACTATGAGGATCAAACCCTGAAAGAGTACATTCGGCTGTTCACGGAAATGTCAAAGATCGCCAATGGACCTTGGGGAATGGTAAGACATCAATAAATCATTATGTCTATAATGCTATTCGTATATTTTCTGATCCAGTAATATATTTTGCTCTATTTTCCCTGCAGATTTATGATACGCTTCCTTTCGTGAGATATCTGCCCCTTCCTTTTAAAAAGGTCTTTACATATTCGCAAATAATAAAGCAAAGGGCAGCGAACATGATAAACCAGCACAAAGAGACCAGAGTGCCAGGCCAGCCACGAGACTTTGTTGACTGCTATCTGGACGAGCTCGATAAGGTGTGTGACATTTTAATTAGTTGTCGCTCCAATCCGAGGATGTACTGTAGATCCTTGTATATTTAAACGACGATCATCTGATGCTTTTCAACAGAAGAATGAAGGCTCTTCTTTTAGTGAGGCGCAGCTTGTGATGCATTTGTTTGACCTGCACTTCGCTGGAACTGATACCACATCCAACACCCTCCTCACAGCTTTCCTCTACCTCATCACGCATCCAGATATTCAAGGTCTGATCTATATATTAGCCACAGCAACGTCCAGGGCGGGTTCTAGCATTTGTGGTACCCTAGACAATTTTCCTATCGTCCTCCACATCAAAGAAATCATTCACAACCTTCCGTAAAGTTAAACACATTTAATAATCATTGCAAAATTGCCTGAAAACAAGTATGTAAACATATACTGTATATTAACTTGAGCAAAAAAAAAAACAGGTCAATAATTTATATGAGCGAGGGCAGCGGCTCTGCAGGGGGCACCAGTCCAAGCTGGTTGCACTCTTAGGTGACCACCTAGTTTGCCTATGTAAGGAAACTTTGCATATGCATTGCCACCAACTTTGCCTATGCATTGGATACATTCTGCAAAAAGGTAGGTGTCACATGCCGATTTGTTCAATGTTTCCAGAGAAATGCCAGCAGGAGATTGACGAGGTTCTGGAGGGGAAAGATCATGCGTCTTTTGAAGATAGACACAACATGCCGTACACACAAGCTGTGATCCATGAGTCTCAACGCATCGCCAACACCGTCCCTCTGAGCGTGTTCCACTCTACCACAAGAGATACTGAACTGATGGGCTACAGAATTCCAGCGGTGATTATTACATTACATTTTAAATCATTCAGTTTTTTTTGTGTGTGTGTGTGTTGCTTATTGTTCTCCACATTCTAGGGCACTCTGATCATCCCTAACCTCTCGTCTTTGCTGAATGAAGAAGGCCAGTGGAAGTTTCCTCATGAATTTAACCCATCAAACTTCCTGAGTGAACAGGGCCAATTTGAGAAACCTGAGGCCTTTATGCCCTTTTCTGCTGGTGAGTATCTATAATAGGTTTCTTTCAAATTCTGGCAAAAGACAGATTTTTTGTAAGATAACACGTAAAAAAAAATCTGTACTTTATGCATGCATGTAGGTCCTCGCACATGTCTCGGTGAAGGTCTGGCTCGCATGGAACTCTTCCTGCTCTTGGTCACTCTGTTGCGTCGCTTTCAGTTCACTTGGCCTGAAGATGCAGGAGCACCAAACTTCACTCCTGTATATGGAATTACACTTACGCCCAAACCTTACAAGATGGGAGTCAAGCTGAGACATCCGACTGAAGAAAAGCACAACTAGTCGGGAAATATCTGTATACTGACCACAGTATATTTTCAAAAATCCATTATTATTTCATAATAAACAACAATTAAAATTAAAACACGTTATCCTGGCTCTCATTTGTCTTCCTTTGCTCAATGCAATTTTCAACATTCAATTTTTATTCTTTACAATGTTTCTTCTTACATAAGAATCCTGTTCTTCCTCTGCACCATAATCACTAGTTTGACTCCTGGTAACGCTAAAGGGGTCCAAAACACGGTACTCTTCATATGTAATTCTTTCTTAGAACCATGGGTGGCGCTGCTGCGCTTTATTCCTCGAAAAGCTCAAATCTGTGTGTGGGGAACGTTTAGAAGGAAATGTATAATCCAGTCAGAATTTGATCTTGATTTCTGCACTCCATCTCTGCAACAGGAACAAACTTGACCATGTGACAAAAATTTTTATTCAGCAGCATGTTTATTACAAACAATCATAAATAAAATCCAATCCCCACAATTATGTCTTCTTGGAGATAAATCAGAGGTACCCATATAGCAAAGAAAAATGCAATTAGCCTTATTAAGATTGGT
The DNA here is from genome assembly GCA_014706435.1 of Silurus glanis. Classification (NCBI taxonomy): domain Eukaryota; kingdom Metazoa; phylum Chordata; class Actinopteri; order Siluriformes; family Siluridae; genus Silurus; species Silurus glanis. Next base: position 4,322,782 of record JAAIIK010000078.1, read on the forward strand.
TGTATCACAGCTGCCATAGTTGGAAATGCCCCAAAACCCCCTGATCTGAAAACTTGGATTGGCAGGATGATTAAAACTGCGTCATATGAGAGAGAACATGTTGAGGAGCATGCTGAGAGAGAAATAAACAAACAAAAAAAAAGAATCATTTTTTGGATGATGAGACTTTCTGCTTAACTGCCTGACCGTTTTATTTCCACGTCCTCTTGTCGTGTTTTGTTCCATTGATAGTGATCAATAAAAAGTCACAAGATCATGCAGCGTCCTCATCAAGATCTTCTAAGAACCAGCACAAAATATAAAAAAATATACAGGTTCGACCGGGAAGATTTCCATGTTTGCATCGTTAAGTCAAGTGCAGAATATTACCGGCTTGGAGTTGTTTTATGAAACCGTATTACATCAAAGGAGTCTAGAATTAATCCTGGGTGTGGATTTGATTGTGAAAACTTCCATTGTTATGTACAACCTTTTGTGTAACAGAACACGTGTACCTACGAAGGTGTGTGTCATCTGGTTATTTAGAATTCGGGTGGTAACTAAATAACAAACATCATGGAGGCTGGTATTAAATATTTCATTAGGTGTAGCTCATTTGAGTTAGATTACCCGTACATGATCTCTGGAATAAAAATAACAGAAAGGGTGATAACCCCTGGGGTGTAAGCGGTATTGGTATGACTCCCCTCGTGTTGACTTCAGACTGAAGTATTTGTGTGATGTCCTTGTTTTACTTGAGTTTTTACCGGAGGGTGATGTTCAAGCGTAAAGGCAGCAGTGTGCGCAGCTGGTTTTGCAGGACCAGGACTTGGGTGCGGGACAGGGCACGATCCAGCGACTGGTACGCCAACCGGTAGCACAGACTGGCGTGTCCCATGTGAGGGTGGCGGAACCTGTCTACCAGCTTTATGTCTTTTACAGCGCCGCATGTGGCGATGCGGACTGCCCCGTGAAATTCGAGTTCGTCGAATTCGTCCGGCTCCATCCAGAAGCTCACGTCATGGGTGTAGCTCGGGGGGTAAAGCGAGAACGGCCGAAACGGGGCGGGCACCTGGATACCGGGTTCAAAACTTGCCAGGAAACGTGGGTCCAGCGTCCACTGCAGGCGCCAGTCAGGAATCGAGAAGACCAGGTTTGCTAGGTGGTCCAGATTTAGCAGCAAAGTCAAAATGGAGCTTTGACCAAGCGGGAGTTTTAGTCGATGGATTGGGGCGCAAGTTATTTGGCCAAAATTGTGGCGTTCCTGAGACCTGAGCAACACTCGACACTCCTCAGCTTGCTCCTCCTTCTCGAAGGAGACTTCGTAATGAGAAAGCAGAGCTTCCAGATTATTTTGCAGGCTCTGGACAGGCTGGGATTCGGTTGGTAAAACGGCGACGAGGAGAAGCTGGTGGAAAACGGGGGAGCGCGTTGGACAGATGGGAACTCTTTGAAAAACCAACCCACTCAGTGTATAAATGGTTCCAGGGCTGAAATCCTCACGTTGCACAATTTCCTCTGCATGCATTAACAAAGATGGACGGAGCATATATCTACTGCTGGAGAACTGATGCTCCTCCACTGGCTCGCGATCCTTCTCGTTTGCTCCACCTTGGTCAAGGGGATGGGTCTCAATGGGCTTGATCCTGTAGATTTCAGAGGGGCTCAGGTTTGAGCCGCAAGCCTGAAGTTTGTCTTGGGAGTAGCTGAGCAACTCGGGAAAGTTGCCGCTCACTGAACACATGGGCCATGAGGATTTGATCTCTCTGAGCAACTGCTCCAGGACAAGTTTCACAGGATGGCGTGACTGTCGACCAAGAAAATCCCTGACATAAAGAGGAAGGATTGACAACGTGACATGCTTGTTAAGGTCCAGTCATTTCAGGGCATTCTGGATTACCAGCAGGGGGAACTCAAGGTAGCTATACTTAATCTTTAAGATGACAACACCTCGCTATGGGGCTTATATAGAGACCAGTGATTGATTAAGCTGACTGTGAGCAAAAGTCAGATTTATAAGGAAAGAAACTTGAGGACCAGAATTTTTATTAAGAAAATCCAGCTTTCCAACTACATTTCAAACTAAGGCACTAGGAGTTAAGGTCCTTGCTCAAGGGCCCAGCAGTGGCAGCCTGATGGTGCTGGGATTGTAACCACTGAGCTATCACTTCCTCTACACTATGGCCATGTGTCCAGTGTTAAAACTTTTGACTTAATAGTACTGGTCAAATTTATACATTTAGGTATTCCCTCTGCCAGGCAATAGATTTTAGACAGCAACCTTCATGTGATTATACACTTCCTTGTACCACACTGGTTGGGAATTATAATTACTGGCGAATTTCTGTTAATCAGGCATAACATTATGACCACCTGCCTAATATTGTGTTGGTCCCCCTTTTGCTGCCAAAACAGTCCTGAACCCATCAAGCATTATCAGCATGAACTTCTTCAGAAACATGAGCTACAGGAGTTCGTCTGTTGGATCGGACCACACGGATCAGCCTTCGCTCCTCACGTGCATCAGCGAGCCTCGGCCGTTCATGACCCTGCCGCTGGTTTACCACTGTTCCTTCCTTGGAGAACTTTTAAGAGATACTGACCACTGCAGACTGGGAATATCCCACAAGAGCTGCAGTTGTGGAGATGCTCTGACCCAGACGTCTAGCCATCACATGACCACGTCTTGTCAAACTCACTCAAATCCTTGCACTTGCCCATTTTGTCTGCTTCTAACACGCCAAATTTGGGACAAAATATTCACTTGCTGAGTAATAAATATATCCACCCACTAACAGGTGCCATGATGAAGAGATAATCAGTGTTATTCACTTCACCACTCATAATGTTATAATGTCATAATGTTACGCCTGGTCAGTGTACTATTCTTCTTCTTCTTCTTCTTTCGGCTGCTCCCATTAGGGGTCGCCACAGCGGATCATCCGTCTCCATACCACCCTGTCCTCTACATCTGCCTCTTTCACACCAACTACCTGCATGTCTTCCCTCACCACATCCATGAACCTCCTCCTTGGTCTTCCTCTTTTCCTCCTACCTGGTGGCTCCATCCTCAGCATTCTTCTACCAATATAATTCATGTCCCTCCTCTGCACATGTCCAAACCATCTCAATCTCGCCTCCCTCACCTTGTCAGCAAAACATCCTACATGTGCTGTCCCTCTAATAATCAGTCAGTGTACTATTACTAATTGAAATATATTTCTATATAACAGGTAAAAAGACCTACATTTTGGCTGAACAGAATATACAGTATGCAATACCGCTTTGCAAAACTGGAAAAGAAATCTAGGAATTCCCAGGACATGCTGGAATCATGGAACTAGTGGCACATTTTACCTGTGAACATTTTAAAAACCCCTCACCTGTTCACATATTCGCTTAACTCCTGAGGAAGCTCGAAGCTGACCGTCTCCTTCCCGATCGTGGCCTGCATTTTGAGTTTCTCAGGCATGGTGTATGGCAGGCTTCGGGTGAAAACGTGATTCAGCCCGCCTTCCACGTGAAAACCTTTATCCTGACTCCTACAAAGGAATTGAAATGAGCTTTATTTGCAATTATTTAATGTGAATATATGTGCGTCAATACACACCTTCCATTTTTTTATGATGAATATGAAACGAGAGTGCATCAAAAACAAACCGCGATGAATGCTGGCTATAATTCTGTATAACACCTCAAACCCTATTGTTGTGCTTCTGGGGTTTTGCTGCCGATAGCAGGTGTGTGTACACAGGTGGACGTGTATGTACGACATAACGCTTACCTGTAACCCGTGCTTTTGTAACCTTGATATCGGTCTCGATCGAAAGGACGGATCTCGCTGAGAACCAGGCCGGCCTCGGCTGCCATGGCGACCGCTTGCCAACTGTTGTGCCATTCTCTCATCGGGCTGTCACATGGTGTGCCTCCTTGGCCGTTGCATAAAGCCACGTGCACTTCTCCGTCGGCCTTGAGCACTTCAACGCAGCTTGAGGGGGGGAATCATCACAAGCAGTGTGTTGAAGATCCTTAGCGATTATGTAACCCTCAGAGTCTTACATCAGTTCTGAACGAAAAAAGGGAAGGAAAGAAAAGAAGTCTCACCTAAGGAAGAATTTGGTCAGGAGAGCGCGGTTCTTCTTGACGCCGCTTTTCCGCCCGCAGTGAGGAAAGTTGAAAACGATACGGTCGTAGGCATGCCGCTGGATGACCTCGTGCTCGTGCAGGCTCGTGCAGTCGACCTCGAAAAGCACTGTACAGCCTAAAAACCACACACACACACACACACACACACACACACACACACACACACACACACACACTTAATAATCTGTATCTGCTAATCTGTGGGTATTGAGGTTTCATAGCAACTACTTCAAAAAATGTTCATAGCAACACTTCAAAGGACACAAGGGTTATTAAAATATCCACAAAAGGGATTTACGTCATTTATAACACCATCATTACTTTAAAACATTTACATGAATATTTGGTCTTCGTGCTCCATGTTGAGTTCAGTTTCACTAATCATAAACATTTGCATAAAGCATCAGTATTTGTTCATGGCCATGTTGAAGCTGAAGGTCTCACCTCGGTCTCGGAGGTGCTGGATGTTGTGGGCTGCGTGTTCCTGGGCCACAGCTTGCTGCTCGGTTTGTAAGCAGGAGGCGATGATGCTGTGAACGTCACCAGATTCACACACAGCCACCGAGAACGAGAAGTTTCCTTCTCCAACCAAGAGCACTTCCATCTCCTTTAGTACGAGCTCACAAACATCCTTCCTTCTGTGTTATTTATCTCTCTTTTCTAGGAGAGAGAGAGAGAGAGAGAGAGAGAGAGAGAGAGAGAGAGAGAGAG